>JAGPOW010003642.1:30252164-30265456 GCA_030014935.1 Caiman crocodilus
TCATGGGTCGGGTCCCACCAGGTTTCCGTGAGCCCAATCAAGTCCGGGTTTTCCCCAGCCACCAAGAGAGACAGCTCCTCCTGCTTACCTCCCATACTGTGTGCATTAGTATAGAAGCAATTAAGGCTATGCATTGCCGCCTCCCCCTATTTCTTACATTAAATAGATGCTGTATGTTCTCTGACAACTTTTTTAAAGCATTTCTAATGCCTACCTAGAGTCACAGTGGGCACATCTACCTGAGACACTATGGCGATGTAGCTTGTTACTGTGGCAATATAGTGTCAGTGGGCATGAGCTATGATACTGATGCTACTGCACAGTAGGATCAGAAACAACCTGTGCACTGCCGGGGCTGCACAATAACAACTGTGCAGTTGTGTGCATGTGTAGATGTGCCTAGAGAGTACATACAAGGATTAGGTGCATCTAAATGCACAATTATACAGGTGTGCAGAAGGTTTAAATAGCCCAAAAAATGGTCTGCCTGAATAAAGTTCACCTGAGTAGGTGAACTAAATTAGGTCAAGACTAGGTGACCCCACTCTCACAAATGCTTGTACATGTTTTCAGTACAGCCCCAGGGTTGGGAATGCCCAGCCACTCACCCCAGTGCCAGGGCTGTGCTATTTTTAGCCCTGCTTGCCTGGGCTATTTTTAGCTCTCCCCCCTCCTCTACTTCTCTTCCCCCCCTCAAACCTCTCCCCAGCCAGGCAGCCTTCCTCATGGGCCCACCAGTCTCCCCTCTGTGAACTTGTGAGTGCTCCCTGTGGACCCACTAGTCCCACCCCCTAATCTTTCCCACCTCTTCCCCCCACCCAAGTTACCTATACTGAACTTGTCATATGACTCTCAAAAGCAGTGAACAATTGTACACACCACCCCTTGTCTATGTACATTCACGTGGCTTAAAGTAAGCCACATGAACATAGCCAGGATGCGCTGAATGACTGTACTCACCCAGAATGTTAGGATAATGAGAAGAGTGTGAGTAGGCATCTGGTCCCATCCAAGAGATGGGGCTGAAGACAGCTCCTTGGCTGGCTGATATTTAGTTAGCTGGGATGGAAAGTTAAAGACGTTGTAAGTGTCAGATTGGTTATGAGGCTCATGCAGGAATGAGGAATTGGGTCAAACATCTGTACTTGCCAGCAAAACTCCAATTAGGTTTGAGGGAACTGCTTTGACAGCTGGGAGAAATATGTATGTGAGGGTGAAAGATCCCACACCTAGAGTTTTATTAGACTGCTTTTCCTTGAAATGGTTCTTTTTCTATTAAAATTCCCAGAACTTAGACCATGTAGGACTCAGCTGGTCTTTCTTTTGGAGACAGGAGGATTTTACTCCACTTCTATAGAATTTTAGAGACAGACACCAAGAAATGGTTGCAGCGGATGAAAAGCACATAGCCACATAGCCTGTTTCTTATGTGCTCCTGGTTCTCCAAATGCATCTTGAACATTTATTTCTTTCAGACCTTTTGTGGTAGACCTGTGAAAGAACTGGCCAGCAGTGTTGCTAGCAGGATTTAGAGTTTGACAATCCTGTGGCTAGAAACCATGACTACTGCCTGCTGTTTTAGATGCACTGAATTACTGAAGGAAATCTCTCCATTACTTGCAAAACACACAAGAAAAAACTCTTTTTTTACTGCAGAATCTTTTACAGAGCTTGCAGGTCCTCAGTCAAATTAAATAAGGCAAGCTGCTTACCAGATCAATAGTGCTAGATATATAATAATTGTTTATATTGTGTGGCTGCATGTCAAAATCCTGTACACCAGTAGTGCAGTCTGTTAGGGGGAAAAAAAAGTGGTGTTGACCTTTCTTAAGAGTGTAGGAGATTAGAGTAATAAAACAGATTTGAATGGGGATTTTGGATCTAACTGTCCTCTGTTGGTAGCAGCTGTGTGATTTGACCAATATTCTCATAGCAGTTGGTGTTTCCTTTGCAAAGTTTAGTTCTCTCTTGCAATTTCATGTCACGGGCAGATGGATTAAATTGCTAATTTAGCAGTAGTGATTTCAGGGGTTGTACAATTACCCCCTCTCCAGCAGTTCACATCGAGCTATGAAACCCGTCACTGGTGTAATGAGATTTTTTTTAAAAGAAAGGGAAACCCAAGATAATAACGATAGGAAAGAGGAGGAGGAGGATCTGCTGTGGTATGAATCTATTTTTGGGTTGTTTTGCTTGTTGTAATTCTAATAGAATAGTAGTGTGTGTGTGTGTGTGTGTGTGTGTGTGTGTGTATGTGTGTGTGTGTGTGTGTGTCTTTCTGTCTGTGTGTGAGTGTGTGTGCGTGCGTGAATGCATGTGTTTGTAACAGCTGCAACACTCGGACTGATATGGCTTTTTTTTTTTAAAGAGAATTTTCTACGCTACTCTGAACTGCAGCATGCATTTTAAAGAGTCTTCCTGAATGTTTGTGCATGGCCCATAATCCCTGCAGGATAAGTGGGTGACTATCGATAGACTGGTGAAAATGCTGTGAGAGATGGCAGGAGGGAACTCTGCCCTCAAGTTTATGGCTACCTGTCACTTCTAATGACTTCTTTTTTAGATATTTGCTGTGTGTGAGCAGAATGGCCTGCAGGGGGCCTGGTAGCTAGCTGTCTTTGAAACTGCTGGGAAGCTGCTTATGTGTGTGACCTGAATAACAGCATTTCATCTGTAGACCTTCTGCTTTACATGCAGTGCGCGTAAGCAAGAGGCACATAGCAGCCCTGCTGATATGGCTGTTGTATAGCAGTTATTGCTTCAACACATTTAGACACAGCACCTCTGTAATTTGTCTCGACGTGATATCATCTTTTGTCTCAGCAAACTGACCCTTTTATCTGTCTTAGTTCTGCTTTCTTTAGCTCTTCCAGTTCCTTGCCTGGCAGTGACAGGGGGCAATGGCATAGAAAGAAAAATAAAATATTCAGAGGGTGATATCAGAAAAAAAAACAACTGATTCCCAAGTTATTCACTGTTTGTGGTGGGTTTTTGTACATTTTTTACTGACATGCATGGTGAAAGAGAGAGTGTGTGTGATACTATTGTTTATACTCAATATTTTATATCTGTTGTGGACCATGCTTGTAGAATGAGATAGAAAATACAAGCATTGTTTTACATACAAGTTTGACTTGAAAGTATTGTTTTCAGTATTATGATCAAGTTTCTTTTGTTCTTATATATAGGGAAATTGTAACTCAGGTGTGTCATAAGTACACTGATGAATTAAGTTATTTAATTTGATTAACATAATGTCTTTGTATAATAATTACAGTAGTGAAAAAGAATTAGTAAAATGTTGGGACTGTTGCTGTTTTCTAAGGGAATTTTCTTTGTTACTTTACTCATACTTTTACCCAGGTATTTTTACCCTCCTCTGCTAGAAGAGTTATTTGAAAGCAAGTCAGACTGAGTCTGTGATACGAATGACTCTTGCAGAGAAGAACTTCACTCTTACAGAATGGAAGGTTTATTGATGCCATGACATAGTGTGAAAATGATGCAAGACAAGACAACCTCAAGTCATCTCTGTTCCAGGAAAAAAAAAAGTAATGGTGGAAGGAGGGGGGAGGAAAAGGGGGAATAACTGTGAATAATAACAATAATACAGTGGATTTTCACATGGTGGAATTTTTTTCCCTGACATACATAAATTGGAAGATTGCAAGTTGAATTTTAAAAGAGGTACTAGGGGCTTACATGGCATCTTCTTCCTCTTTTTTATTGAAGGTTTATGAGACATGGCAGAACAGTTATCAGCAGGTTACAGTGGAGTCTAGGGTATTGCTTTGAATATTTTTCCCTGGAAAATTTTTTATGCAAGCTTCCAACAAAATTGAAATGGCAAATAATATGAAAATGGTTCAAAATGAAGATAATGTTTGAAAACAATTGGAAGCTTGCTACTATGGAAAAGGGGTGTGAATATTCCATCATGTATGAAATAGTCAAGGGGAGGTTCTTTATGGGTTTGTCGGTTTCCATTATATCAGAATAATTTGTGTCTCATAGTTAGGATTGTGTAGGCCCTTTTATTTAGCTTATTTTGCAAGCAGGGAATTACTTTCCAGTTACAAAGCTTGTCTCTAGGTTAATATATGGCAGGTCCAGGTGACTGTCACAGTCTGAACGTGAATTATATGAAATTTGAATAAAATCAAATGAGGTTATACAAATGTAGGCTCTTATGCCAGAAAGTCACAGATTCATAGAAAAGCCATTGCCATTTGTGAGACTTTAATTTGCTTTTACTTCATGCATGATGACTTGGGTAGATCAGGCAAACTGAGGCTGGTGAAGGAAAAACAACCCAAAAGTGTTAGTGTCAGAGTACGATTGGATAGCACATGTAAATGGTTCACTGCTGATCAGAGTTGAATAGGCTAAAGCATGTATGTCCTACTGCTCGTCTTGAACGTTCCTTAGTCAGGGTGTGTTTAGTAAGACTTAATGGTTAGTACAGGAGGTGGTGTTTTAGGATTCCTGACATTTAATTTGAATCTAAAACCACTGATGTTGCTGAGACTCCTGGCCATCTGTGCAGTCATTCATGGGGGCTAAATTGGGAAAAAAATGGTGGCCCCAATCTAAGTTAGTTCAGTTGAGAAGGTGAATTAACTTAGATCAGGAATGGATTAACCTGAACTAATGAGTACTTTTATGCATTTGGAACAAAGCCCCAGAGATATACTCTTCCTACCCTGGCCCTCTCCCTCTCCCCCCATCAGCCTACTTTTAGCCCCCCCACATTCCCCAATCTCAGACAGATAACACCTCCAACAGACCCACCAGCACCCCCCACCCTTTCCTGGATGAACCCCACCCACCTCTCATCCCACTCTGAGTGGTCTACATTCATGTGGCTTAAAGTAAGATGTGTGACTGTAGACTGGGTGTGGTGAATGAATGTACCTACCTTGAATCTATAAAAACATGATTCTTGTGTGTCCACTAAAAGGGGAAAGGGCTGAAAGGATAATGGGGTTCCAAAATCCTGACTATAAGAGGATGAGGCAAGGGGCTAAGCTCACCTCCTTCCCCAATCGGTGGGGGTGCTAGCTCCTGCGTCTGCCTTTCTGAAAGATTCTGAGCAATTCTTTCACCCACACTGTGCAGGGGAGAAAAGACTCTGCCAGAGCCTCAGCTCTGTTGTGAAGAGCATATGCTACACATACAGAATATATGATGTGAAGGCTTTACTAGCATTCATTCAAGAGGATCTACCAGCTTCACTTGTGACCATGCCACGGGAGCCTTTTAGCTTAACACAATGGTTTTCAACCTTTTATCATTTGTGGACCCATAAAAAATGTCAAATAGAAGGGTTGGACCCCTTTGGAAATTTTGAATGTATGTGCAGACTCCTTTAAATTATAAGTAAATTATAAATTATTCACTTACTTTTGAATGAATGATCATAGTAATTTTTCATGGACCCTTCAGACATAGTCTGTGGACCTCCAGGTTGTTCCCAGAGACCTGCTGATCATGGGTTGAAAATCACTGGCTTAATGTATACAACTACACATGCTACCATGATCTGTAGTGGTCTGTGGACTGTGCTAATGTAGACTGAAGATTGCAGTGGACTGTGCCAATGTAGATGCAACAGTAAGCAGAGTATGGATGACGTAGTCAAAGGCCTATGGTAAATGTACCTTCTCCCTTAGATATGTAATTTTTCAGCAGAGTATCACCTTTACGCAAGTGTGTGTATGTGTATGTGTATGAGGGTGTTGGTTGTAGCCTTTTCCTGAAGAAGTGTGTTTGTACCTGAAAGCTTGCAAAGAAAAATTTTTTCTAAATATTTAGTTGGTCTAATAAAAGATATCACATTTACCCAAAGAACCTTGTCTGCTTGTGTGCATGTATATACAATATACACAATTCAAAACTGGCCTGTTTAATTTTTCTTACAGACACATAGGCTTATAAACTAGAAGGAACCATTAGAATACCTATTCTGACCTCCTGCTTTACATAAACCATACATTTTCATTCAGTAACTCTTTCATCAAGGCAGTAACTTCTACCTGTGATACAGCATATCTTTTAAAAAGACATCCAGTCATGATTTAAATATTTCAGATGATAAAGAATCTACCACATCCCTAGACAACTTATTCCAAAGGGTTGGTTCACAATTTGGCTTCACAATTTCCAAGTTGAATCTTATTTCCATTTTGACATTATCCAGCTTTAAATTCTAACCTTTCAATCTCATTATGTCTGCTTGCTACATTGAAGAACTTTCCATCTCCCAACTTCTCTCACTGAAGAAAGCTAAATCAGTATAACTAGTTTGTACCCACAGTATATAGCATAGTATTTCAAATATGTATTATTTTTGTTTTTAAGTTTAAAAAAGTCCTGCAAACAATTATTGTATTGTATTACATTTATTTGTTATGTTTGTTGGGGACAGTTGCCCTCTGGCTCATGGAACTACAGATGGACCCAATCTGGTTTCTGTCCTTTTTTTATTTTTCTGCCAAATAAACAATGATCACTAATAATTGCTGTTAATATTTTTTATTTAATTGTTTCCTAGAATCCTTCATCAGTGATCTAGGACCTTTATTGTAATCATCACACACTTGAAAGGGAAAATCATTTGATCCTTTCTTACTTTTCAAGTACTCTCTTCCAGCTCCATTCTTTTCACCCCTGCACCGTTGCCCTCCTAATTCACTAATAGCCCCTTTCTGTTTCACATGCTTGTGTTTCCTATGCTTCTTGCTCCTTTGAATCTTAGTGTCTGGTTCTTAACACCCACCTGATCTTCTGTCAGCTCTTTCCATGTCTGTAGATGTAGCCTGGAGAAGAGAATACCACGATCTAGCAAGACCAAGTGTTTTATTCCTATTTCTGTGTTCTCTCAGCCAGTGTCAACCTGCCAATCTGACTACAGCAATGTGCTATGTTGGCTTTTTGCCACACAGCACTTGGCCTTCCTGATTGACAGACTAAGCTGCATGTGGTAAAAGAGAGAGTGGTGTTGGAAAGAGTGGAATGGACAGAAATGGGATTTTTGTTTTATTTTTAAAATTTTCCCTGAGGCCAGAAGAAGGAGGTATGTGGTAGGGCACACATAAGGGAGACAAAGAGGCAAAATGGCAGTAGTCTGATCTCCTGAAGATTTTAATATGTCAGAAAGTCTACAGACTTTATTTGGTTTTGTAATAACTGAATCTCTGCATGGAGCTTCCTTTCCCTCCATGTATAACTATACATAAAATAAAGAAATCTTACACTGGTGAGATACTGGGAAAGGACCTATCAAATATCAAGATGCACTTTTGGTATTTCTCTTGTTTGTTATCCTTGTTTTAAGATTATGGGAATGAATGTAGTAGATTTGACCTATGGTTGAATACAATGATAAATACAAGATACTGGGGTGGGGGAGGTATAATCAACACTTTCACAGAAATTTCCTCCTAACTTCCATTAGTAAATGTTTGGATAATATCCTGAAACATGATAATTTGTGTCATTTATAAGTAGTCATAACTGTGAACTAAACTTTTCATTGCAATTATGATTTTGCTTCCTGAAACCTGAAACTTCCCCTTTGATATGTACTCATATTCATTCTAAACTTAACAGTCCTAATCTCTGCTTGCAAACATCTCTTTGTATGTTTCTAATAATTTTTCTCACATACCTCATAACACCTTCTGTTTTCTGCTAAATCCTTCTTCAGATACAATGGCCAAATATATAAATGTTATATATATACATTTAAATGCTTTGCATTCAATACGTTTTAATGATGGTCATATCATTTTAAACATTTGTATCACATTCACTCTACATCTTACTATTTTGTTTTTTAGGGGTTTTTTTTGTTTTTGTTATGCGTTATTTTCAAGTCATCTGAAGTCTTTTCCTTTAACTGCAAAAAGAAATACATTTGATTGATTCAAATTATTCCTATTCTTTCTAGTATCCAGTACCTTACATTGATGAGCAGTGAAATTTATCTTTCATCATGCCGCCTACACACCTGGCTTTTGGGGTTCTTTATTGGCTTCTCTGGCCTTTTGCCAAATGTTAATGCTGTTAGTTAATATCGGTATTACAATAGTTCTACATCTCACTGTTCATGCTCTTTTTTCCCTGATTATTTGTGGATATTTCAAGGCTGCTTATCTTAGTAGAAAATCCTTGGCAAGCTAAAAATAGACTGTTAGCTTGTTGCTCAGTTCTAATACATGACACCATTTTGCCTCTTGCCCAGTTACTTTTTAGCTTCCTTATTAGTTTCTTATGAGGGATACTGAAAGTTTAAAAAGCCCTTGATAAGTGTGTTTAGACATTATGTCATTTTTCACTTTCAAAATTTTTAGTAGATGAGAGAGTAGATTAAATCATTTTTAGTAGATGAAATAAGACTGTCCATACAGAGGTTTCTTCTCCATGGACCAAGACCTTGTAGTGGTGGAGGGGCTTGTGTGTTCCAATGATCCTCAGAGCTATGTTGCCCAGAGTCTCACACTCCTAGCAGGGTCACTGGTGGCAACCAGGCCTGAGGGGAGGGCCCAGCAAAACCATGGTCTAAACCCCAAGTCCTCAACAATGGCTCAGGTGGAAGAACATATCAAGATCTCAACAGCTATAAAGACAGAAGGCGGCTTCAGAAAGATGACAGGCTTCTGTCATCTAGGGTTTTCCTTTGTCAGTGGGCTCAGATCTCCACCTTATCAAGACTGTGTGTTGCTGCTTCCATACGCTAGCTTCCTCATGTTAAACCAAGTCACACCAGCGGGAAAAAAACATGCTCTTCTGTACCAACCTTCAAAAGCCCTGTGGCAATGGAAACGTGGTGATAGAGACAGGGCTAGTGAATCTGGCAGTCTGCAGCTACAAATCTGCATGCAGGCAGCAGCAACCTGATGACCATCTTGAACCTGGGTTAAAGACAGATGTGCAATTCAGCAGGTGCTACCATGACTAAGCAGTCCTGTCTGCTCACCCCACATGGGGAAAGGGCCCTAAACCCAGGCTGTCTTATCTGCTGGTTGAATAACCACCTCCAGCAGGATCACTCTTTCTGCCGTCTAAACCATCAGAAGACAACGATCTTTCCAACATGGAATGCTCACATCTTGGTGGATAGTAGGGCTATGAGAAATTTCATCAGCCATTTTATTTTGGAGGTGTTTTGAGCTGTTTCAGCACCCAAAACACTGAATCCAAATTGAAACGGAAAGCTTAGAAACAGCTCTGAAATGAAATGAGGCATCTGAAACATTTCAGAACATTTTGGAGTTTTGGAGCTGAACTTGTAGGGAAACAGCTGTATGCTGCAGAGATCCATGCCAGGGTCTCCTCACTACTGCTACCTGCCCCAAATCTGTGATCCCTGCAGAACCAGGTCACGTGGCAGGGACCAGCACTGTCCTTATGCACAACCTATCTTTGCAGGGAGCAGAGATCTGGCCTGGGGTCTCCTTGTCATTGTTGCCCACCTCGTACAGCCCCACATGACCAGTGCAGTGAGGGATGGGTAGCAGAGGCAAAACAGATTTAGCCAAAATGAAACAAGACAGTGATTCAAAACACCAAAACAAATCACTGTCCTCTTGAATGGCCAAATCCAAAACCAAATCAAAACACAGCCATTTCTCACAGCCTTATAGCCAAGACAATAAGCAACCAGAAAGAAAAACTGCCATCATCTCCAGGGATCTAGTAAGATATAACACTCGCGGTGCAACTCTGAGCGAAACAAAATGACTGGATGAGGGTCAGCTGGGGGAAGCGGGTGGATGCTACACCTCCTGGAAGGAGAAACCAATCCAGGACGGATGTGATCACAGTATCAGAATCACCATAACCATTAAGACTAAGCTTTCCACTCAACATATGGAGCTCCCTGTGGGCATTAATAATGCCTTCCGACCCTCTATCTTAAGCTCAACAATAACCATACCATCCTCGGAGGCAACTGGCATGATTTTGTTGTCTGCCAGGTCCAAGAAAAGTGTTGGGAACAACACCAGGACCTGTATATGTCTTTCGTTGACCATGACCTTTTTATTCCATCAATTGCAAAGCCTTCTGGAAAGTACTGGCCAGATTTGGATGTCCAAAAAAGTCCATCCTGAGGCTTTTCCATGACCAGATGACTGTGACCATTCTATGTAGTGGGTTGGAGATGGATCTGTTTGTCATATGAACTGGATTTAAGCATGGATGTGTCATCACCCCAACTCTGTTCTCCATTTTTTGACAGTCATGTTGGTTCTCATTAAGGAATGCCTTCCTTCTGGAATTGATTTTGAGTGCTGAACAGATGGAGAGCTTTCAACCTGGGATGCTTTTGCTCAAAAAACAAAGTACTCAATACAACCTTCCTTGATCTTCAATATGGCCTTTACTGCACCATCCTTGAGCATACTGAAGAATACGGCCAGATCACAACTGATTTTTTTGGAGAAGCCTACAAAACTTTGAGCTTCTCTCTCAACATCAAGAATACTGAAGTGCTCTACCAGGATGCCCCAGACCATGAATTTGACCCCCCTCCTCCCTTCCTCACCTTCCACAGTTACCATCACAGGAAAAATCCTGGAGGTATTGTAGCACTTCCCCTACCTTGGTAGCTACCTCTTGCAGAGAATGGACATTAATGAAGAGATCCAGTGTTCAAGTGCCTCTTTTGGAAACTTGCTTTGGCATGTCCTTATTCATTGTACTCTTAGAAAAACATGAAGTTCCAGGTCTACAATGTAGTTATCATCCTCACTTTCCTTTACAGATGTGAAATGTGGGTCATCTGAAGGGTTTGGATAGGTATCACCAAACATACCTACCTGGAAATTCCTCCACATCAAATGGCAAAAATCACTGTACAAATGTCAGCATCCTTGGTAAACCAGTGTTACAAACACCGTGTTGATGTTCAAGCACCAACTTTGCTCGACTGGATATTATGTATAGGTGCCTGACTCTTGACTTTCAAAACAAGTACTCTACTCCCAGCTTAGTAATAGTCTGAGATATTGTGTTGACAATAGGAAATGCTATGAGGACACATTGAAGGCATATCTCAAGAAAACAGATACTGAAGTCAAGAGCTGGGATAAGCTGCTGCTGATAAATTCCAAAGGTGCTGCAACCTCAACCAAGCAGCACCCCTTTTCAAGGTAGAACATCTCATTCTCAAGGCAGAGAAGAGAGTGGAGGAAGGAAAAGGAGAGAAATCCTGGCCTGTGGCCTACTCTCCCCTATGGAAAACCTAAAACTTCTATGGATGGGTCTGTGGCTCAAGGATTGGACTCTTAAGTCACTTCAGAACCCATCAGTGAGCCATGGCTCATCCTAGAATTGATAGGCATTTATACACATACTTTTTTTCCAGTGATGCACCAGAGATCTGCCACTTCAGAGCACATTAATTGAATCCACTTCACACTCAAGCTGAAGTGAACTGCACTGCATTGCATGCAGTTGTATATGCACAGAAAATGGTGGCAGTGTGCTTTTGAATTAAAGCACCTCTGAGGTGTGTTAGTTCAAAAGCATGCTGCCACCATTTTCTCAGCACTGATGCACCTTTTGCCACTTATACAACTGCATACATCACAGCCTTGGGCACTTTTCCAAGCACCTGGTGCTGCAATGCATACATGTATAAAAATGCCTGATGATACCTACAACAGAGGCTTATACTGAAATAAATATTCTAGAATAACTATATTAGCCATTTTGTAAGGTGGACAAGCTCTATGTTCTATTTTTCTGAACACTTACCCATAGGCTTATTCCACAATAAAAGCAGAATAAGTTACCTTGTATTTGTTTTAATTTACCATGGAGTAAGAGCAAGCACATACGCAGTTCCCCTGGGGCACCTGATATGTGGTAAAATACCATTCTTCTTAGCTGCATAGTACAGTTTTCATATACCTATTCCTTTACTCTTGTTTATGTTGCTTTGGAAGTGATTTATGCTAACCTGAAAAAGGCTTTTTTATTCCAGAGGAAGTGTCTATACAGCAGGTTAATTATACTGGTGTAATCACACTGCTATAACTGGAAAAACCTCCCGTGTGGACATGTCCCAAGTTTCCTCATGCTGAAAGCTACATTGGTGCACATGCCCTCTGAACTGCACTTGGCACACAACTGCAGCTGGGGATCTAGTCCTATATTTTAAATTGGCTCTTGAAGTAATCAATAGCATACAGAGGCCAAAATCCCCTGAACATTTCAAAGAAAGCGGTTAGTTATTACAAACTAGCCATCCTGTTTGATTCAGGGTACATGCCTGATATTGACTTCTATCCATAGTATTTCTAACAGCTAATGAAGGCTATTGGAACGGAGACTTCATATGTCTGTCCTCTGTCTGCATGGTGTTTTTTTTAACCCTTTCCCCCCTAAGCAATCCTTCTGACTGTTAAAGTTAGGCTATGGAACAGCCACATGGCCTTTCTGCACTTCTATTGTCAGAGAACTTCTCTTGAATGAACCTACCATGATACCACAAAAAATATGTATCCTTTATTTGTCTGTTTTAAATTGGAGCTTGTCTCCCAAAAGACATGAATTCTAGACTTGGTGAATTGGGGCTAAGACTATGTTTATAGCGTCCAAAGCTCAGTGATGAAATTAGCAGTGACTTGCTATGGATTTGCAAGGAATATTTCAGAATCATATATGCTGCTTTCAAATGGTGGCTACCATGGTGGGCAATTTAGAGAGTGCCATATCATGAACATTAAATGCTATAGTACAGTGGTTTCCAAACTCTGACAGACAGAGTACCACCAATTTAAAATGATACAGCCTTAAATACCACCAGCAAATTTTTCATACACATAAGCAACAGACTGTATTAAAACAACATCAAACCGTTAGTAATTATAAAGCAATAAAGCATTGTTTTATCATTTATGGTAAATTGGAAAAATTGTAAATTGGAAAAAAGACAGTGTAAACCAGGGTTAGGCAACATTTTTTGGCCAGAGTACCAAAAAAATGCAATGTGTACCCTGTCAGGTGCTGGAGTACCCTCACACTGGAAAAACAAAATTGGGATAGGGGGTACATGGCAGGATGTATTGCATCCTGATATAGTTAATAATCATAAATGTTGCTGCTGCTGCTTTTTTTTTTTTTTTTTTTTTTTTTTTTTTTTTTTTTTAAAGTAAATGCCAAGTTTTATAACAATTCTAAATCTGGTGACAAAAAATAAAACTTCATATACTACTTTTGTTATTGTGTATTCTTTTGTGTTAAGTGTTTTTTGATGAGTGTATAGAGAAGGGAGAGGAGAG
>JAGPOW010003642.1:30265556-30326901 GCA_030014935.1 Caiman crocodilus
CTTTAAAAAAAAAATTGGGGTTGGGGGTTAATGGGTTGTTTTTTTTTATTCTTTTTTTTTTAATAATAATAAATTTTGGGGGTTGTGTTTTTTTTTTTTTTTTTTTTTTTTTTTTTTTTTTTTTTACAGTAAATGCCAAGTTTTCTAACAATTCTAAATCTGGTGACAATAAATAAAACTTCATATACTACTTTTGTTCTTGTGTATTCTTTTGTGTTAAGTGTGTTTTGATGAGTGGAGAGAGAAGGGAGAGGAGAGAGAGAAAGAGAAGGGAGAAAGAGGAGGGAGAGAGGCAGGGGAAGGCATTGTGGGCAGGCTGACTCCATTGGGCCCTTGGGAAGGTGGCAGCTGGAGCAGAGTGGGGTCCAGGTGGGGAGCAGGGGCTGCCCTGGGTCTCTGCAGACTTGGACCACCAGGGGGTGCTCAGTGGCACTGGAGGTGGGGCCTGACCAGGCTGTGCAGCTCTGCAGGGATGGGGTGCAGCCATCCTGCCCACAAGGGAAAACTGCCTGGCTAGGGCAAGACACTGAGCTCAGGGGGCTCCTGGCTCAGCCTCTGTGTGTGCTGAGCATAGTGCAAGTGAGGCAGAACCTCTTGGGCCACAACAGAGACTCCCTGGGCTCTGGGAATAGCTGCCACAGGCAGTGCTCAGAGTTGAGCTATCTGAGAACCTGTAGCACAGTGCCTGCCCCAGCCCTGGCCCCAGACCCTTGAGGGAGCTGTGGGTGGGCAAAGCCAGGGCCTGGGCAGGCTGGGCCAGCTGCTGCAGCTGTTCCTGGGAGGTCCCATGGCCAGGCCTTTTCAGCAGGGATGGATCCTCCCTGCTTGTGCTGTGCCTAGCACACAGGGAGGTCAAACCTGGAGCTGAAAGCCACCCCCTAAACCCAGCATCCTGCCTTGGCCAGGTGGCATCCCCTTGTGGAGCCAGCGCAGTAGGATGCAGCCCCTTTTGCCATGCAGGACCTTCTTGGGGTGACCTGGGACTTACCAGAGGTGCGGGGGGGGGGTACCTGCCACAGTGCACACCCCAGGGTAGACATGGGGGCCACCATCCCTCCAGCTTTGTGTGGGGCAGAGGCAGCTACTGCTACACAGTGGGCTCTGCCCTGCCCCTGCTGCTGTTGTCTCAGGAAACATACATGATGCCATGTGCTTTCTGCTGTTGGCAGCCAGTGCACAGAAGGCATGTGATGTCACATGTGGCTCCCGAGGCTACGGTAATCTCCTTCCACCCCGTGTACAAACTCCTTGGGGCAGGTACCCCCTGTGCCTACCCTGGGGTATGCAGAATGGCAGGGCTCCTTTGTGCTCCTGGACCAGCTGCCTGGGGCTTCCATGATCCCACCGCCCCTCCCCTGGGGCTCCATTCACCCCTGCCTCTCCCTTTGCCCCTCCCTCTGCCCCTTCCTCTGCCCCAGTCATTCTTTCCCTCACTGTGGGGGCCTCAATCTGCCTCCGCCCACCCCTCCACTCCCTCCCCCATACTCCTCCCCTGCTGAGCACTTACTTGCTGGGCACTGCTCCACATGTGGCTGGGCTGCATTCCTAGTTGACTGCAGCCCAGCCACTGGTGGTACGCATACAAGTTTGGGAACTGCTGTTATAGTACATGACTTTTTTTGTGCTTGAAAATGGTAAGTCAATAATGAAGAACAAGAATCTGTTTTGCAACAGCTTTCTATGGTTGTGAAGTTGAAAATAAACTACCTATGAATGATTCCTCTGGTGAACAGATTCCATTCAGATGCAATTCCCGGCTAAAATTAATTTTAAGATCCTTATTAAACCATGCCTAGATTTGTGTAGAATTAAACTCCCTTATTAGTTTAAAAGGAAAAGATGATATGGCACAGTACTAGCCTTGAACATACTTCCTTGTGTCACAGCGTAGCTTTACAGGCCCTCTGCTTTTGAATTTCTTTTTATCCAATAGTAACTTATTTCAAAGTCTGTAGCACAAGATCACATTCTCTCACACAGGTTTTTTGTTAGAGTTTCATTATTTAGTTAACTCTTTTACAAAGTATAGAATTCTTTATAGAGCCCCAAGTGAATCCTAAGTCATGCTGGTCTCATATCCTAAATTCAGGGGCTCCACTGCATTTTTAGGGCCTATGTGCTAATGCCAGACAGACTCTAGGATCAGACCTTCAACAGCAGCCCTTCTAGTCTGTCATAGCTTGGGACCAGCTTCTCTGTATGGGCAAGAGGCAGGCAAAAAATGTCCGGGAGGCTGGATCTGACCCACCAGGCAATTTCCTTTAGCCCATGGGCACCCACCAATTAATTGTAACCTGCCCAGTCTGTGCACCTTGCTCCCATTATCCTTTGCAGGAGGACCCTGGTCCCGGCTAGCGCGCACAGCTTCCAGGCCGGGCCACTGCTCTCGCTGCTGCAAAAACAACACCCGCCCTCCCACATTCATATACACACACACACTCTGCAACATACCTTACACTCCCCACACAAGCCACATCCCCTCACAAATTGTCCCCACACACCCCACACATAATATACAAGAGTAAGACTTAATTTTTGAACGATTATGCAATCATCTCTATGTACGCTATGCCGTTGGCAAACACAAATCATGACAAAAATATTTTTTGCAATAAAATTAAAATATGTTAGAGTAGATGTTTGAATGTTAGTATTTTTTTTGGTTTTTTTCTGGTTCCAAGAGGGCAACTCCCTGCCCTCCCACCAGAAGTGTTTCCAGGGGCAAGGGGAGAGACTTCTGGTGGCAAAGATCAGGGGGTTATCTAGTTCACAGCTGCTATCAAGTGGAATGCCCCAGGGATTGGTCCTTGGTCTGGTTTTGTTCAATGTCTTCATCAGCGACCTGGTAGATGGCATAGAGTTCACCCTCAGCAAGTCTGCAAATGACAGCATGATTGGGGTAGGGGGGAGTAGTAGATACATTGGGGGGTAGGGCTAGGATTCAGAGTGACCTAAACAAATTAGAGGATTGGGCCAAAAGAACTCTCATGAAGTTCAACAGGGACAAGTGCAAAGTCCTGCACTTGGGACCAAACAATTCCATGCACCAGTATAGGCAGGGGGCTGACTGGCTGGGCAGAAAAGGACATGGGGGTTGCAGTTGACAATAAGCTTAATATAAGCCAATGGTGTGCCCTCATTGCAAAGAGGGCTAATGGCATAGTGGGCTTTATTTGTAGGTGTGTTGCCAGCAGGTCAATGAAAGTGATTCTTCCCTTCTATTTGGCACTGGTGAGGCCACATCTGGAGTACTGTGTTAAGTTTTGGGCCCCCCACTAAAGAAAGGATAGGGACAAATTGGAGAGAGTCCAGCAGAGGGCAACAAAAATGGTGAAGGGGCTGGGGTGCATGACTTAAACTCAGTTCCATAGCCTCTCCTCATATTTCACATGCAGAAAAGAAGGCTGGGGTGGGGGAGGTGGTTGATAGCAGCCTTCAACTACCTGAAGGGGAGTTCCAAGGAGGATGGAGCTAGACCATTTTCAGTGGTGGCAAATGACAGAACAAGGAACAAGTCTCAAGTTGCAGCAAGAGAAGTTTAGATGAGACACTAGGAAGAAGTTTCTCACTAGGAGGGTAGTAAAGCACTGGAACAGGTTACCCAAAGAGGTTGTAGAATCTATATCCTTGGAGGTTTTTAAGACTTTGTTAGACTAAGCTTTGGCTGGGATGATATAGTTGGGGATGGTCCTGCTTTGAGCAGGGGGTTGGACTCACTAGATAATCTCCTGAACGTCCCTTCCAACCCTAATTTTCTATGATTCTAAAATACTGTAAGATGAAAATGTAACTTGTTGGATCATCAGGCTTAACGAATAGTCATCATTGGCTTAATATCTAGCAGAGAGGAGTGCGGTTCTTCAAGGGAGCTGCCCTGGGTCTAGTATTTTTTAACATCTTAATTAAATATTTGGATGATGTGATCAAGTGCATGCTTAGGAAATTTGTGGATGGGATTAAATTGGGAGCTATATCCTGTTAAGTAGGCTTACAATCCAGAAAGAATTGGATAAAAGTGTGCCACACTTAGTCAGATGAAATTCAGTGAGTACAAATACAAAGTTGTACACTTGAGACTGAATCATTGCATTAAAAAAATACATATTTGGGACTGTCTGGCTAGGCTGTACCGCAGAAAAAGACCTGGGAATTGCACTGTACCATAAATGGAATGAGAGCCAACAGTATTTTCTTGACACAAAAAGGCCATAAAAATACACATTGGGTTGTATTAATACAGGGATGGGGAAAATACAGGTCATGGGCCACATCTGGCCCACAACTGTCTGACCCGTGGGGCCCCTAGAAATTTTTTAAAAATTAATATTTATTTCCCTTGGCTCCTGTCAAAAGTGACAGGAGCCAGGGGCAGTAGGAACCAGGAGAAGCCATAGTAGGCCCCTGGAAAAGCAGGGCCCATCCTGCTCTTCCCCCCCCCCCAGTCAGAGGGACTATGGGGCTGTTCCTGCCTATGCCAGAATGGGAAACTCAGGTAACAGGGGGGTGGGGCTACGTGCACTGGTCCCTGCCTGACCATGGGGCTGGGGCAGGAGGCTGGAAGTGATGGGGTGCACTGCTGGGGCCCAGAGCAGGGTGGCTCCACTCTCTCCCTGCTGGGGCAGCCCAGCCTGCCCCCAGACACAATCGCACACCCCACAAATACCACACACACACACACATCCCAACTCCCCACAAACCCCACATTCACCCACCCACCCATACCTCCCAACACCCCTGCACACCCCACACACTATACAAAAGTAAGACTGTATTTTGAGCTATTATGCAATCACTTCTACATATAAAGCACAAACACGCACATATTAGGACAAATATATATATTTTTAATTGAATTAGAATATAATATTATGGGTATTTGATTTTTAGTACATAATTTGTTTTTTCTGGTTCTAAGATAGCAAACCCTTTTCCCCGAAGGAGTACTTTCAAGGGCAAGGGTCAGAGGTCAGGGGTGGACTTCTGGTTCCAAGATGGTGACCAGGGGGCAGGGCACCTGCCAAGGGGCGGGGTTACCCATGTGGCCCTTGACAGCTTGCTAAAACTCGCTAAGTGGCCCTCTGTCCAAAATAATTGCCTGCCCTGTCATGTGCAAATGAAGGGAAGTGACTCTTCCACTCTATTTGGCACTGGTGAGAACGTACTTGTAGTACTTTGTACGATTTTGTGCCCCACACTTCAGTAAGGGTGTGGACAGATTGATCAGAGTCCAAGGGAGCATGACAAACAATATTAGAGGCCTGAAAACATGATTTGTGAGGAAAGGCTGAAAGAACTGGATTACTAATCTGGAGAAGAGAAGAATGAGAGTGGGATTTGATAGTAGACTCCAAATATCAGAAAGGTAATTATAAAGTGGATGGAGATAGGCTTCTCTCTGTGCTGAAAGGGACAGGACTAGGAATAATAGCCTCAAATTGCAGCAGAGGACATTTAGATTGGAGACTAGGAAGAACTTCCTCATTATGAGGGAGTATAAGTATTGGAACAGGTTACTTAGTGAAGTAAATCCCTGGAAATTTTCAAGAAAAGGAGGAAAAGGATCCGTACCTGGAGGACAAAGCTTGATAAATTTATGGGAGATGCAGGCCAGGAGTGTTTTTGGAGTAATAACAGGAATACATGACGCAGTGAAATATGAGTATAACAATAGTATAACAAGTGGACTGCTGCTGTGCATTCAGGGAATGGCACTTGCAAACAAACAGTGTATTCAGTTTTAAAGGTAGTACTGTCTGGTTATATTTTTTTTGTGGATGTAATGGTATTGCACAATGGTATACTGTGGGGAAGCCAATGCACCCGTGGAGGTCTCCACTTCATGGTGGCTTAGTGAGCTGCAAAGAATCTTGAAAAATTAGTCAAGACTTCATATTTATAAAGCAGATGAGAGAGGTATTTTCTACCTGCCAATACTCAATAGACCTCTAGCTGCAAACAAAGATGCTATTTGGGGACAAGCAGTCAAAACAGATTGACTCTGCTGTTATAATGCAGGATAAGGGGCACAGATAAGCTGAAACCATTAGTACAGGCAAATGTAAAATCCCTAGTTGCTTTAAAAATGTAAATAGTGACTATTTGTTTTGTGATTATCAGTCCAGTACAAAGGCTTGGATCACCACATTGCTGATTAAAGAATAAACTCCCTGTTTAATGCTAGGATGAAGAAGGGACAAATAAAAATTGCTTTAAATCCTACAGCTTGGTCCTTAAGATGTTTGAAAATGTGAAAGTGGAGTTGTTTTCACTCAACTGCACCTCTGTGTTATAGACACTAATAAAAGAATCATTCATTCTACCAACCCAAATAATGGAGCAAGAATAATCAAAAAGATTTAGTAGGCTTGAAAATGGATGAATCTGAAAGCATCAATATTTGTCATGCTTTTTAAAGGGAATTGGTTGCATGGAGAAACACAAACTATCCTGTCATCATCAGTTCCTGGTGAAGAACAGGCATACCATCAATGACACTTCAGCAATGAGATGACAAACCCTAGCCAGAGCAAGAGAGAGAAGATTCTGATATATTAGAAATGTGGACAGAGTTTTGTTAGAAAACCGATGTTCCTCCTGGAGTTACCCTCCAATATTACATCAACATGGACAATGATATTCTAGCGGTGTTTCATGAAACAATTGTCTATGGTTGATGAAAATATACGTGCAAAGACACAGAACTGGGAAGAGAAGGAGAAAAGGGAAGAAGCAGATCATATAGCAAAATATACCTAATTCACTTTCTGATATTCTTTCCATAAGTAACAATACCAAGAAGTACTTTTATCACTCAAAGTTTTTCCTGACAACATCTTATAGTACATAGGTAGACTGCAGTGTTACTTAGGAAGAGACACATGTACAGGTACCATTAGAATAAGCTTTCCCCAAACACTAATGGATCTCCTAGGACTTTCTTTTCTCAATAGCTGCTTCTGCCGTATGCTGGAGGTCCTCAGTTACCCAGAATTAGCCCATTCTATAAAGCAAAGATGGGACTGGTCTCAAGTCCTGTTAAAGTGGTTTTTGTTTAGTTTATCATTTCACCAGAGAGAACTTTGATTCTCTTGCTTAGACTGGCCAGAACAAAGCTGTCCAGCTGGAGGTCTTTGAGCTATACCTAGCCCACAAGGAGTTAATGTATGGCTTGCAGGCTCCTGCCTACCTGCCATTCCCTCCCCATGCCCCTGTTTCCCCTGCTCCTGCTTCTGCAGCAGCAGTCAGGTTCTCTGGGGCAGGGCAACATGGCTAGAAGTAAGTTCTCTGCTTGCTTGGTGAGGGGGGCTTGTACTATTCATGTGGTGGCAGTGGAGTGGGATTTGCTAACCCAGTGACAGTTGTGGGGAGGAGGGAAGGCTCACAGTGGGGAGTGGGAAGGATCAGGCTGTTCCAGCTGGGAAGGGGGGGCTTGCCCAATAGTGGGGGAGAGGTCCCTGCAGTGGTGACTGCGGGTGCAGCTGGTGCTGCTTGTGCAGAAGTGGGGCTGCACATAGTGGTGGGGAGGGCCCAGGAGTACACAAAACATGCATTCTCTGCGGCATACAGCCTCCATGGTGTGTGCCTAGGGTCCATGACCAGTGTGGTGTGTGCCTGTATTAAATATGGATGTGCCCCTGCCTGTATTGAATTTGGATGACTTTGGCCTAGAATAATGCTGTTCTACTTATTAGTATAATAATTTTAAGGAATGACTATTTACAACAAATGGGAAAAAGGTTAAATATACTGTTGCCTATGGGTGTCTATATACGCACGTTGAGGCTGCTCTGACATTCTGTAATTACAATGTGTTGGAACAGACTCGATTAATTGAGTCTGCTGGAGTGTGATAATTACTGTGCTGGAGTGTGATAATTACATGTGATACATCACATGTATCAGCTTCTCTCCACTAAGAAATGGCAGCAGGGGTGCTTTAACTAAAGCTCGTTGAATGAGCTTTTGTTAAAATACTCTGTCACCATTTTTCAGTACAGAGATGTTGATACACGTGATGCTCCAGGTTCTTTAGTTAGAGTGGCTCTTAAAGCCATTCTAATTAAAGTGCCCTTCCCACCTCCCAGAGCACATGTACAAATGGTCATTATGCCTGTCCCTTTGAATGCTAGGTCTCTGGTTTAGGGCAGGGTTCTGGCATTCTTCCTTAGATCATAGTTTTTCTTTGAAGGTAAGTTAAAGTCTGTAGTTAGAACTGATCAGGCGTATTTACATGAGACTTTTACTGTGGTGCTGACTAAATAGCTACACAATAGATGTCTTAGCTTCTACATATATGCCTCTATTAGGACACAGGAAACTAATAAATTTCACAGCAGGTAAATACAAGTACTACCCTACTATGGAGTTTTTTTGTGCATAGTAGTGCACATGTAGATGCTGACTTGGCTGGCTGGGGCATGAGAGTGCTTCAGTACAGGTGCTATCTGCCAGTTAGCCCCAAATTGAAGCACCCTCATGCCACAGCCAACCCATCCACAGCACACTGAGCCTGGTTGGAGCAGCTCCGGGCTGGCAGGTTGAGCTCCCAGACCTCCTGCCAGCCAGAGCTGCTCCGATGTGGTTCAATATACTACAGGCTGGGCACACCTATAAACAGGGTGCCTGGGAACTTCTCAGGAACAATAAAAGAATTGCTGTGTATTAATGACACATGTAGATGCACCCACTGGAAATTTTCATACATAACATTTTTGTATTGAAAAGTACTGGATTAATAAAACAGAATTTTTTTGTGACTATCATATATGTTTCATCAGTTACTACAGGAAATTATTTGATTCATTTTAAAAAAATGCTTTGAAATTTATTTTGACTTCTGTTGAAAATACTATTGTAAAAGTAAAATGATAAAGTAGAAACAAAGCATTCTGATCTTGTCAAGATAAACTATTTTGGAGTATTTAGGCACTTTTTGGTCTTTTTTGAAATCTTGTTTTCTGATTTTCAGCCAGCTCTGTTTGTGGCATTTCTGTCCAAATGTGTGAGACTGAGGTGGGATGTGGCAGTGCACTACACATCTGTGTAAATTGGCTGGTGCTTTCTACTAGATAGCATTTCAGACTGGCTGAAATATGAATTCTTTACCTTAGTACTACTATGACTGAATTAGTTTTAATGCCAAAGGCTCTCGTGTGACCTTTCAAATCCGTCTTCCCACTTCCACTTCCATTCCTTCTATTGTGCTATCTTTGAAACATGGAAATCCTTTCCACCAGATTTCTCCAGCTCCTGCTTAGCTCTTCAAAAATGTAAATGCAAATGTAAATGAGTTAAGGTTGCAAAATCAAACATTCTAAAGTCAAAATGTTTGAAAAGCTGAGGTTTCTCACACCACAACTTGGGTGGCATCTTAACATTTCAAAGCTTTAGTCCACTCTAGAAAATAACCAAGTTATAGCATGTTTTCCTAACCAAATTCTATTTTTATCTTGCCCAAAGCAGCCCAATAAACACACAATTTACTGGAGATGAAAGAAATTATGTTAATGGCATTCTATAAAAGCACTCAGTGTCAACAAATTTCAGTCTCTTCCATTTACCTAAGTGAAATAAAAAAAGGAATAATTTCTTTAATGCTTTCTTTGAAGACATTTCTGAATACAGTGACACTTTAAGGTACAGATGTGTGATATAGTTTTATTCAACTCATTATGACTACTTTGAAATAAGAATGATTAAAAAGCTTGTACCATTCTGTGTACTGACTAATGGCCACTCATAAATTTCAAAACCAGAAACTGTACTGATCATCTAGTCTGACCCCCTCCATTGCACAGTTCACAAAATGTTGCCAGTGAACTTAAGCATGTAGTTTGAGTTGTATGCTTGTGCCTCAGAAGAATACTTAGGTTTGATTTAAGAACTCCAAGAAGGAGGATCATTATATTCTGAGGGATATATTTAGGTGGGGATGTTTGTTGCAAAATGGGAATTTCAATGTGGCAGTTAGATAGGAAGGCAGATTTTCACTCCATGAACCACTGAGTCAGCTTCACGGATATTACCAAGGCAAATTGTCAAACTCAGGTGACTGTATGTGAGAGAAAGAGACTAACTTCATATATAGGCAGCTAAAAACAGTATCTGCACACATTGGCACCCAACTGATTCTTTCTCTTCAAGCTTTGCCCTCCCATTTATTGCCACCTTTTCTGTCAGGAAAATGATCTCTGCTTCACCATAACTGAATGGCCCATTTTATGTTATTTTTCCCTTTTACTCTTGGCAAATTCTTATCAGCATGAATTATTTTCCTCTGCTTTTCTCTTTACATGTCTAGTTCAGAAAAGAGTGCCCATTTAGCAAAATACTTGCAAATTTGCCTAAGAATAGGTCTGTGCTAGGAATGTTATGCTAAGTGTTTCTTGTAAAACTAGACAGGGGTACTGGAAAATGTACACTTCATGCCAATATGGTAAAATCATCCCCCCCACAATGCAAACAAACAGTGCGAAACAATAGCTTACCCATATTAGGGGGAGGGGAAGATGAGGGTGGAGGAAGCCTTGGATCTTTAAACCAAGCATCACCCACAAGAACAGCCCAGCCTAGACCGACAACAAGCAGAACAAATACTTAGGTAAGCAACAGGGGCCCAGGCAGTACTGAGATTAGGGGGCCAGTGCACACATTTTCAGGAGGCCTCAAATGCCTCTACACAAACGCTCATAGTATGGGGAACAAGCAGGATGAACTTACCCTCCTACTAGCTGACACTAACCCAGATATAGTGAGGCTCATAGAAACATGGTGGGACTTAACGCACGACTGGGCAGTGAATATCAAAGGCTATAGACTGTACAGGAGGGATAGGACAGGGAGGAAAGGTGGGGGTGTGGCACTCTGTCAAAGAGCCCATTCTCAGCAAGAAACTAGGAGACAGTGGTGTTGATGCCTACATGGTCAGATGGGTCACTAACTGGCTGGAGGGCTGCACTCAGAGGGTGGTGGTGGACGGGTCTCATTTAACCTGGAGGGATGTGGGCAGTGGGGTTCCCCAAGGCTTGGTCCTTGGGCCTGCACTATTTAACATCCTCATCAGTGACTAGATGATCTCTTCTGGTCCCTTCCAACCCTACCAGCACCCCTGGACTTCAGGAGGGCAGACTTCAACCAGGTAAGGAGAATAGTCAGGGAGGCACTGAGGTCCCAGAGGGGAAAGGAGTTGAGTGTCCAAGAAGAGTGGTTATTCCTTAAGGAGATAACCCTCCAAGCTCAAAGGGAGGTAATCCCAACATGGATCAAAGGGGTGCAAAAGGCCCATGGCTCAACAAAAGCCTAAGGGAATGTCTCCTAACTAAGAAGGAGGAGTATACCCAATGGAGGGGAGGGACCACCACCAAGGAGGACTATACCTTAGTTGCTTGTGACCTTAGGGGGGCAGTCAGGAAGGCCAAAGAGGAGATGAAACTGGGACTAGCTACCCAGATCAAAGATGACAAGAAGTCCTTTTTTAAATATATAGTGGGTAAAAAGAAGGTACCGGGTAACGTGGGACCATTGCAAGATATGCTAGGAAATCTGGTTGTCACACCAGGTGACAAAGCTAACCTATTCAACAATTTCTTTGCCTCCATTTTCCTGAGCAGGGATCGGGTCAACTCCCCCCACCAGGACCCCCATAGGCCCCAGGGGAGGTGCACCCAGGCCTAGGGTCAGTGAAGACCTTGTCTGGGAACTTCTGGAGGGACTGGATGTATTTAAGTCAGCTGGTCCTGATGATCTCCACCCCAGAGTGCTGAGGGAATTAGCAGAGGTTATTGTGGGATCGCTAGCACAACTTTATGAGCACTTGTGGTGCTCTGGTGTGGTGCCAGAGGACTGGAAAAGGGCCAATGTGGTTCCCATTTTCAAAAAAGGGAGAAAAGAGGACCCAGGAAACTATAGGCCAGTTAGTCTTACCTCGATCTCGGGTAAACTTTTTAAGAGAATTATCCTGATGCATGTCCACAATGGGCCAGCAGGAGAGATTATGCTTAAGGGCAATCAACACGGGTTCATAAGAGGCAGGTACTGTCAGACCAACCTGGTGGCCTTCTATTACCAGGCTACAAAATCCTTAGATGTAGGGATAGCAGTGGATGTAGTCTTTCTGGACTTTAGGAAGGCCTTTGACACTGCCTCTCACCTCATTCTCATTAAAAAGCTAGGGGACTGTGGTGTCAACACCTACACAGTCAGATGGGTCACTAACTGGCTGAAGGGCTGCACCCAGGGAGTGGTGGACATGTCTTCTTCGACCTGGAGGGATGTGGGCAGTGGGGTTCCACAGGGCTCGGTCCTTGGTCCTGCACTGTTCAACATCTTCAGTAGTGACTTGGATGACGAGGTAAAGAGCACTCTTCAAATTCGCAGATGACACTAAGTTGTGAGGGGATGTGGGCATGCAAGAAGGGAGGAATAGGCTGCAATTAGACATAGACAGGGTACAGGGGTGGGCGGATGAGAACAGGATGGGTTTCAGCACTGACAAGTACAAGGTACTATACCTGGAGAAAAAGAACCAGCAGCATACCTACAGGCTGGAGGAATCCCTTCTCATCAGTGCAGAGGCAGAAAAGGATCTTGGAGTCATTACTGATGCCAAAATGAACATGGGCTGACAGTGTAAGGATATGGTCAGGAAGGCCAACCATATCTTCTTATGCATCCACAGATGCATCTCAAGCAGGGGGAGTTAATCCTCCCCCTCTGTGCAACACTGGTCAGGCCACAGCTGGAGTACTGTGTCCAGTTCTGGATGCTGCACTTCAGGAGGGATGTGGACAACATGGAGACTGTCCAGAGGAGGGCTACTCGCATGATCAGGGGGCAGCAGGGCAGGCCCTATGAGGAGAGGCTAAGGGACCTGAACCTGTTCAGCCTTCACAAGAGAAGGCTGAGGGGGGATCCAGTGGCTGTTTACAAGTTAGTCAGAGGGGACCAGCAGGCATTGGGGGAGTCCCTCTTTCCCCATGCACTACCAGGAGTGACTAGAAATAATGGCCACAAGCTGGCAGCGGGTAGATTTAGACTAGACATCAGGAGGTGCTACTTCACAGTCAGGGTGGCTAGGATCTGGAACCAACGCCCAAGCAAAGTTGTGCTGGCTCCTATCCTGGGGTCTTTAAGAGGAGGCTAGATGAACTCCTTGCTGGGGTCCTTTTAACCCAGTACTCCTTCCTGCCATAGAAGGGGGTCAGACTTGGTAATCTCCTCAGGTCCCTTCCGACCCTACCAACTATGAAACTATTAGCATAACTGCATTTAGACTAGGAGTTTAGCTCTGTTGTCTCTTCTGGCTGAAATGATCTAGTTGGGGACGGTCCTGCTTTGAGCTGGGGGTTGGGCTAGATGACCTCGTGAGGTCCCTTCCGACCCTAATTTTCTATGATTCTATGATCAGGGATCCCGCTTCTTTATCCTCCCAACCAACAGAGCTACATCAACAGAAATCTATAGTAAATCTGGTATAATTTCCATTTAATTCAATTGATCACAAGCACATGCTTAAAATTAAGCACCACGCCTGTTTCTTCATGGAATCATAGAATCATTGCTTTGGAAGGGACCTCTGAAGGTCATCTAGTCCAACCTCTGTTCAAAGCAGGACCATCTCCAACTAGATAATTCCAGCCAGACATTAAAACACAAATAAGTACTTTCCTGAACTGTGACCTAAATCCTTAATTGTAGATATTTAGTTAATAGCTTAACAAGGTCATTTGTACATTCTCCCCATCCTTTGCCAAATTTGAGATCTGTATTTAGGAAAAAGGTGTTGTCCCAAGTGCACTGATATTTGTCTTTATAGACTGAACTGTTCCAATATAACTGCAGGTACATTTCTGACAAATACTGGAGACTGAAAGTTGCATATCTATTTTAACTCTTTTAAATTGCGACTTTACAACAATATGATGACAGTCTGTCATCACAAATGGCATTCCATTTCTGGGGGTCGGTGCTTTGTAGTCTTTATTTGAAATAGCACAACAGTTACAGCTAAAGTTGGGAACATGAAAAATGACTGGATATCTTACAATCAACATCAAGGACCTCCATGAAGAAACAATGGCAGTCACTGTAAATTCACCCAGCCATGAATTTGCGTAGGATCCTACACAATCCACAGCATTCATATTTCTTTACATAGCTATTTGATATTCTGTGTATTGAGCAATACCAAAACATTAATCTGTTTGATAAAATGGTAAAAGTATTAGGAGTTCCCATGTAGGAGCAGACCACAGGTCAGCACAGTTCAGTTTTCTGTCTCTGATTTCTAGATGTTTCACTGAAGGTGTAAGAAACCCATTACTTGTCAATTACCAAATTAACTTCTTTCAGGCAACATTTCCCAGATTTCAAAGGGGGGATTACAAAAATGAAACCAATTGTGCTCAAGACTTTGCATAACTTCTTCAAATAACTTTGAAAAGAATGAAAAGTAAAAATGTTGACATAACTGTGGGATTCCACCCAATAAAACAAATAGTTAATCCACAGAACTTCTCAGCAGCACTCTCAGACTCACAACAGGGCAAAGCAGACATGCCCTTCAAGGCAAAACGGGATCTAATCAACAGTCTTGTCCCCTTGTACACACGCTACAATCGCAATATCTTTACATCACTGTTGGATAATTACTCTCATCCTTGTTATTGTTACAGTGTCAGCTACACCTCCAACTCCTTTTCACACAAATATGCTCACTTTCAAGTGCACATTCTTTTTTTTAGGGTGGATTTTTCTTATTGACAGACCAGTTCCTTATATCATAGTATCCCTGTTTTCCCATTGCATTTTTTCAAAAGGTCCAAATGAGCTTGCCACCTGCAAGTGACTTCTCTTTAGGAACAGGGGTCCATAGATGATGCAGCAACTAAGAACAGCTTCTTCAAAACAAGTTTTTAGAAACAGGGACATACCATGATCTAAAAGGTCTAAAATAAACCCCCCACCATGCATTCATCTTATCTAAAGCTTATCTAAGCAGGTCTAACTTCCTGCCCAGAGAGATTTTGTGGTAACTAATAATTTTTATCATGTTTTATATTTTTAAGTAAAAGTATAAATAAATGTCTATGTTGCAATTGCAAACCTGACAGAAATGAATTAAAAAGTCTTCAGAGAATATTTTTCCCAGGCAACCTCACTTCTTATCCTGACCCAAACTTAGAGAGAAAATATGCTTAAAAACTGTAATCATTTGGCTTTAAAAACAAATCTGGATGAAAAAGTATTTCTGAGATATTTCATAAACTTTTATTTTTTAAAATTAATATATTGGAAGCTTTAAAGGAAAGCCTGTTTGATTCACATCAAGGAGACAAAAATAACTACGCAAAATGTTCAAATAACTCTTTTGTCAATTATCAAGGAGTCAAACAATGCATTTACAAACATTTTTAGGTCAAATATTTGAGACTAACCATTTCCACATTATATCTTAGAATACCACAGAGGTATGATTCATTCTGTATCAAATTGTTAATGCATTATAGTTTGCAGATAGTAAATTTTAATTTAAAAAAAATTACTTCATTTTTTATCAGAGTTCAGCATTAAGTATATTCTTGTAAATAATCAACTGGTATGTTGGTTGGGAAAGTTATAAAAGGAATAAGGTAAACTTTCTTGTAAAAATGTATTGATTTTTTTTGCCTCTGTTGGGCATTTTTACTTCAAAATTCTTTCTTCTGTGTCACAGAAAAAAGCACAATTTAGAAAAATATTAAGACTAGATATAATTGCTAGGTAATTTTATTATTGTCTAAGCTTTGATATGCAAGTAACAGAACAATTATCACCATTTAAAAGTTCAACAGTTCCATCATTATTCATTAAAAATTGGTCTTAATATTAGGTCAAAAAGATCTATAATGGCAAAATAAAGATAGGAATCTTATTTTACCCACGTGGTCTACCATTTAGTAATCATCCTTCCAAGGGTTCCACATGTGAGGTATTTTTAGTGTAAAAATATAAACTCCAACCTTTGAAAAGGTAAGGTACAAATGATGCAGCAGATGCAAACTTCATATATTGTGTAAATTAAATTCTCTCATGTAAGAGATTCACAATGGTAGTAGTCAAAATTTGATGTTATGTTTATTAAAAGTGTGTAACTGTGCAACTGCTAAGTCTTCCACCTCAAAAAAGCTACAGGGAGTAAGTGAAATGTCCACAAGGGTAAGGAATGCTCAGCAAAGAAAGTGTGGTGACAAAGTATGAATTAGCCAACTTAAACAGAGATAGATATTAAACTGGAAATGAAAAAAAATGATAGCAGCTTATTCACTCATATGCATCCAGGTACACAGACAGACACAACTATTATATACTCTTATATATAATGGTTATACATATCAGACCTACTTTTACCATATATGGTATATAAGAAAGTGTGTGTGTGTGTGTGTGTGTGTGTGTGTGTGTGTGTGTGTGTGTGTAACATGAACAAGGAAAAGAGTTGACTGCTGTGAAGTAATAATGGGGTAGAAATTAAAGTTGATCTAGGTATGGCCCAAATCTTAACAAATAATTTACCTAACATTTTTCATTAAGGATGATGTTGAGTCTGAGATCAAAGCATGATGACCAATGGGAATGAGGGCATCAGAAGGGTATCACTGCATTCAAGATGTAAGCAAAACTCAAAATGTTCAATGCATTCAAGCTGGAAGAAGTGAGCCCTGGAATTCCAAAAGGACAGAAGTATGAAATTGCTGGTCCTGTAATAACTATTTTACACAGATCTAATAAACTGGGAGTAGAACTGTCAGATTAGACAATAACAAATTGTGATGTTGGTGGGCCTCGTCCGGTAACATCCGTCAGGTAGCCCCTCCCCCTCATCTCGCCTGCCATGACTTTGATGTTATGGGTTATTTGAAGGAGGGGTTCAGTGGAGCTCTTTCTACCAGAGGGGCTTTCCCCGATGTGGGTGTACTCACGGTTGAGGTCTCCGATGTTCCAGTGGGCTCCACCACCCCTACACCCCATCCACTCGTCAACCGGTCCATTGCTGGTAAGATGGTACTTCTTTGTTATTTGCCAGCCCATCAGCCGGTAGGTGCTCCTGACCGCTGGGACCTAGGCTGATGGTCACTTCAAGTCAGCCTGCCTTAGGACCCAGCTGCTCCCACCACCAGCTTGGGACCTTTTCCTCCCCTAGGCTTAAAGATAATACTCCTCCGGGATGGAGAGGCTTCCTGGAGCAATGTCTTGGCCCCGGCACTCCCTGGGGACCACTCCTTCCGTCCCTGCCAGGGTTCCTGTTTCTCGCTTCAGCTGCAGGGCTGAGGCAGGGCTGCCTGGCTGAGGCGGACCCTCCAGGGGAGCTGCAGCAACACTGGCGTGCTGCCTGTCTCCTCCCTCCTTCCCTGGCTCCCCCTTACCATGGGGTCTGCTGGGGCTTTTAAACTTTCCCACAGCAGCCACAGTGGCTGCCGCGATTGGCTCAGCTGTTCTTCTTGTCGGAAACAGCTGATTAAACAGCTGGTGTAATGCCGGCTCATGCGGCTGTAATGGCGGCCGTGACTTCTCCCGCAGTCCCAGCTCCGATGGTGCCGTCCCTCCTGGGGGTAAGTAGGTGGCCTTGGGGTTTTTTTGAGGGGCTGCTGCAGCCTTTCGACCCTCTCCATGCCCTATCTGTGCCCGTGACAGTGGCATGCCACCATCACACAAATGCCTATATTTATGAATTAGCCAATAGACAATCAAGAATGATGGGCGAGGGGGGGAGCAAGTGGGGATAAAGCCCCACCCCCTCAAAGTCTGGGCCTGCTTCTCTTTCCCTCCTGCTGCTTATTCCTGGTATGCTCCCTGCCTCCCTGCTGCAGCAGTTGAGGGGAGGGAGGAGCGGGCCCGGGCCTGATGCATGGGAGGACTGGGCCCAAGACTGGGAAGAAGACGGACCACCATAGCAGGGGGCAGGGAGGGGTGCAGTGGGCCCAGGCTGACCCAGCGGTGGCTGGAGGATGGGAGGAGTGGGCTCAGGGCTGACGCGGGGGAGGAGGGGTTGGGGAGGAGTGAGCGTGGGCCCGATGGGGGGAGGCTCGCTCCTCCCCTCTCCTTGCAGCTGCCATGTTGGGCTGGGCTGGGCTCACTGTCCTCACAGCTGTGGTGAGCCAGCTTTAACTCTGCTTAGGCCTGCTTCCCCCCCCACATTTCCCCCCCTGCATTGGGTCCAGGTCCATTCCCCCCCCGCAGAGCGGCAGAGTCGGTTGGGCGAGGCCAGCCCTCCTGGCCTTGTCCACCTTTCTGTCCACTCTGTTGCTGCTGCCTCCAGGGAGCTCTTTTGCTGTTGCCTCCCCACTGTGTCCCCTGTGTCCCCACCATCCTGGCAGCAGGCTGCCTTCTGTCAGAATGCTTCTTTGTGCTATGATTGGAATGTTTGTCAGCCAATCAGAATGCAAATAAAGCATTATGGACAGACAGACAGACAGACTTAGGCTTTTATAATATTCGAGTGGGAGGTTGGGGGGTGAGCCAGGAAACTTCAGGCCCATTAGTTTGAACTCCACACTATGTAAAATCTTTAGAAATAAATTAGAATCAAACAATTAAAGGATTAAAGAAATTAATATAAATGGAAAATAGAATAAAATGCAACATGTTTAAAAAAGTTACATTGGGATGGACCAAGCTGATTATTAAGGTATGGCTACTGATTTCTATACAAAAGGAATACAGTAGATCTTATCTATCTGGACTTCAGTTAAGCATGATACAATGCCACAGGGAATTTATTAGTTAAGCTGGGGAAGATGTGGAATAGTAGAAGAAGGTGTAAAGTTGCTAAGAAAATGGTTAAAAGGGACATGAAAACAGGTGGTGTTGAAAGGGGAAATATTGAGGCAGAGGAAGGTTACTAGTGGAATTCTTCAGGGATAGGTCATCCACTTTGGTTCAATATTTTTGTTAATGGCATTGGCATAAAAAGCTGAGTGTGCTGATGAAATTTGCTGAAAACAAAATCAGGAAGCATTACAAAGGACTGGAATAGTGTACTAAAAGAATTAAATAACCCTGAGACCTGGAGAAAAAGGAATGAAATTTAATAGAGCTAAATGCAAACTCATGCATTTATAGAATAATAAGAATTTCTGCTGTAATCTACGAGGTCATTGGTTGGAGGCAATGAAGGACAACAGGCATTTTGGTTATTGGTTGATGACTAGATGACTATGAGTCACCAGTAAGATGCAGCTGAGAGGGGCAAATGCCATCCTAGAATGTATCAGGCAAAGTGTTTCTAGTGGAGATATGGAAGTATTAATAATAATGTATGAGACACTGTTAAAATCTTATCAATAGTACTTTGTACAGAATTCAAGAAAGATAAATTAAAATGGGAGGAGGTGCAGAGAAGTACTTTTAGGAGGATCAAGGGAATAGAAAACGTATTTTACAGGAAGAAACTGAAAAGCATTAGCTTAGTTAGCCTGATAAAATAAAGTCTGGTAAAAGGGTATGATTGCTTTTCTCTCCTTTCTCTCCCAATGTATTTAGAGAAGGCATTGTTTTAACTATAGCACAATATTAGCCCAAGAATATTTCTAACCATAAAAGGAGTGCTTGTTTTGGAACAGACATCTAATAGGAGTAAAAAAGAGGAGGAAGAAACCTAATTGGTTTTAAGCGTGGTTGGATCAGTTTATTCAAACCATTATATGATGTGGCTACCTTTGATAGCAGGGGACAGGATTTGATGATCCAGAAGATTTGTTCCAGTTCCACATTCCTAATTCCTACTATCTCAAACCCCGAAGTGCAAACAGGATAACAAAATTCTGTATAATAATGGAGAATGAGGAAAAGTAGTTTAATGTGTTCAAGCAGTTAGGCTGCCTATGCACATGCTCAGTGCTGGAGGAGGGGTGTTTTAATTAAAGTGACTTCCAGAGAGGTGTGCTAATTAAAGTGCCTCACTGCCACATGTATTAAGCCCCAGCATGTTTAATAATGGCTGTGGGATGCTTTATCTTTACCTCGTTCTATGAGCTTTAGATAAAGCTCCTTCATGGCCATTTCTAAATGCATGGAGGCTTGTACACATTAGTGTGAAGCCACATTAGAGTACTCTAATTAGAATGCAGAGCAGACTTGATTGATTACCAATGTAGGGGTGGGCAGGAGTGCCACAAGTGGCATAAACAGTCTCTCTGTGGCATGCAGGACAAGCAGCATACCAGCACATAGGACAGGAAGCAGAAAGCAAAACAGCAGATTGGGCAAAGAGTATATAGCGTGATGGGCTGGCTGGTAGTGACTTAGCCCAGGGGTTTTGAAAGGGCAAAAGATAATTGGAGGATTTAGGTTTACTTTTCTTCACCAATCTGGTAATGATTTGGCCCAGGGGTTTTGAAGGGGTAAAAGATGATTGGAAGACTTGGGATTCCCTTTCCTCACCAATCAGGTCACAGAGATTCACCCTCCATGTCCCCTGATTGGCACCGTGGGTCACCTGGAGGGGGATAAAAGGGGCAGCATGGCTGACTCTGGGAAGAGACCAGTGAAGGACCACGAGGAAGGAGTTTCAAAGAGCTGAGCCAGCAGGGTGGGAGCAGTTACCCCAGAAGAGCCTGAAGGAGTGGGACCTGCAGGCAGCAGTTGGACCCTCAGCAACGTGGCATGTGGCTGGCAGGAGAGGCTCCCTGCTGGGCTCCAGGATCCCCTCTGAGAAGCTGTGGCTAGCAGGAAAGGCTCTCTTGCTCCAGCAAGGATCTGAGCAGTGACCTGAAAGGCTCCCAGCTTGGCTTCCAGCTCCTTCAATCAGAGGCCAGGCAGCTTGATGTGAGGTTGGGGCTCTGAGAAGGCCAAGACCCCTAGCAGCTTGAAGTAATGCTATCAGTGGTGGATGCATGGCAGCCTTTCTGCCTGCCATGTGGGAGATCTGAGTTCGTCCCAGCTGAGTTGACTTGGGGTGAGTGAGCTAACAAGAACCAAATCTTCTTGCAGTGGAAAGTGGCCATTATATTTTTCCCCTTTCTCCCCCACCAGGGACCTGGGCCCTATATTTCCTTGTCATTTTACATTTTGTATTTTGTGCCTTTTTTATATTTCACCAACCAGTGAAAATTGTGTGAAAATTGTTTGTTCTGCTGTTTGTGTTTTATATTTTGTTAACCCTGTCTTTGTCAATGATTGTAAATGTCTAACCTTTGTTGAATCCTGCCCCCTTGGGGCATTGTAGTGTCCACTATACCCTCCAATTCATGCCTGTTATGTTCCCAGTATTGTTCCCTCATTAAAAGGTATATGGTTAAGTCCCCATTGGTGGTCTGGCTCTGCCCTATGGGGGAAGGAGAGTCCCTACACCTCCCACAGCACTTGTGCACCTACTTTGATTCCTTCAATTGGAGAGGGGGTACCTCTTGGAGTACTGCCCAGGTTACAATAGAGTAAAGGAACAGAAAGCAGAGCAGTATTTTGGGCAGAGGAAGGGGATTGGAGTGGCATTTTCTGGCTCATGTTCTAGTTAGAACGTGTCAGTGCAGATGTGATGTGTTCTAATTAGAACGTAAACTAGCACACGTATAGGCAGCATTAGATATTCTGGTGATAAGTCAGAGAAAAAGTAGTCTCTGTGAAATACTTTAAAAATATATATCAGTATTAGTAAAGTGAATTTGTTAGAGCCACAGAAGAGTAACTATTTGCTGACCCATTCTGTATTAGTAGAGTGGGGGCCAACCTGTATAGTAGTAGTGCCACAAATTAGCCTCATTATCTCCCCAAAGGCCACTCCAGTCCCCTTCCTTTGCCTGTTCTGCATGCTACACACAGAGACTGCTCATGCCATTTGTGGCACTTGTAGCCACCCCTACATGAGTAATTCATCAGTAGTAAGCCTTTGTAAAAATAGAGAGCAAAGTCAGCCCCCAATCTTAAAGGACCCAGTTCCTTCCATTCAGCATTTTGTACAAGCATTTCTATGCCTCGCTAGAGAACAATTTTGTTTAAAATTAATCTTCATTCATTAAAACAAATATAACAGCTTTCAAATATTTTTGTTAAATAGATTTAGGTTGAAACTATTCATTTCTCTGATACAAAAATGTCATGTTTTACATTCAGGACCACCCCTTTTCTGGGTATATGACTGGAGCCTCCAACTTAGACTTAAAAACAAACCAAAAGACTTTGGAAAACTATTAAACCTGCCATGCCTCTGTGAAACATTTTGATTTAGGTAAAAAAGCAAGAAAAGATTTAATTGAAAATGTTCTCGCTGGCACTAGTCATACACCTTTGTCCTCATTACAGTTTCGTCCTTAGAATTGCTTGTCATTTAGCAGTTATATTTTAAAGGTTAGGATGGGCAAACACTTGATTTCAAAGGCTGACCTCTTGGGAAAACTAAAATGTCTGTCTGGAACAAATATGAGGAGTGCCTAGATTAGCCTTTTAAAAGGTGTGTTAATTATATTTAGTTAACAGGCAACTGGTTAACTTTAGGCAAAAAACCCATCACTAGGGTTCATAAAATGGCAGTAATCAATGCAGTAGTGGCTGGATGAAATGCTCCTGAGTGAAAAGATGAATTCATTGTCAGTAATATCTCTTTAAGTGTGTTGTAGTAGGGAGAGCATTACTCCTTCTGCAAAATTGATGTTCTTCAGGGGCATGCCTACATGTACAAATGCTGTGGAGTGGGCTTACTCTAGAGTTTCCCACCATACCTGGAGCTGACTGGGACCTGCCCTAAAATGGGACAGTCCCTAGCCATGTCCAGGAAACATGTGCAGACTTCTCTGTGCAACCTGGGACTGGCCAGGAACTGTCCCCGTCAGCTCCAAGGCTGAGCAGGTAGCAGTACCTGTACAGAAAGCTCTCAGAACCTGCTCCAAAATCACAGCCATGGAGTGGGGGATGGGAGGTTGCTCATTGCCCCAAGGTGCCTGTTACTGGGGCAGGCTCTGCCACCAGAGCCTGGAGGGGCACTGTCTCCTGCTCTGACAGCAGGGAACTCCCAGCCCCAACTCTGCTATTGTTCCCAGCTCCTGCTCTGCAATCTCCCAACCCCTGCTGCCCAGCTGACTGGGAGCAAATGTATACCCACTTAGCTGTCTACATGTGCCATACTGCAAAGTCATTATTTGGCAGTTAAGTTGCTACTTGCATTTGCAGGTAGAAAATTAACTGCTAAGTGGAGGAAATTATTGTGCAGTAACGGTCAACACATATAGACAGTGATGCTTATTACACAGTAATTAATTCTATTGCTCAATAAATTATCTTGTGTATGTAACCCTGGCACACGGCGCTACCCACGTGCCACCTCCGAGTGTTGGAATCCTGGGGTGCCCAATAGTGTAAGCCTCACTTGGCTTTCCTAGGGACCAAAACGGCTTTCTGGCAGGGAGAGCGCATTTTACAGTTATAAACCCTTTGCAACCACAGATATAATTATTTACAAATATTTAGTTATACACAATTTAATTATATACAGGAAAAGATATAACAGAAGTGGATACAAATTATAAATCGCTACTGAAATAACTATATACAGTACATAAAAGAAGCACTGGTGGTACCACGATAGTTGCTTGGGTTGCCTACGGGGTTCACAAACTGATAACCTTTCAGGTATGATATAAGTTAAAGGAGAAGCATAAACAGTAATTATACTTTGAAGCACTAATAAATACATTGCTTAATATTTTCAACATGAATTATTGCATACTTATTTACAAACACTACTAGTAACCTTTATGTACAGTGAATTTGCACATAATCCCCAGCTTCTCCCACCACACGGGGGTGGATCCCATATTGGCCGAGGCATCACCACACTGCTGGCAGTGGCTCTCGCATTTGGGCCACTGAAACACACAATGCATAGTGCCCTGGGCCGCAGCCCCTGCACAGTGGGCAACACAGCTCATGCCACAGGCTAAAGTAGATATACTTCTCCCATGAGTGAACACGGGTGCACTGGGAAGCCCACACCCTCCCTTTTAGGTCACACACCCCAACGAAATAAAGCTAGTTCCCTGAGCCTTGCCTCCCCTTCTTTGAGCAATGGGAACATGCTGGCCAAGTTTCCTCAGCTGTGCACCCCTCCTTTAAATTACACACACAATAATTGAGGGGCTTGCTTCCCCACAAGCAAACTCATGTGGTCCTCAGGCAGCTGCCTATGGGGATCAGCTTGCTCCCTCCAAAGCCCTGGCCCTCAGTGCTCGGCAGCTCCAGTGGACTCAGCAGGGCAAGTCGCTGCAGCCTGGCCTACGCAACCTTCTCCTGCAGTGCACCCCTTCTCTCCCTATCTCCCTCTCTCTGGGTGAGGAAAAACTCCCCACTTTTACAGAAATCCTGAGGCTGGGATTTTCAAGAGCTCTAACTGTTCTTCCCTGATTTCAAACCCCTGGTTGGGGTTTTTCCATTCTTTATCAGGATGTCTGTCTGGGATGGCTTCATTTTGCTGCAATTACAGGGTTCTTTGGGACAAATTTCCTTTGCCCTCTTACAGTGTCTCTAAAGGGACAAGGCTCATCATGATACACCTCCCAGTCAGGTAAGCAACCTTTCAATGTCTGTTACATGTAAATGTCTGTTTGCTGAGCAGGGTTTCTGAACTGTATTGCATTGGAAACTCTTCATGGAAAGTGTTCTGCTGTATTGTAATAGATTTGTATTTCTATAAAACTAAAGTTTATTTTCTTATTACCATTTAACCAGGACAGGTCTATCAATTTAAATGTCTCAGTAGAACAAAACCCACAATGGATATATATATCTATCATTATTAGTTCATTATTTATACTGAAACCAGAGAAACTGGTGTTGTGAAAATAGATACTCCATCTGTGCCGATCTTGTAAAGAGAGTGCCTCCTGTGCTAGCAGCACCTTGTAGGACTGGATCCTTGGAGAGCTTAAGAAGCTGAGTCATTTGCATGTATTACCTGTTTATACGAAGTGAAATGAGTTCAGTTTCTGGAAAAAAAAAAAATGTTGTTTTTTATGTGGCACACTGACTTCAGAAGACAGCAGGCAACATATACTACAATGCACGTAAGCATTTCTTCCCTTGCGTTAAAAGAACATTAATAGATCTGTCAAGTGAACCGTTGTGAAGTTAGGAAATGGAAGATTTAAGGGTGCCAGAGCAACTTGGGTTTAGTTGTTTGTGCACGTGTAGTATGCACATATTTTTTGTTTTGAGTAAATTTTGACATACGTTAGAATTGTAGAAAGATAACATTCTGGCTTTTTAGAACCTTTTTTTTTCCTTTTGGAGTCCACATGAATTAGCACTGAAATTTTAATAAGAGGTTTTTTTTGTTTTTGTTTTTACATTTTTTGCTGTAATTGAAGCTTGAAATCAAAATAAAACATTTTCAAATGAAAACAAAAAATTTCCAAATGATGACAATGCAATGTGGTGACTGTCCCAAAATTTATTTTGGAATTAAATTCATGAAAATGTTCAAGATTTGGCATTGGGGTAGGCTCTTTGTTAGGGGTTGTCTTCATCCTACCTATTGAAACTCTGCTGAAGAGAATGGAACAACAGGAACCAAAACCTAGGACTCCTTACCTCTTTGTTGAGTATGCTAACAGCAAGAGAGAGACGCTCCTTCTTATGCAGTCTTTCTTCTTCTCTCTCTGGTCTTACAAATCTTTCATTCCTTTCTGACCAGAGGCTCAGGTAAAAAAGACAGGGGTCAGGAGGGAGAGTACCTTTTAAATCTTGGTTGTTGTATAGTGATATGGAAGGATGGTGTCTTATGAAGTAGAAATTACGTGTTTGTGTTTAAACCCATTTGGGCTGAGAAGGATGAAGAATCCTAGTCTCCCACTCCCTTGGAAAGTACTGGAGTTGCTAGGGTCTTTTGGGTAGAACCCCTTTCATCCATGCTTTTAAAATGAAGCATCTTCTATTACATCTTATGAGAGGCTCAGTCCCGTTGGTATGATAGTGTGAAGAAATCCCTTTCCCTTCTCTCTGTTCCTCACTTGGGTCAGCCTAGGTGACCCTTCTCTCTTCTTGCTTTCTTCTTGGTTAGTCAGATGACTTGGCCAGATACAATTCCTGGGTGGCGGAGTGTTTTTTTCCTGCTGGCGGGCATTTTGAAAACTGCAAGCAAGCATCCCAGGCAGCTGCCTGTTGATTTGTGTAAGTGAAAACCTGCCAAGAGTTAGGAATTGCATGCAGTCCAGTCGCATCTTAAAAGGGTCACCATATCCAATCTCTGTAAATCTCTCAAGTTGTTTTTGTTTGGTCAAAGTGTATTCTGACTTCCTCATTCTACCCCTTCTGTTCAATAAAAGTGTTGGGTTATAACCTGTATTGTTGGGCTGCTGAGGTGGGAGGCCTTCTACCCGTTGCCTGGCCAGTGAAGTTTATTTCTTTCTATTCTTCTGTAGTTTTTCCTGATGCTTTGTCAGGGATGCTTTGGGCTGAAAGAAGCACCCAGAAATATTATTGTGGGCAAAGCACCCCCAAGTCTGTCATGATCTGTGTGCCCTGGGCTGCACAGAGCCATGCCAGAGACCAGTACCTGGGTGGTAGCAGCATTACCTCAGGCTTGCAGATGTTCTGCAGGAAGCGGGACAGCTGGTTGTAGGCTCCCTGAAGGAGACTCCTGAAGCAAGGTTTTGGGCCTGGTACAGCAAAGTAGGTGGCTCTGTGTAGTAGCGTTCCCCACAGTTAGACGTACTCAAGAGTCTGCCTACCAGATTGACCTATCAAGTGATTTAGATGCTGTTTTGCCTAGTTTCTGGATCACACTGGGGCTGCTGTGAGACCAACATGTGTAGCTGTTCATTCCATAATGGTTACAAACATACTCAAAATGAGTGTAGACCAAAAGGGAAAGCAGCCATTCAGTTTTAGATGCTTCCAAATTTAGCTGGCCTCTTAAAAGGGCTAAATACAGAAAGTCAAAAAGCCCTAGGCTGAATCAATTCAATCATTGCAAATTAGTCTCAGCTGCATAGATTAAATTGAAACAAAAGTGAACAAACATTTACCTTTGATTCAGGAAATGCAGCCACATGCCTGCAGTAGCTTAAACCAGAAACTGGGGAGGACACTAGAACATGGATCTCTGTCTATGTTCATTTCCTTTTCCTGCTGCCTCTGAGGTCTCTGGGATTTGCAGTCCAGAATTACAACAGCAGGACTCTGAAGGGTGGCTGATCACTTCCTCTTCTTGCTCCCAGGTGCCCCTGGAATTTCTGGTCCACAGTCACAGCCAGCAGTAAGTTTGAGTGGGAGAAAGTGTGTTTAACCCTCCTCCCTGGCCCCAGAGCCCAGCTGGGGTTTGCCTGGGGGGCAGTTCCACTCCCCTGTAAACTGGGCTGCATCCCCAGCCTGACTTGCCACCCCTCACCCCTTGTCAGCCAGACCTCATTGATACAATTAGGGAACAAAGCAGTAAGGCCATCCCTGCTCTCTGAAGCAGACAACATAGCTGAATCCAGGGCTGGAAATCATGCTGGGATACTTGGGGACTGACTTAACTTGAGCCAGAAAGGGGTCTGGGACAGAAATTTCATAAAATGGTTTGATCCAAATCAGATAAGTCTAATATGACATTCAACCAGGTTTATCTTAAATCAGCTTCAGCCATTTTGAAACTGGATTATATGCATTGAGCTTCTGTTCTGTTATGGGTTTAAACCAGTTTCTGATCACTTAAACTGGTTTATGTGTAACTTCTGTCCCTAGCCAAGGAGGGCATTTCTGGATTGCAGTTTTAGATTTGGGTGCTTAATATTGTTTTAGACCCCAAATACAATATCTGGCTGTAAGGGAAAAAATACCCACTAACTTTGTCTGCCTAATTTGAAATACTAAAGACTTGTACTTAGCATTATATAGGACTTTATACCTTCGAAGCTCAACTCCCACTGACTTAAACTTCACCCAGAAAATAAGAAATATGAAGATAATAGCCACTTATTGAAAGCTAGTTTTAAGCACTGTTCAGGAGCTGTAATAGAGGTACAGACAGAATCCAAGTCCTCAGGGGAGCATTCATCCATGATACTGTCCTTTCACTTCCTGTAATCCCTTACCTCATTTACTACACAGCTTCAAAATTTAGTGACAACAGGGGGCTTACAGAAAAGAGTCTTCTTTACTATATAGCTATGATTCCTTTGCAGAGCAAGCTCATCCAGTGCACTGAGAGAAGCATGGGGAACAGAGGAAAAAAATGCAATCATGTCATCATAATGTACAAGCACAAGGAAGATAACTTGCACAGGCTGTCTTCATTCTGGCATTTCCTAACATTCAAGTATTTGACTTTGTCATACAAACAAAATATACATTTTAATACAGTTAAATGCAATGCTAAACTTTTTGGGGAAAAGAATTCCGGGAATATTGATGAAATAAGGGATTGTATCCTGGAAATCAGTGGACATGTCTACACAAGACATTTTCTAAAAAGTAAAGTAATTAGCTCCACAGTAAACATCTCAGTGTCTACACATGCAGGGCAATTAGGTTGGAGTCAAATAATAAACTCTACAGGAGAGTAGTAGTACTTGTAAATACAAGTGCTATCCTTCTGCAGAGTTCTTTACTCCATAGCAGCACATGTGTAGGCACTGATCTAGCTGGCTGGGGTACAAGGGTGCTTCAGTGTGGAGGCTACCTGTTGGCTAGACCCACTCTGGAGAACCCTCATGCCCCATCAGTCCCTCTGCAGCACGTTGAGCCAGGTTGGAGCAGCCCTGAGGTATGCAACTCAGTTCAAAGTGTTGCTTTTCAGGACAAATATGTAAATGTGGGATAGTGATAAACATTTGAGTGTATTGTGTCTATTAGTATGCATGTGTAGATGCACTCAGTGACTTTAAAAAGAAAAAAAAAGGGTCATAGTGGTCAAGCCAGTGAATGCAAGCCACCAGTGCAATAGTATGGCAAGAGGAAGACTTATGTAATCATGTTAATATAAAGCCCTGAGAAACAAAATTACCCCATACTAAGCCCTATTGATCTGTGTCTTGTACTTCGCTATCACATTTAAAGATGTGCTCAGTGTAGATGTACCTCTAAAGAGCTCAATCTGTTTAGTTTACCAACAAGAAGTTAGAACAGTTTTTTAATTACTGCATGTAAATACTTTCATGAGAAGAAAATAATGGGTACTAGAGGGCTTAATGTACAGGAAAAGACAACAATAGGATGAAAATATTATTTTTAAGGAAATCTGGGACACTGTCATTTCCCCGCACCCCATGCCACTCCAACTCCCTGCTGATTAGTGGCTGGGGTGTGGGGGGAAGGGCGGGATATGGGTCAGGAGGAACTATCCACAGGGAAATGGAGTGAGTGAGGCCAGGAAATCAGGTGCCTCTGCTGGACAAAGAATCAAGAGGAGGTGGAGGAGGACTGAGCTGGAGGTTGCTGCTGAACATGGAGAAAATTGACCTATTCCACAGGAAGTGTGAGTGCAATGTGTGTGTACATGTGTGCAGCTGCTCCAGATCCAGGCTGCTATACTGGAATGTGCATGTACTTCACCTTGAGCAGTTGCTTGACTATCATGTCAGTGCTCAGTGCAGCCTCCTCTTGCCTCTATCAGATCTCTATGCACATCCCCATCTGTTCCCCACCAGCTGCTTCCCCTTTTGGCTCCCTTCCCCCCAATCACTCCTTGTGCTCCCCACTCACTCTTCCCTTTTCTCCCTCCTTCCATCCTCACCACCTCTCCCCTCCCATTGCTCCCCACACCCCTTCCCTGCTCCCCAGACATCTCCCTCTTTTTGCCTCTGCAACTCTCCTCTCACTTCTCTCTCTCATCCCTCTTTCCATCTTTCTAGCTTGCCCTCCTCCTCCCCAGTGGGCAAACACACACCTGGTGGTATCAGGAGGAGTTCTGAGCTGAGCTCTGGGCTCTAGCCCCTGGCTGCTAGGCCTAGGTGGGACCAAGCTGGCCAGAGCTTTAGTCCCAGGGAAGATCCTGGAGCCCAGAACTACCCTCCCCCCCAAAAACATGAGTTCCCAGCAGCTGGGTGGACAGGAAGGGGGAGGGACTTCTGCTCCCCTCTGGCCAGGGTTCTGAGCTGCCTTGCTGCAGTGGCTACTTCCTGGTTCTGTCTCCGCTGGGCTGCAGATGGGTGAACACATGTGTGGGCAGTCTGCACTCACAGCAGTGCTCTCCCTCCATGTTGCCCTGGCCAGTACCTGTCCCAGACAGGAGGAGTGGTGCCCAGCCCAGCCCACCCCTCACTTCCCACCACTGCTCAGGAGGAGCCAGGTAGGGTAGCACCAATCAGGGACTTTTTTTTGAACTTTCACTAACTGGCTGGGGCAACCTACAAAATCCAGGACTGTCCTGGCCAAACTGGAATGTATGGTCACCCTAAATAACAAGAACCATTGTAAGACGCAGAAGTCAAACAAATTCGAATTAAAAAATTATGCACAGGTTTTTAGCAGTGAGGTAGTTTGCCATTGGAACAAACCACCAAAGGAAAGAGTGAATTTCTGATATCCGTCTTCAGATATCAGACTGGATGCATTTTTAGGAGATATGATTTAGCCAAAACACAAGTAATTGGTTCCAGTACACAGTAACAGGTGAATATTTAATAGCCTGTATTGTACAGAAGGGCAGACTTCTGTACTCTTTTGGCCTTAACCTATAAACTTAAATATTTTTAAAACATTTTTTATGTGCAATTGACTTTGTTTTTTTAAAAGCAAACTAAAAATAATTCCTTAATAGGAACATCATCATGCTGATATCCATATAGAGCATCAGCAGGGCTGTAAACTTTAGATCCCCTACACAGATCTTTTTCCTTTCAGCTAATCGAGGAATTGATGGAAGTAATTAGTTTGTCATCCTCTATATGGACAACCACTGGTAGGAGTTGGGGCATGTCATTGGATTTCACAGATGTGCGCTGACAATACAGAAATGATGAGACTCAGGAATTCTGAGTCCTAACCAGTCTCTGGAAGAAAGTGTTACTCTGTCTGGGATAACTTATTTTGCTTGTTTTCCCCAAACTTGATTCTTTTCCCTCCAATGAATCCTGTTCCAGCCCTTTCTTTCCTGTATCCCAAGCTCCTCCTTTTTTCCCTTGTTTCTGATCCTCAGACTTTCCATCTCTATTTGCTGAACCAGTCAAGCCTTTCTATTCTGTAAACCTGAGACCCCATATTCCCCCTAATTCCTAATACCAGTCTTCTTTCCCAGACACCTGTCCTTTGAACCAGGAAATAACTGTGCTTTTAATTTTCTATCTACCTGATTGCATCCATGTATCAAGTAGACATAAAAATGCATCATTTGCATAATCAGTTGTCCAGGACTGAAAAATAATGATAACAAAAGGTAAGCTTGCCTTAAAAAATAACTTACATTGCATTTGTTTTGTTAATGTTCCTCTCACTCTTTTGCTTTTATTCTCTGTATGCATTTTTCACATTTTCTGTTCCCCACTTTTTATCTTATTATTTAAAGTAGATTATTTTTCTCTTCCTTTCTGCTCCTCTTTTCAATCTTGGTTAAATAGAGCCTTGTTTGAACTATACTTTCAACCAACCTAGTCAGCTGGATCTGAAATCTGTCAGAAGGTAACTGAAATATTTATTTGGCTTGGAACTGGTGATTACTAGGTCTGGGTTGGTGTCCCTATGAAATTAAACTATAGGCACAGAAAACTCTTCCTTTGAAGCCTAACTATGAATTACTATTACTTAGATGCTGCTTTTGTTGACTTGTATGCTGCATAGTATACTGTTCAACACTGCATTATGATCCACAAACTATACCTCATGAATGGTGACTTAGATCTAAGCCAGACCATTTGTAGCCTCTTGATTCATAGATTGTAAGGCTGGAAGTGAACTCAGAAGATCATTGGGTCCAGTCCCCTGCACTAGCCTCATCAAGGCTAGCACATGATCCTAGGAGGACCCTGGGATTCATTGAGGGGGTGGAGCATCCTCCATTTAAACTCAGGGCCTCAGAGAAAAAAGGAAGTCTGTGCTGAGCAGGCCAGGAGGCAACATCAGGCTGACCTGCTCCTGGAACATCCTGGAGGTATGGGTAGGAGCTATGGGGATGGTTTGGAGCCTCCTGGTCCTGGGCAAGACTAAAACTGCACCCTGCCAGGGATGGGTGGTCTGGTGGGGCTGTTTGTGGCCGACAGTCCCCCAGAAATGTCAGGCCAGTTACCACCCCAGTGAAAGGCAAGGAGGGGTGCCTGAAAACCCCAGCCCCTGCTTACGAGTGGGTTACTGACAAGCAAAGAGACCTGGGCTAGGCAAGCTCAGAGGGAGACATCTGAGCCCAGTGTAGTGAGGCATGGCAGCAGCCACCTGGGCCTACAGGGTGAGAGACCCCAATGTTAGGGGCCAGGCATGATAGCAGCCACCTGAGCCCCAGAGGATGGAAGACCCCAGCAGCACAGTGAGGGGTAGTGAGAGTGAAGTGATCCAGTGAAAGGCTAAGTGAGAGAGAAGGCCCAGTGAGTGGCCGAGTGTGGTCCCAGGGAGGAGCAGGCGAGAGAGGTGGGGGTTTAGTCCAGAACAGGTGGCCGGCTGGCACTGAGACCCGGCCCTGAAAGGCCAGCCTGTTAAACCCAGCAAGGTGACTGTCCAGTCTCTTCTTGACAATTTCCAGGGCAGGCAATTACACCACCTCTGGAGGGAGCTTATTTAACAGTCTGGACAATCTAACTGTGAAGACGTTTTTCCTAATGTTAAGCCTAAAATGGTCTTCCAGGAGTTTGTGGCCATTACTCCTTGTTTTCCCCAAGGGTACCCTGAACAGTAATCACTGAGCCCTTGATGTACTCCCCTTATGTAGTGGTAACCTGTTACCAAGTCCCTTCTCAACCTTCTCTTTTTCAGGCTGAAGAGTCCTAGGTCATTCACTCTTTCCTTGTATGGCTTGCTGTGCAAGTCTCTGATCATACGGGTGGCCCTCCTCTGGACTCTCTCAAGCTTTACAACATCCTTGTTAAAGTGCAGTGCCCAGAACTGGACATAGTACTCCAGTTGGGGTTTCACCAATGCTGAGTAGAGTAGAAGAATCACTTCCCTGGTTTTGCTGGAAATCCACTGATTGCATGCCAGAGTATTAGTTGCCCTGCTGGCAATAGCATCACACTGCTGGTTCGTATTCATACAGTGGTCCATTATTGCCCCCAAGTTCCTTTCATTAGTGATGCTGGTCAGTTTGGCACTGCCAAGCCTGTAAGTGTGTAGAGGGTTGTTTGTCCCCAGGTGAAGCACTTTACATTGCTCAATATTGAACTTCATTTGGTTCTGACTCACCCAACTTGTCAGCCTGTCTGGCTCTGCCTGTATCTGTGGCCTGTCTTCAAGTGCAACCACACTTCCCCATTACTTGGGAACAGATGTGGAACTAAATGGCCAGAAAAGTAGATGGTGCTCCCAAAAGAACAGTTTATGACAAGGCAGTGTGTTCGCCCCACTTTTATTCAACAGCTGCATTAACAATCAGCCACTTCCTGCTGAATATCAGCATTTCATCTATGACGATGATCTCTGCATTACCACACAGTAGAAGAATTTGAGGACACAGAGAACATCCTGGAGAAGGCACTGAATCTGATATTTTGTTATTAACTAAACAATTATCTCAAACCCAACCCTAGGAAAAACAAATATTTACTTTACTAGGGTGAACAGATTTTCAAACATTAGAAACACCCATTCAACTTAGGAGTAACTCTGGAACATACACTTAGTTACATAAAGCACATTATGCATGTCTACACATGCACTAATGTGTTTTAGTTAATGCACATTAAATCTAGTACTTTCATTGTGAGGTACTAAGAAAATGTGCATTAGCCAAGAAGGTGCTCCAGCACCCAGCTAGATTGTCTCTAGATTGTCCACTTCACCCTGGTCATCAAAAACCTTCACCAGGGCCCCCTGAAAAGGAATCATGAGGCAGCCCTCAGCTTCCAGCTGCATTCCTGCTGTCAGCTGGGTTATAACCTGGTGACAGAAAAAGTACATGTAGTGGAGGCTGGGGTCTCGGCACTCCAGCAAGAGGGCCACCACCAGGGAGATAACTCTCTCCAGGGTTTGGAGCTGGGAGAGCATGATCTAATTAAGGATATAGGGAGGGATGGAGCTGACGGCCACCCTGGTTCCCAGCTCTTCTAGGGCTTGAGGGGGATGCACTCGCCCTCCGCCACGAGCCCCGTATCCACCACTTTTGTGTGGCAGTCTCCAAGGCAGCAAAAAAAAGACCTCCTTGCCATGAAAGTGGGTGGCCACAATGATCTTATGGGGCCCCCCGCTACCCAAGCCTGTATCTAGGTCTCAAAGTGTAGGTTTTCCCACTTGGGCAGTTGGCACTTTACTCTGTGCCTGTGGGTGAGTGTAGAAAAGGGGGCCCTGTTGTCTGAGCTGGAAAGGCTGGAGGTGGAGGGTCCAGGCCCCATGGCTTTGGGTTGCCCCACAGCTGCCTGTGCATAGCTGCATTTCCTTTGCTGGGGGACCCCATTGGTAGTGCCAGAGCTAGGGCCAGGGCCAGGCTGATTGGGTGTGCTGGCTGGTGTAGTTACCTTACCCATGTAAGAGACATGGGCCTAGATAGTCCTGGGATTAGGGGGGGCAGTGCATGCACCTTCAGGAGGCCTTAAATGCCTCTACACTAATGCTCATAGTATGGGGAACAAGCAGGAGGAACTTTCCCTCCTGCTATCTAACACAAACCCGGACATAGTGGAGGTCACTGAAACTTGGTGGGATCCAGCGCATGACTGGGCGGTAAACATCAGGGACTATAGGCTGTACAGGAGGGATAGAACAGGGAGGAAAGGTGGGGGTGTGGTGCTCTACGTCAAAGAGCAATACATGTCCTCAACAAACAGCACTGGGTCAGAAGAAGGGCAGACAAAAATGCATTGGATCCATATACAAGGGGGTCAGGGAAAAGGGACTTAATGGTAAGGGTTTACTATAGGCCACCCGACCAGGAGGAAGAGCTGGACCAGGAATTCTCAGGTCAGCTTGCGGAGGCAGGAAAATCAAGGTAAAGTCATGGGTGACCTAAACTACCCAGACATCTGATGGGAAGAGCAGTCAGCCAGGTCTGACTGCTCACATAGGTTCCTAGTTGAGTTGCAGAGCCTCCATTTAACCCAGGAGGTGCACAGTCCCACCAGGGAAAATGCCTTGTTGAACCTGGTCCTGGCCATGGGCACTGACCTGGTGAGTGGACTGCAGGTTCTCAACCACATGGGTGATAGTGATTATTGCCTACTGGAATTCACCATCCAGTGCAGGGTGTCAAAGGCCTGCAGCAAGGCAATAGCCCTAGACTTCAGGAGGGCAGCTTTCAATGAGGTAAGGAGACTAGTTGGGGAGGCACTGAGATCCCAGAGGTGAGGGGAGTTGGGAATCCAGAAAAAGTGGTCATTCCTTAAGGAGACAATCCTCCAAGCCCAAAGGGTGACGATCCCCACGTGGATCAAAGGGGGCAGGAGTGCTCAAAAGCCCCCACAGCTCCCCAGAAGCATCCACGAACGTCTCAAAACTAAAAAGCAGGCACACATGCAATGGAAGGGAGGGGCCATCACGAAGGAGGATTATACCTCCATTGCTTGAGACTGTAGGAGGGCTGTTAGGAAGGCTAAGGTGGAAATGGAACTGGGACTAAAGACCCGAATCAAGGATAACAATAAGTCCTTTTTTAAAATACATAGGGGGTAAAAAGAAGGTACCGGGTAACATAGGACCTCTGCAGGATACGGTAGGAAATCTGGTGGTCACACCACACGACACAGCTAACCTCTTTAACAATTTCTTTGCCTCCATCTTTTTGAGCAGGGACGGGGCATCCCCACCACTGGGATCCCTGATGGACCCAGGGGAGGTGTTGCCAGGCCCAGGGTCAGTGAGGGCCTAGTCAGGGAACTTCTGGTGGGTCTAGATTTGTTCAAATCAGCAGGTCTTAATCTCCACCCCAGAGTGCTGAGGGAATTAGCAGAGGTCACTGCGGGACCCCTGGCATGGCTATTTGAGCACTCATGGTGCTCTGGTGAGGTGCCAGAGGACAGGAAAAGTGCCAATGTGGTCCCCATTTTCAAGAAAGGGAGGAAGGAAGACCCAGGAAACTATAATCCCATTAGTCTTACTTCAGTCCTGGGGAAGCTCTTTGAGAAAAATTACCCAGGAGCACATCTGCAAGGGGCTAGCAGGGGAGATCATGCTAAGGGCAATCAACATGGGTTCATTTAAGGCAGGTCCTGTGAGACCAACCTGGGGGCCTTCTACAACCAGGTCACAAATTCCTTGGATGCAGGTGTCACAGTGGACGTAGTCTTCCTGGACTTTAGGAAGGCCTTCAACACAGTCTCTCACCCCATTTTCATTAAGAAATTAGGCGACCATGGCATTGATGCCTACACAGTTAGATGGGTCGCAAATTGGCTGGAGGGCTCAGGCCTTGGGGATGCACTGTTCAACATCTTCATCAGCGACTTGAATGAGGGGGTGAAAAGCATGTTGTTCAAATTCATGGATGACACTAAGATGTGGGGAGACGTGGGCACGTTGGAGGAAAGAGACAGACTGCAACTAGATCTAGACCGGTTACACGGGTGGGCGGGTGAGAAGAGGATGGGATTCAATAATGACAAGTGCAAGGTACTGCACCTGAGAAGGAAGAACCAGCAGCATACCTATAGGCTGGGGAACTCCCTTCTTGTCAGCACAGAGGCAGAAAAGGATCTTGGTGTCATTATTCATCCAAAATGAACATGGGCCGCCAATGTGGGGACGCAGTCAGGAAGGCTAACTGCACCTTGTCATGCATCTAGCATCATGAGCAGGTCCAAGGAGGTAATCCTCCCCTTCTGTGTGACACTGATCAGACTGCAGTTGGAGTACTGCATCCAGTTCTGGGCACTGCACTTCAGGAGGGTTGTGGCCAGCATTGAGAGGGTCCAGAGGAAGGCCACTCTCATGATCAGGAGAGAGCAAGACAGGCCCTATGAGCAGAGGCTACAGGACCCGAACCTGTTCAGCCTCCACAAGAGAAGGATGAGGGAATCTCGTGGTCATCTACAAACTGGCCAAGGGGGACCAGCAGGCTATGGGGGAGTCCCTGTTCCCCAGAGCACTACCAGAAGTAATGAGGAACAACGGCTGTAAGTTGACTGAGAGTAGATTCAGGCTAGATATGAGGAGGCACTACTTCACAGTCAGGGCAGCTAGGATCTAGAACCAACTTCCAAGTGAAGTGGTGCTCGCTTTTACTCTGGCGGGTCTTCAAAAAGAGGCTAGACAATCACCTAGCCGGGGTCGTTTGACTCCAGCATTCTTTCCTGCCCAGGGCAGAGGGTCGGACAAGATAATCTGTTCAGGTCCCTTCTGACCATATCTACTATGAAACCTGGTCCTCTGAGGCACCAGTGGTCTAGACTTGTGCGTGGGGCCCTTGTCCTTCCCACCCACAGCTTTGGAGAAAGCTGAGGAGGAACCCTTCCCCCTGTCCTTGCCCTTGGTTCCTGATGGTGGGGGAGGGGGCTTGGGAACCTCTCCAGGGGGGACTGGCCAGGGAAGAGCCCCTGGCTCTGTTGACTCCCTGCTGGAGTCCCTTCTGGCCCTGCAGTGGAGATTGCAGACTTGTCTACTCCCAGAGGAGGTTGGTCAGACTCTGCCTCTAGGGTGATAATTGCAGGGCCATGCATTCCCTTGGGCGCTTGGCTGGGATCTGCTCCCATAGGGGAGGCTGCAGAAAGCTCTGTGGGGGTATCTACCTCCACAGAATTTTTTTACCCTGCCATTGCTTCACATGATGGAGAGGAAAACAATAAAGAAAACCAAAATATACAGTGGGGCTGGTGAATCTAATAGGGGCAGGCTGGGGTTGTGGGGGAAATGGTGGGGAGGGGGCTGAAGCTCACTGACCTACAGTTGCACAGGGAAAAAAGAACCCAGGAAGGCTATGCTTGGGGATTTCGAGGGAAAGGAAGACAAACACAAGAGCCAGGGAGACTTGAGCTGGCTTACGCAGCCACACAACAAACATCAGAGCAGGGGGAGTGGACCACAGGACTTAACACACAGGGCAAAAGCACACAGGGAATGCTGCTGAGATGGATATAAGAGAGCCAGGCAGTACAGGCTTCCTTCCCAGGCTGTCCCCTAACTGTGGCTTGGTGGTGGGCTGGGCAGCAGGCCAGAGCAAGGGTGCAGAAGCAGGGGTGCAGTGCTGGGGTGTGGTGTAGTGCAGTAGGCCCCTCCATGAGGGGGGCAGCAGCATGCAGCAGAGGACCCCACCATGGTGAAGGGTAGCAACAGCAGCAGCAGCAGCCCAAGGCAGGAAAGGGTGTGGCCAACTTATCCCCAAAAGCTCTGAGAACAAGTCAGCAGCTAGCAGTAGCCAGAGGCAGGAAGGGGCCTGGCTATCTCCTCCCCAGAAGCTCCTGAGACCAAGCTTACACCATCAGCAGCAACAACAACAGGAACAGCCTGGGACAGGAAGGGGTATAGCCAACTTCCTCCCACAAGCTCCTCCCCCAGAAGCTCCTATCTATTTGTATTCAACTGATTTTTTTTCTGTTTGGTGGGACAACTGAGGCAGAAAAGGGTAGGAGTGACATGGGGGTCAAAGGTTTAAAGAAGTTTTCCAGAGGGGGACACTGAGTAGAGCCACGCCCACTGGTCCTCAAAGGCATCCAAGGAGCTGGTGGATGCTGCCCACTGGTGCTCTGCCCAGAAATGTGCACATACAAGTGAGAGAAAAGTGGCCCCGCGGTCTCAGGGCACCTCCCCGGTCAGAGCCTCCTTCCTGGTCAAGTACAGGGCCAACTTGGCCAGGGCCAGGAGAAGGTTGATCAGGAGGTCCCGGGACTTGGTGGGGCTGTGGATGGGGTGCCCAAAAACAAAAAGGTGGAGGGGTGAAGTTAAACCAGGAGGAGGTTCTGGAGGGTGGAGGTGGAGAGGCTGCAGCCTGGTGCACTCGAGGGTCATGTGTGCCAGGGTCTCCCTCTGACTGCAGAAGGGGCAGAAGACTGAGGTGTCCGTGAAGTTTGCCAACATACACCTGAGGTAGCCAGTAGCTCATGGGATGAGGGCAGAGTACAGACTCAGCCACTGGGGTGCCCCAGCCATGCCCTCACTGAGCAGGTCCCGCCACTTGATGTCTGGGCAGGATGTGAGGGTGGCATGAAGAGATGGCAGTGATGGATGGTGGAGAAGCATACTGGCTTGGTGTCTCCAGTGAGCTCAGATGCTGGAGTGGGGAGTGCCATGAGGCTGGGCAAGGCTAGGCCCCATGACAAACTCTGGTGGGCTGGAGGACACGGGAGGGGGCGGGGACCGCCACCATGCAGGACCTGGTCAACAAGGGCAAGTGCATTGGGAGGTAGGGTAGATTTCACCTCCTGGACCAGATGGCAGGTTGCACATGTTGTGGGTAGACCCATGTGCCAGGTCAATGCAGCGTGGTTCACCCACTCCCCTGTATTGTAGTCCAGGAGTTCTCCAATATCATATAATCATTTCAGGTGACTTAGCTCCCCTTCATAGAATCATAGAAGCAGGGTTGGAAGGGACCTTGTAGATCTTCAATTCCGTCCCCCTGCCTGGGCAGGAGGAAAACTGGGCTTAAGTGACCCCAGCCTGGTAGGCATCAATCCGCTTCTTAAAGACCCCCAGGGTAGGAGCCAGCACCACTTTCCTTGGAAGTCGGTTCCAGATCCTAGGGGCCCTAACTGTGAAGTAGGTCTATGGATGTCTAATCTCCAACAACTTGTGGCCATTATTCCTTGTTATCCTGGGGGGCACTAGGGGAAACAAGATCTCCCCCAAACCCATCTGGTCCCCACTAGTGAGTTTACAGATGGTCACCAAGTCCACCCTGGGACTTGCAGGGGACCTGGAGGAAGAGACCAGCCTACAGGTCTGCAGGAGGCCCTGGTAGAAACCTGCAGGTGCTGCAGGGAGAAGTCCCGCAGACTGTGGAACTGCCAGTATTTTCAGAGCCCCCAGAAGTGGTGGAGGAAAGTGTGCCCCAGGTGGCCTCATGCTGTGTGGCACCCAGAAGCTCCTAAGAGCAATAGCCCTGAGCTGCTCACCAGGGCAGCTTTTTATAGTGCTGGGGCCAGCACAGGAGCTGGCCTCAACCTCTAGCTCCCCCTGGATGAAGATCTGAGAGGAACTGGGAAGGGACGATTTGCCTCAAGTGACACAATTTGTCCCACACCAAAGTGTATGTTTAGGCATGTGTGCCAAGGCACAAATATGTGCCACTGCTATTTGAGTGGCTGCAAGCACATGTGCCTACATGCGTGGAGGCACCCTTAATATGTATTAGCCTATTTTAATGTGCATTAACTAAATAGCATTTTTTTAGGGCATCTATATATATGTGCTGCAGAGGTGGGGGTGTTTTAATTATAGCGGTTCTGAGAACCACTCTAACTAAAGCATCTGGAATATCTCATGTATCAGCATCCCTGCACTTCAAAATGTTAGTGGGGGTGCTTTATCCAAAGCTTGTCAAGTGAGCTTTAGTTAAAGCACCCCCAACTGACATTTTGAAGTGCAGGGATGCTGACACATGAGATATAGAGGTTACAACATTCCAGCAGAATCCAGGTTAATCAAGTCTGCTCCAGCATGCTGTAACTACAATGTGTTGGAGCAGCCTCCGTGCTGATGTATGGGTACCTTTATTGATGTTTTCATGTGCATCAAAATAGGCTAATGCACAGTAAAATGCATGTGAAGAGAATATCACTTAACCCAACAACCTGTAATAGAATTGGAAAACATATAACTTTATAATATCATAGTTGGCTTGATACGCTCTAAGTGTTTGAACAGCAGCAACATATAATGAGAAGTATAGCCATATTCAGCACTAATTTCTACCATAAATGCAGTTGTGTCTACATGTGCATTTTAATGTGCATTGGTCTATTTTAATGTGCATTAAAGCGTCACTAAATAAAGTGCTATTTAGTTAATACTTATTAAAGCAGGCTAATGCATGTGTGCATTAAGAGAAGCTAATGCACATTTTCCTAGTAACTCACAATGGAATGCATTTGTACACATACTTTTTCATCTTGCAATACTCCAGAAATATGCCTCTTCAGAGCAGATTCAATAATTGGGCCACTCAATAACTGAGTCTGCTCTGCATGTGCACTGATGTGCACCACATTGCACCACATGCAGTTGTATAAGTGGCAAAATGTGCATCAATGTGCAGAAAATGGTGGCGGTCCACTTTTGAACTGAAGGATCTCCAATGTGTTTTAGGTCAAAAGTGCCATTTGCTCAGAACTGATGTGCATTTTGCCCTTTTCTCAGCACTGATGTGTATTTCAACTGCATCAGTTGCAGAGCTGGATGCTTTTCAAAGCATCTGACACTGAATGTATAAAAATGCCTGGAGGTACTAGATTTAATGCTTATTAACTAAAGCATGTTAGTGCATGTGTAGACATGCCCAATATGTGCTTTCTGTAACTAAGTGTATACTCCAGAGTTACCCCTAAGTAGAATGGGTATTCCTGATGTTTGAGACTCTGGTCATCCCAGGTGACATTCAGGTGTCCTTCCATATCCTGCTTTCTCAGACGAAAACCAAGGTCAACATATGAAACAACATTCTGTGTAAGCTCGCAAATTCCAAGTGGGGAGCACATCCATCCACCCTAAGCACTACTGTCTTAAGACTTTATTTTTCTGTGGCTGAATATGCCTGCACCACTTGGGGACACTCAAGTCACAGTAAACATATTGACACCACCCTAAATAATACATGCAGAATTATAACAGACTGTCTAATACCCACCCCTGTTCCCTGTCTATATGTACTTTTTGGCATAGCGCCCCCTTTCATCAGGAGAAAAGTAACAGGCAACACTGACCAGCAGATACAAGAGTAAGAGGACTGCCACCTGCTATATGGATATGAACTAGTGCACCATCATCTCTCACTGAGAAATAGCTTTTTCTCTTCTACCATGCCATTGACTGTATCACCAGAATCAGGCAGAACTACCCTCTGGCAAAAAGAATGGGAGAAACTCAGCAGCAAAGCTGTTGAATGGAATTGGCAAGGAATTACTCCCAGGAAGGAGTTTATATCTGGTTCCAATTACAAATGACACACATGGTGGCGCCTGAACAGCCTGAGAATCAGTCCTCCAAAACAAGGGTGCCTGTCTTAAGTGAGGACACTGATTTTTTCATCGAGTAGGAGCAGGTTCCCAGGGTTTATTGTTTGATTGACAAGACTAAGCTTTCTGTTGCTGTGTTGTAGCTTTGCTCTCAATCTCTTGTCTACCTCACAGAGATGCTGTACAGATAATACAGTGAATACTTTGGAGCATTCACATATTATGATAATGGAGCCTTACAAGGGCCAAAGAGGGAATTCATCACAAATCAAGTGAAAGAGTAGCCTTTATCAATCATTTGCTTTTATATACTTGTTCTAAGGCAATGACCGTTGGTGCTAGTATGTGTGGTGCCTCAACTCATTAGACATTACACTGCAGTTCCCTTTAACAATGGAAAAATAAAATCATGGTGATAGGCAAGCTCAGAGTTCATCTCAGTTAGCTAGCAAGTGTATACTTAATGAGGAGAGATGAGTACTTTAATATTCCTTCTGAATTTCATCTTAATTGGGATCAGCTTCTGATAATACTGTATTTATGTTGGAGGGGATGAAGAGTTCATTCATGTTCGATGGACTTATCATCCAGACCACTCTGTGATAGTTGGTGTTGCTAGAAATGGATATAATACCTTGGTTTTCTACTTGGCTAGTGTATGGACTGCTGGCTCCAAAGAGCCAGCCTTAGGGGTGGGCAATTGCCAGGGGCGTTGTAGTCAGGGTGGCTGCCACAAAACGCACAGAAATGGGTGCTGTGTGCAGCAGGTAGTGGTGCTGGCCTGAGGCATTGCTCAAGGCCCTGTGTGATGCTGGGGTGGGAGTGGGAAGTGCCAGGCAGGGCAGGGCAGGGCAGGGCAGGGCAGGCTGCCTGGGATTCTGCACACAGGGGTGGAAGCGGCAGCAACACTTGCTCTCACCTCAGTGGGGCAGGGTGGAGCGGCACAGGCAGGGACCCCTGGGCTGAGGCCAGTGGCCCATGCAAGGGGATGGAGAGAACTCTGGCTGAGTCTCACCTGCATGTGGCTTGTTACCTTTGAGAGCCCCATGGTAGCTGCAGGGCACTGCAGTCCCCATACCAGTACTCATTGCAGGCTCCTGCTCCCTCTGCTTTGGCTCCATTGGGGCTGCAGCCTGTAGTCCCTGACATAGGCACGTGCCCTGCCCAGCTCCCCAGCCTGTCAGATGGAGCCCCTTTGAGGCATGACAGCAGCACCAGTGTCTGGGACAGAGCGGGAGGGGGCAAAATACAAGTTTGCCAAGGTATAACAGGTATCTGCTCTAGGCTGACCTAAACGTGGCCCGCACACCTGTTCCTGGGTCAACCGCCCGCCTACTCTCCTGCCATGCCTTGTTGTTAACTGATTAATTGGTGTTAATTAGTGGGAGGTTGCCCTTGTACTGACCCACTGCCAGGGGGCACTATCTGCGACTCCGTTTACTCCCCTACATCGCAGTCCACACCTCACTGACAGAATAGCCGTTAATAGCTGTATCAATATCTGGCCCCTCTTTGTCCTCTCCAGGCCTTCCTTCTTTCGATACATGGCCCCTCTGACTCTAGGGCTTTTCCCAGCCCTATCTCACTCTGTGCCCTCTTCTCCGGGGCCTTATCAACAATGCTGCCCCCTCTCTGGGGCCTCCGTGTCCACACTGGGACTTCTCAATAATGACACCCCCTTTCCTGGGGCTTACTGTGCCCACACTGGGGCTTCTCAGTAAGGCTGCCTCCTCTCCTGGGGCTCACTGAGCCCACCCTGGGGCTCACGGGGTCTATGCACCCCGAATGCTGCACCCTCACCTGTGCTGGGGTCCTCACACTCAACTGTAAGTCCCTTATGAGGCCTCCTCCAACCTCTAATAGCCTCACTCAAACCACTGGTTTGACAAACTGGTTTGACTGGAGTGACAAAATGCAAGCCCTTCAGCTATAACTTAAACAGAAGCTGCATTCTGTTTAACATAACATAACAACATAACAACATTCAAGCCTACTGGGAAATACTCCATCCCTTCCGTGAGAGAGCTCCTTTCTCCATGGCTGCTAGCAGGGAACTGCTTCTGGCCTCAGCTCTTTGGGTTTATAAGGGAGCCAGGCCCTGCCCCTTCTGGTCAGCTGACCTCCTCTGGTTGCCCTGGCAACCCACATCTGGGCTCTTTCATCCCTGCTAGGGGTCTTTCCCTGGCAGTCTCCCCTTTTTAGGAGCAGGGCACCTAAGTGCCCTGTGACACAAGGGTACCATTTTTTCTAAGGTTGGCTCTGCGGCCACATGCCAGGTGATGGTGACGCAAAACAAGTCATTGGATTCCTGTGTAACAGCTAGGCAGAAGCCTAAGGAAGACACACTGGCTTCTCAGGAAGAGGTGCTTAAAAATCCTTATTCACCAGAATTTTCCAAAGTTTGATCTTAAAAGGAGAGCTATGAAAGGCACCTTGAACATTATTATTACACTGGCTCCTCTTTAATGGTGACATGGCAATGCTGCTTAGCACAGGGATTACTGTCACTGAATTGCACACGATAGAAATCAGCTGCTTTGAAGAATGAGATGGATGGATAATGGAAGAGGAAGCTATCCCTGCAGTATCTTGTCCTGCCTTGTGATTTTTATTGGGCTGAACACTGTATAAAGCACAGTTTCTTGCCCTTGCATACCTGTAGCAGCAAAGCAATTGGTGCGGGGAGAGGGGGTGGAAGATTTATGGCAGCCAATTTTTAACTCAAAACAATTATGCAATTTTTGTAGTAGGTTTTAGAAGCAGAGTGAGATTCAAGTGAAAGTTATACCAACTTGCATAATTATGGCATAGAATGACTGAGTGATATTGGAGATGATTTGATTTTTAGTGTATTGTTAGTTGGTAACTTTATTAATGTAATTATATAGTCCTTATAATAGTCATAGTGATGTGAACATGGGCATAGGTGAACTATGCTTCCATTTAACTGGAATGAAAATCCTGAACTCCTTCAGTGTGTTTCACTAATACTTACTTATAGTAAAGCTTCATGCAGCTGATAGTGAAATTTTATACTGTAGCAATCAGGTTTCACTACACTAATTTCTTTGGAAGGCATCAGCCATCACCTATCTAGTAGGTGTTATGTGGAATTCAAAGGTCTTAGTACAAAGGCTTAGGCTAGGAAAAAAATCAGGAAAGGGGTGAAAGGACCTTGACACAGTAAAGAAAGAAGGATATTTTAATAAATAGACCCCTTCTTTACACAGTAAAACTCCACTGAAAATGATGGTTTATGAGGATGTATGAGTCTATAAATAGATGGCTTCTCAGTGTATATGCTATAAATGACTCAAGCCAATGGCTGCTTCAACAAAATTCTGTCAACTTTTCCAACAAAAAGTCTGGTCATCCTAGCTATAATTTGTTAAAATTGCAAATTATGAAGTCAAATGGCTCAGCAACAGAATTATTTCAGATTTCTGTAGGAAATTTCTCCTAAAGAAAGCGATTTACTTTTTGTATTTCTGGCATGGGCAATAAAGAGCAATTCAGTTTTTATCCAAGAAGGGAAAAAGGAAGCTTGCCATCCTGGTTTATTTCTGAAGATTCAATTAGGTAATGCAAAAGCAAAATTCCATTAAAAATTAAGATATCAAAGCTTCAAATAGTGGCAGTCATTTGAAAATATTTTGGGGAAATTTTTAATGCATATGAGAAAGAAAGCTGGTGATTAGTCTGTGTGTATGTATGGTATGTGTCCACAAACTGGTAGCTGAAGTCCCATCTATATGTTACATTTAAGATGTGATGAATGGATTAATCATATCTTAAGTTGTGACCCAGCCAAATGTTCAATCAATTAATGGCATGATAAAACAAGGAATAAACCATAAAGTTATTCTACAAAATGGCTTGTTCTTATCATGCCATTAATTGAATGTGTGGCTATTCCCTGTGGCTGGGAGCCCTGTCAGCTGTGGGACTCCCTGCCATGGCAATGCATGGGGGCATGGGGCACTCCCCCATCAGCGAGCCCTGTCAGTTGTGGGCTCCCCCTGTACTGGCAGTAAGGCATGTTTGAATCTGATGTTGAATCTCACAATCATGCCTCGTGTGTAGCATGACAGCAGGTATGATTGCATGTATCATGCATCAGCTCCTATTACACCTTTACCTGAATGTCTAGAGGGACCTTGACTGAGTACTGGTTAGATGACTTATCTCTTTCTTTAATGTGATCTCAAACATATAGGTTTACCTCAGAAGCTCTGAGATTTTAGTAAAAGGAGCTGTGAAAAAAATTCTGTCCAAAGGAAGAGTATTGGTACAAAATGTGGTCTATAGAAAAGTGAGTACTTTAAATGTAATCATTTGCTGTGTATTGTGTAAATCAGACATCTGATGATTTGTGGATTGATTGTTAAACGAACCTAATTTCTTTGTAAATTCATGTATTATATGTGTGTAATAATATGACCCATGAATTTTAGTTTTGTACTGGCAGTACTATTCAGTTAAGAACCTTATGATAGAAGCATTAACTCTTTTTCATTTGGTAAGGTAATGTGAATTATGACCCTCTTGTTATTTTAGGACATGTAAGTTCAAAAACTGGGTTGCCATTTTTGTTGCAAGTATATCTTGGAGGCGGAAAATTTAAATAATAAATTAAGGGTTTGTCTAGATGTATCATAAAGAAGTGCTTTTTCTTTAAATGAAAAGAAAGGATATAATTTTGAGAGGGGGGCTTAATGAGTGATTATGCATAGTTTTGTATAGAGATACGAATAGCTTTAGGAATTTGACTTAAGAGATGTTGGCCATTGTTGCAAAACCAGGGAGAAACTTTTTGCATAATTTCTTAAACAAAACTGTCTTTATTTGTTCTTGAAAAACTGTAACACGTAAGCCCTGTGAGCATGATCAGAAAAAATCCACTTTGACCACTTTTACACTCTGTTATGATTAGATTCCATCCAGGAAGGTACATAACTCCAAGTACATGCCAGAAATACTAGTCACAGAAAAACGCAACTAATGGCTGAGGGAGGTGCCTGGAGTTCTGATATATCCCCCCCCCCCAGTGATATTTCTTTATTTAATAATCATTCTATAACATGGAAAGAGACATGGGGAATGAAGGAAGGGAGTCTGAACCCTGGGCCCCTTCTCTTCCCAAATCATGTCCATCTTACTCCTTTAGCCTCCCTTACGTCATACTCCTTTAGCTTCCCTTACGTTCTGACCCAACATATTTTTCCCATCTTCACTATCCAGAGGGCCAGCTTTAAGAGGATGGGTGGAAATATTCTTGGCCCTTCCTAGCCCACAGCCTGGTGGTTATTATATGCAAGCCTTCTACAAGGCACTGGATGGCAGGAAAAAGGGTAGGGGTTCAAATTTAGGGGTTTAACACAAACTACTTAAATCTGGCTTGAGCTCCTACCCAGAAACCTGGGAAAATAACTTTTAACTGCGTGCTCTACTGTGAACAAACTTCCCAACTCACAAGCAACATTAAATAAAGACAGATTTTATTATAAGGGGGAAAAAGAACAAACACACAACCTTAAAGAAAGCCATAACTACTAAGCATTAGTTAAAATCCCAAACAGTTATCAGTGTCAGTCACTGTCAAACCAATCCAGGGGAGCTATACCACCAAGCTCACTCAGTTAGGAAGGGAGATTCTCCCATGACTCTACCACCTATGGTAGCCAACAGTGGCAGGTAATGGGGAAGGAGGCCCTTCCCAGAGGGCCCAGCTGCTCCTCACTCTTGGGTTTCTCCTCTGCTCTGGGAGCTCTATCACCTAAGCCAGCCAAAGTAGCTAGTTCCCTCTCTGCTGCTGGCAAGGGCTGGTGGAATAAGCTTCTGGGGATTCAGAGTTTTAGACAATTTGCCAAATTGGGCAATGCTAGTTTGTTTTTAATTAGAGGGAAGTTTTTATATGCATCTCTGATAGTTCTGCACTGAGATCTAATGTCATAGAGTCAGAGGGCATGTCTACACATGGTCATTTAATGCAGAGTAGCCCAATTTAAGCAGCATTACAGGCGCATGTCCATACACACATGCCCTTAATAAGGCTTAAAAATAGTGGTTTTAGGCTACGTGAGCCTAAATTTGATAACAGCCCAAACCAAGTATCAAATGTAAGCAGGATTAGTTAATTCAGATTAACACATGTGTAGATGCATTACTTTGCATTAACACAGGAAATTTAGCCCTGGGTCTGTCCAGCCACTAGGGGGCCAGCCAAAGTCCAGCCCCAGGACTCCTGGCTGGGTTCCTCTCCTCCCCCAAGGCTGGGATGCTCTCTGTATAGTTTGCCACTTGTGAGCTTTTTTTATTTTTGATGGGTGGGGCGGGTGGTAGAGAGGCACTATTGAGGGGGGGAGGGATGGGGGCGGGTGTTGTGAGGGTAATAAAGTTTTTTGTTTCAACCATGTGTGTGTCCTGAGAGTGATGCTGGAGGTGGGCAGGAGTTAGGGGGTGTATGAATGGTGGGACAGGCAGGATAGAGTGCAGGAGGAAGGTGTTGGCTAGGGCCTCCTGCAGCTGATGCCCTGGCTTCTGCTGGTGGGTGCCTGATGTCCTGGATCCTGGGTGGGGGGGTGCCTGCTGGGGCCAGCAGAGCCATCACCATGGCCAGCAGGAGCATGGGGCGCTGATTGTTGCTGGCAGGCCCCCATGCTGAGCAGCAGGGTGCTGGGTGTTGCTGGCAAGGGTAGGGGCAGCTCTGGTGCAGGGAAGGCAAGGAGAGAGCTTCCATGTGCTGCCCCTGTGCTGGGCATGCAGCTTCTAGGCTTGGAAGGGGCTGGCCAAGGATCAGAGGGCGTATTTCTAAGATAGCTGCCAAATGCTGGCGGCTGACTGTGGCTTCAGCATGGCTGCCAAATGCTGGCAACCATGTGTCTGGAGGCTGGAGCTTCACCTGGTGGCCACAGGGGCACATGGCAGGGCTGAAGGTACCTGGGACTAAAGTTAGTTCCAATTCCTACCATGTGTGGACACCACGTGTAGACACCATGCTCACTTAATACACATTAGTTTAATGTGCATTAAATTTAAGCCTGTTTAAAATCATGTGTAGGCACACCCATAGAGAGGTAGGGCTGGAAAAGACCTCCAAAGGTCATGTAGTTCAACCCCCAGCCTGAGGCAGGATCATCCCTATCCAAACCATCCTATACAAATCCATAATCTAAAAGTTACATTAGACTTCCATCAAACCTGACACAACACAGACCAAACACTCTAACCTGCCACAAGTAAAGCAGGGAACCATGGCAGCCAATGCCGTGATTCTATGACATTGTCAATATATGCTCAAGAGATCCTAGGTAGAGGGCCATGTCCCCTCCCACGTCCCTCCCCCGGGTGCTCCTCTCAAACAGAGGAAGGCAAAACCCCTCATAGTCTGTACCAATCTGACCATAGGGGAAAAACCCTACCTGATGCCAAATATGGTGATTAGTCTGACCCAGAGCAGAGGGGCAAGAACCTCTAGCCAGACTTTGGAATGTATAGTACAAGGTAAGAGTTCAAATAAAGTAGTATCTTATTCATATTGCATGAGAGGCAAAAGGTGGGTTGAAAAGATCACCTGATCTATTGACCTTATGAACCACCTTTTGCCTCTCTTAACAATGCCCCCTCTTCCTGTTCTTTTCCTTTGTATTTAAATTCTGCTCTCTTTAAAATTCTTTCTTTCTCCAAGTCCATTCAAAGCATTGAAGGAAGTAGGCTGTTGCCTACAAAAGCTTATGCTTCTCTTAACCAGTTAATCTCTATTATGCAACTCTGCTCTCCTTTCTTTCTGACTTTAGGCTAACATGAAAGAATTCATTTACCAATGAAGCTTGATTCTGAAAGCATTCTTCTTTATGACTACTCAGACAGGTATTTGCACAATGAGAAACATGGTTGGGCATCCAAATGAGTTTCTTCGATATCCAAGTTGAAAGCCTGCCCTGCTTGTACTGCAGCATTATTTAAAACAGCTTCCTGAAAACCTTTAACTTTGATATACTTCTTTATGATGCTTTTTGACATAGAGTTGAATATGGCCTGAGCAGCAAGTCCATTCACAAAAAAAATTGCACTCAGAAAATAAATCCTTTAAAACTGCTTGTGAGATTGCTTTTGCTATGGCAATAGCTACTTAATGCACTGAAGAATTGTCCAGTAAATAAAAGGTACAGTTAGAAACTGCTAATAAAGTTTAGAGAACCACCCGGTGACAAATTCCAAAACAGCAGTCTTTTGATAGAAATGACACTACTTTAGCACAAGTAAGAAAATTATCCCAAAGGTGGAAGATGAAAGGTTCAGAAAATCTAGCTTTTCATATAGTGGCAAACACAGACCCATTACCTGCAGGTTTAAAATGAAAATTGTCATTTTAAGAATAGAGTTCTTGAACAAATGGCAGAGTTGGTTGAAAGAACTGTAGGACCTTGGATCTTGGAGAAAATAATCTGACATGAACATACTATATGCTATACTATATGTATATATTGCTAGGAGTAAAGGAAAAGGGCAATAATGTAAAACATTTATCGAGAGATACATTCCAAGAACTGCACTCAGACAATGAATGTTTCTGTCCATTGTGTTAAAACCATCAAAAATCATCAGTAATTTTGCCATTAGAGCTAAGTACAGACAGTCAAAAAGCCTGAGGCTGAACCAATTCAATCTTTGCAGGTTGGTCTAAGTTGTGTAGATTGAGCCCATAAGCCAGTGAACAAACACTCACTTTTGATTCTGCAAATGCAGCCACATGAGTAGCCCAGGCCAGAAGCTGGGCAGCACAAAAGCATGTTTCCCTGCTCTGCTGGACTAGACAGCTTGGGCTGAGGCTAGCCTGCCTACCCTCTTGTGCACTTGCGGAGGAGGTGCAAAGCATCCTGGGATGCTGAGGGACTGTGAGTTATTTCGAATCTGGAGGGAGGGGGATCTGGAACGGAAGTTCAATAAACTGATTTAAGTTAAATCAGTGAAGTCTGATACTACATCCACTCAGTTTTATCTTAAACTGCTTGCAGCCATTTTGAAAGCAGTTTATGTGCAGTGAACTTCTGTTGTGTTACAGGTATGAACTGGTGTCTGGTCACTTATACCAGTTTGTGTGTAATTTCTGTCCCTAGCTTAGAAGACACCAAAATCCAGTACAGGTTTCCTTCACCAACCACTGTGGTTAGGTTCCTGAAAGTTCCCATGATTGGCAAAACTGTAGTTGGCAAGACAAAAGGCTTATGGGAAAAATGGCAGGTGGCGGACTGATGTGCAGCCACAGAAAACCATGGTTACGCAAAACTGTTACCATGGTAACCAAAATGGTATCTAGAATATTAAGTGTGGATACTCAAAACAGAGGTTGGCGAAAGTGTGGTTGGCGAGGGAAACCTGTATAACTAAGTTCTTGTACTGGGATGGTTGGACAGATATGAGATTTTGTAAGGCATGAAAAATTTACATGAAAAGAAGTCTGTTCAGCTTTGCTAGGAAATAACAACTCTGCTACCAAAGAATTTCTGGACAGGCATTTATGTGGTAGGTAATGAGTGATTTTTTTTAAACACTGATGCTGAGAAACTCCTAATTCCAGACATGTTCTGGGTGCTTTACAACACAATGAGTTGATATCTGACCACACAAAACAGGATATCATAGAAACTGGATTAATATTGGATTAATGAAAAAGATAGACCTGAAACAACCACATCAGAAGCTGTGTGGATCGTAGACAAACAAGACTATGTACACTGTGGACATTAGTAATTTCCTTCAAAGTAATAGCTGATGGAATAATCTCCTCTTCCAAATCCAGTAGGCTTGGATGGAAGTACTGATTTATATTATCTTAATTTGATATCTAGTGAACATAAATAAAATGGCGTGGAGCTACAGCATATATATTTTGCAGCAATGAAGCAGCCTGTTGTTATGCAAATAAACTTATGTAGATTTCCTGCATGGTGCTGAGGAGCATGTAACAAAACTAAAATGTCATGGACCTATCAGGATTGCAAGCTGTCTAATAGCACACGTTTTCATCTATGATGACAGAACTTAAACAAGATAAATTGCAGGCCATATAAACTGGTTCTTTGTAGATTTTTTTGGTCAAAAGAGGAAAAGAAAAAGAGAACAGTCAGGAAGAGAAATCTCAAATTATTTAGGATTACGCATGTAAAAGATTCAGATGTTGAAATGCACACTTCTGAAAAGTATTTTTTTCTGTATTAATAAATAATAATTAATAGTTAGCTCAGGCTTTGTCATAAGTCACAGTCCTTACCAAAGGGCTGGCATGTAGTGGTGCAACTCCAGGAACAAATGAGGAATCAGACTCAGACTCAATATTAAAATTTGTTTCCTAGTTTCTCTTTATGTTAAGGAGAAACCAGGAATCAGACATACACTTTCTTATGATGCTTTGTGCTGCATGCTTCTATTGGGATTCAGATACAGCTCTGCTGGCTAGTACGTGATTGAATAAGAGGAATGGCACAGATCAGATTCTAACCCTTCACATCCACTCTGTGCTCATTTGTGTGGGGAAGCATTTAATGGTTCTGGTTGCACTGCTATGTGTCGTAAATCATTGGAGCAAGGGAATTTATGGGCATATTAGCCAGGCCATAATATTGTCCTTATATTTTTTAAATGTGATTATCACAAATCTGAAAAAAAGAAAAAGAAAAGCAGAAATTATTTATTTTTGTTAAGAAAAAATACAGTGACCTAGTGGCACTAAAGCTTCCTTCTATGGATCTTTCCACAGCCCTATTCAACAGTCTGTATCAATCCAGAAGAAACTAGGAACTTTTCCTCTCTTGTGTGGACTCTGTCATGCTGCATTTACAAAGGAAAAAGTGCCACCTACTGTGAATGCAATGAAGATTATTAATGTGTCTAAACTTCAACCACTTTTCAGTCTTTTAAATGATTATGGATGTTTCCTATCAAAACTGTCCAAGACACTGCAACCTTTGCATGAGCTTTTGCAAAAAGATAAACCCTGGAAGCTACTGGACTGTAAAATAGCAGCACACTATGACACCGGCAAACCTTTAAAAGATAAATCTTGGCAGCCACTGGACTGTAAAATATTAGTATACTATGACACCATAGGATCTTTAAGTATTACCTCTGATACTTCACAACAGCATGTTGGAGAAGTACTTTCTCATGTAACTAAGAACAGGGGAGATTGATTATCTACTCTTACAATCCCTATAAGCTTGTATAAAAAAATAAGTATGCAATATAGGCCAAATATCTGCAGTGAGTCTGTCACAGAAAGGCAACAATGGAAGTTGTTCATTGAATTCCATATTTTAACTTATTCCTGCAATGTAATAGTTGAATATGGGCCTCTCTTGCCAATCTTGTTTCCAAAAAAGCCCTTGCACTATTCTTTTTACAAAGTTCTTGATTTTAACTTCTTCAGCACTGTTATGGTTTTGTCAACCGCAGTTACTAGCTTTCAACATTGCCTTGAAAATTAGTCATCTTTGTTTTGTTTTGTTTGTCTTTTTGCTATACTTTTTTACCTTTAGGGAGACATCCATCACCATCAATTTGTGTAACCAGCTCAGGGGCAAAATTCAGCCTCAAATACGTGTACAAAGTGTAGCCTCTCTTGCTTTGCTGATCAGAAGGAAATATACTCACTTGTTCATCTCCTGGGGAATGAGTGAAGCTCACTTGTTGCAGCTTTCCAATCTTCTCTCTGTCACACAGGACAGGCAGCAGTCCCACACACATTTTACTTGCATATTCCCAGACAATCACCTGTTCTGTACATTCAAATGTACTCCATATCTCCTTTTGTTTGCTTTCAGAAACTCCCTCCAGCCACATTCTTCTTTGCCATGCCAGATTCCCCTGCATTCTTCCTCTGCCGCCTCCTCACATCCCTCTACAGTCTCACCACCTACTTTCCATGTTTCTCATTAGTCTCCCTCACTTTTGGGTCCAGTCCCCTTACACATTTTCCCTTCCTGCTACTCCGCGGTCCCTATGGTATGCTTACAGTTTCATGTTCCCTGACAGGCCCTTACATGGTGACTAACAGGCCATTATCCTTTCATTTACAAAGTTTAAAGGGTAGTAATGTGTGACTTAAGGACAGCTCCAGATCGGAAATCTAGATAACAACACTAAGATATTATAATATTTAAAAATTAGGCAGCTTGCTCAAGGATGGTGATCCAAATGGACAGATTTAGGCACTAAGCTCCATATAGAGTTGATGGAGAAAGTTAGATTCTTCCAAAGTTTGATTCATACGAGTCCCTAAACTTTGTATACAGTGAACAGGGGGAGATGACGCCTCTGAAGGGTGATTCAGAACATCCAGAGGTGCTTAGTGTAGCTGATAGAAAGTAAGCATAGCATTGTGCCCACAATCCTGCCCCTCTTCAGAGCCTGGGTGCCCAACTCAGGGGTGCACATGGAGTGTAGAGACACCACGACATCTGTTTACTTGGCACACAGGAACCCTAATCCCTTTTCTGAACGTAGGCACTTAGTGCATTGGGGATGCTATTGTTAGTCGTAGTGTTGCTGCTGCTACATTTTGCAAAGTAGCCTAGGGTGCCTATGAGCATGGGGGCTGCTCTAATGCATTGGAGTTCCAGCACATTAGAGCAGAATCCGTGAATTAAGTCTGCTGGAGTGTGGCAATTGCCATACATCTCCATACATCTTGTGTATCAACATCCCCTTGATCTTGTGTATCAACATTCCCAAGCTCACTGAATGAGCTGTAGTTCAAGTGTCCCTGCTGCCATTTTGAAACATGGGAATGCTGCTACATGAGATGTGGTGGCACTTTAATTAGAGTGGCTCTTGGAGCAACGCTACTTAAAGTGCCATTCCCCCACCCCCGGAGCAGGTGTAAAAGTGCTCCTACTGATTAGAGTACTCATCCAGGAGCTCAACCAATGGGAGATTGAACCGGATTACTTAAAAACCTACATCTCCTACTTACCAGAAGGGGGCCCTAAATAATACCTTAGAGAATGGGCTTGGATAGATGGGCAACTTCCCCCTTCCTGTTGAAGAAGCTATGCTGCTTGGTGGAAAGAAATACAGAAGTTATGGTGCCAGAAATAGAACAAGCAGGAGCAAACGTGACTGTAGATTGACACTTGCCTGGAAAGAGGAAGGTCCTGGTCCCTAGAATGAAGGTCTGCCACTTTCTGGGTGAGTGCTTTGATCACTAAGCTGTTACAGGAAAGGTGAGCACCACCTTCTCCTCTGGCCAAGTTTTTGAGCCAAAGTGATTGTAGCTGCTGCATTGCGTGCTGCACTCAGTGCTGGCAGTGTGAAACGTGCGCTGTGAAGTAACCTAACAAATTAGGCCTCTCCAGGGACGTAGGTGGAGCTTAGACATCTTCCCAATTCTACTCTCTCTCACATACTTGAGCTTAGGTGGGAGTTAGGTCCCCAGCCGCTCAAACTGGATTACATCTGAGCATGAGCAGAAGCATACATCAAGGTGCAAAGATCTTTAGAGTTCAAAATAAAAGCACCACCTGAATTTTAGAGCTGCTGGTCAAGGGTCTTTCTGGCTTTTTTGGAACTAAGCCACTAATTCTACCTGAGCCCTTCTTAGATAGCTATTGGATCAGTCTGGATTTGCCCTTAGTCCCATAACAGTAATAGGAATGGACAGTCATTTGGGGTAAGGACAAAGCTTTAGGATTGAATGCAGAAATCAGAAACGAAGGAAAGCAAATAAAAAAAAAAGTGACCTGGGCTGAAGTATGCAAGTTGACACCATTTCTGATGTAGGTCACTCCAAGTGCGTCATAGAGTCAGGTTAGTATTACACCTATGGAGATCAGAATGAGGCTTTATAAATGCTTATCTGGGATTTTTTTGTTTTCATACAGCTGTGCCTAACTGAAGCCCATTCAATATTTTAGTAATTCTTTATTTAGGAGAAATATTAAATGAACTTCGCTTGCCTCACTGCTTTTACCTTTAACAGAATTTCGCCCATTGTTTGGAACATTTCCTACCCATTTTTATGACAACCTTCTGAAGGAAGCTGACAGTAATGGTGACATCATTATTGTAGATACTCCCCATTGTAGAAAATGAATCATGTTTCACTGGATCTAAAAAACCCCGAAAACCAAACCATCACCTTCCATGACTTCTGGTGTTGTATTTGATTTCTGAAGTTGCTCTAGCTTTCAGCATAGGGGTAACAACAACAGATCCCCTCAGCACAGCCTTGAAGTCTCAGGAGAGACTGTGGTTTTGACATTTCTGAATAGCAATCACTCACTCAACATGCACAGCCCCCAGTGCTCATTTCTGACTGTTAGAATGACATCTGTGCCCTCTGAAAAGGTGTACACTATGTCATTTAAGAAGGGCAGAGGTTTCACACACAGGTGAGCTTGAATGAATTGGCTGCTTATTGTTTAATATGCTGGTCCTTTTTCTTCGGCAGCAATATGATATTGGTGCTGCCCACCTTTCAAAAACTGATCAGCCTGCTGCAATAAGATCCATATTATGGGTATCACAGCCATGGAGCCGCCAGAAACAAGAAGTTGTAGTGGCACTCACAAAACTCCTTAGGAAAGCAGAACTGATACAGTGCACGGCGCTATTCTGTCTTCCAGTGTCATTCTCTTTCCAGGCCAGTTTGGGACTATGATGTGCAGAAGCAAGTGCTTAAGACAAACTTCTCTTTATAAAAACCAAAATAGTGAATTCTGACAGTAAAATTCAGATGGGCGGCAGTGGAATCAGGCTGTCAGCATGCAGGTAAATACCTCATGAATTGTTTTAACTTGCTTATACAAATATATTTTAAATACAATTGTCCTGCATACCACAGCTCTTCAAAACAGTGAGAAGATGAACTGTATTTTATACTAGGGTTTTGTGTTTATATACTTTTGAACAGCTGCTGATATTTATGTAAATATGAAATCACAGCTACAGGAGGTGTTTCTCCCCCCAATTATTTTATTCCATGTTGCTCTTTCTTCCTTGTGCTATTGGATGGCTTGCATTACTTAGCATGTATGACTCTAGAAAGGAAATTGTCATTATGCAACAAGACTCCTAAAAGATAATACCTCACATTTTAAGAAGGGCTTTTCTTGAACATGTACATTACAGTAAATAATTAACGCTGTTCATCCAACCATTTATGTAATCATTTCCTATGTTGGAAATGTGTGTTTCTGTAACACTACCTTGTAATGGCCATCTTACACTGTAATTTTGGGTGGCTCCTGAAGCACTTAACCCTTGGATTCTCTGTAAATGAACACCTGAAACTAGTTTTAAGCACTTGTTATGTGGCTCAAATTTAGGCCACTCCAGGGCAGGATTATCTGTGATCGGTACTACCCAGCTCACATTGTACTAACATGTAGCTACACTAGGCTACACCTTACTGTAAACACCCCTCTCCCCACTCTGGCCCAGATTGGCAGGTGCCAATCTGACAGGTGCCAATCTGACTGCCCCCCTGCCCCTCTCCCAGCACCCCAGATGCCTGCTGACTTCCTTCGCACCCGCCACCCCCACTGCTTACTGCTTGCACTGTCTGTGCTGGGACAGCAGGCAGGGAAGGGTTCCAGGCCTCATTCTGGCATAGAGTGTGACTACTCTAAACTTGAGCTAGCATTAACACCCATCAACATTTATGCAGCTCACAATATCAGGTGTAACAGGGTCTTAAGAATGCCTTTTCCCCTCTCTTTAATTTTGCATTTGGGGCAAACAGTGTTTCTGCACCATGCTAAAACATTGTTGCAGCAAAATTAAGCTCAATTTAGCTGCCTAAGGTGGGGATAAAATTGATCGACTGTTTAAAGGGCTGCTTGCTTTATGCCATGGGGCTAAATGCATGCCTGCATATAGGAAATAGGTATGCGGCTCATTATGTCCTTCACCTTCCACTTGTGGATGGCACAGGCTGAGACTATTACATCCTGTGAGCTGTAGTAGAGGCTGCTGAGCAGCTCCATAGTAAGACAGCAGTGTGATGCCTGTGAACTTAGCATTGCCTTGGCAGCAAATAGCAAAATAGCTGTAGACTTTAAGATTAGAAAGGACAAAGGTGAAATGCTGAAATTTGAAGGGCTGGAGCAGATGCAAGGGCCTCAGATATGAATTCCTGGATTTAAACTCACCCTAGAGCTGTGATTCTCAAACAGGGTTCTGCAGTATTCTGGGGTGCCCTGAGATCCTTTTAGGGATGCTGTGCAATAATAGCACTGTTTGGTGCACAAATACCTGTACAGGATTCACAAAATAAACCCAGGCATTTGAAGTTGGAATTCATAGCATCAGAAATATTCTCACCTGCCAGGGTCTTCTGAGTTTTTTGCAACAAAAAGAATTTCTCTAGTATTTTTTCTTTTTCGAAAAACAAGTGAAAGCTTTGACCTGGTACTTCCTCAGGTGCTTTGAGACTAACAAGGTGTGCCTTGAATTTAAAAAAGCTGAGAAACACTATCCTATAGCAGGGGTCAGTAACCTGCATCCCACAGGCTGGATCCAGCCCATGAAGAGGTCCCAGCCTGCAAAGGTCCGATTTGGCACAAAAATTGGTGGCATAAAGCTGTGTCATGCTCCCCATTCCCTACACAGCACTGCCTTCTGCTGCAAAGCCTGTTTCTCTGTCATTTCTTTGTTTCCTTTAGAGGGTTTGGGAATCTGCAGTGAGGGTGAATGCAGGCAGCTGATTGCTCTGTGAGTAGGAGACTTCTGGCACACAGCCACAGCCAAGCTGTAAGTGCCAGCTTGTGGCACCAAAAGGTTGCAGTCCACTGTCCTGGAGTTATGATTAGTTTCAGGAAGATCAGAATTTAGAAGAGATTCAGGGCCTTGTTACATGGTAAATCTGGGTGGCTCCTGGACCACTTAACACCTGGATTGTTCACATATGAACACCTGAAACTGGTTTTAAGCACTTGTTATGTGGCTCAAAGTTATGTCACTCCAATTTTAGTTTTATCTCTGATCCATGCTACCCAGCTCATGTTGCACAAAGTTATTGCCACTCTAGGCTACACCCTAGTGTAAACACCCACCCTACCCCATCCCTTGCTGGCCTGGATCAGGCCCACTGCCCCACCTGACCACCCCTTATTGCCCACTCATTCCCTCTGTTCCCCCTTACTTGTGGCTCCCATGCACTGTCTGTCCCAGTGGAGCTGGCAGGAAAGGGTTAACTTGCCTTTCTAGCCACTGCCACTACTGCTGTTCTGGGCCAAAGAGCAGCAGCCTGCCTGCTCCCTTGGGACAGACAACATGGGCAGTCGCAAGTAAATAATGGTTTAGAAGCAAGGGGAGGCAAGAGACGGGGGAAACCAAAAATGGGAGGAGGAGAGAGGGATTCTTACCTTTCATTCCTTCATGCCCTTGTTGGCCTGAAGTGTGACTGCTCCAAACTCAAGTTAGCACTAACACCCATCAACTTTGTGAAGTTCACGTGTAAGATGTAAGAATGCCCCCATTTTCTAATCTCCTGATATTTTATTTCAAAAAGCTGTTCTCATGCATGTCCCACCCAAGACGGTGGAACTCCTTGTAAGAGTACCTGACTGTATCACCATTCAAGGTTTTAATTATAAATTCTTCAGCTTGAAAGGTGTGCAGGTGTTTACAGGTGAACAGGAGAGCACCTTGCATCTTGGTTTCCATGATTTACAGCCCAACTCTTATGAGAACAGTTAGTAATGTTCTGGTGCTGCTTAAGTCTGACATTAAACACTCACTGAACCCTAATTTAGATGAGAGCACTGCCTTTCATGTATATCTTCTTACCTTGTTGGTATTAATTGAACCTTATTGAAAGAAATAGCATTCATAATCTAGCTGACCTTCTTAATATCAATGACACCTACATGCTTTTTGGTTTGTGAACCTGCCCCTTGATTTGCTTTTATTTTTAATTATCTCTTTCTGCTAGGCCATCTGCTGGTACTACAACTAGGGCTCGCGATGTAAGAGCTTTGAGGAAAATCCTGTACTATGTTCACTTCACAATCTAGAGGTTTGGTGCCACTGTAACCTACAGTATTGGAACTTTGTAATGTGGGAAACTGATTTCCACACACTCCTCCCAATCTTACCAGGAGATAGCTTTTTAGTAAAGCTTTTCACATAACAAACATAGTACCCTTAAAAAAACACCAGTTGAATGGTGCTCTTCTCTGCAATGTAAAACACATCGAATTAAGTGTATTCAAAATATGTTTATTAATTAATACAAACGTGTAGACATCTCAAACTAATAAAAGTCAATAAATTCAGTGAAGTGTCCTGATTTCCTGATTCTCATCCCAGACCCATCCTATACCTCAAAAATTCTGTTGACGTCTGTATAACTATTCCTATTTCATAATAATTTAAATGAAAGTAAAACTTGTATTTAACTCTGCCCCTCCTCCACATAAGCATGATAAGAAATTTTCCATTACATTATCACAGGACAATAAATGGACAAAGTATCATTTAATTTAGCAAATATGTGAAGTTTAACTCTTTCAGATGGAGGTCTAAGAATGAGATGTACCTTGGGCAAAGTTGAAATACTTCTGGTAAGGGATTGATGTTAACTACCTTTAAATATTGACACTTAATAACGCAACATTCTGTAAAAAAAAAAAAAAAAAAAAAAAAAAGTCATTGTGTATTTTATAATAATGTTGAAGTGTATAAAAATTACCAACCTACATTTTTCTAGCCTGACATCATTTCACACTATATTGGGAAGATTACTTACAATACAAAGGAATAATCAGATTAATATCTGCTTGCTAATAATGAATAAAATGAAATAGTACTTCCAGTGTTTTACTCTGTGGCTTTATACAAGTTATTTCTAAGTTTCTCAGATTGTAAACCCAGAAGGAGTTATTTAGAGTCTGGCATTCCACATGAGACAGGTCATGGAATCTCATTTAGCTACTCTGATGCTGAGCCTAAACGCTTGTGTTTGACTAAAACCTATTTTTTTGTCAATCAGTTCTCAGATTCTTAACTTGGGGGATCATAGTATCATAGTATCATAGTACCTAGGGTCAGAAGGGGCCTAGAGCAGGCCATCTAGTCTGACCCCCAGCCAATGGCAGGAAACGAGTGCCAGGGTTACAGGACCTCAGCCAAGTACCTATCTAATCTACCCTTAAAGACGCCCAAGGTAGGAGCAAGAACAACTTCCCTAGGAAGCCGGTTCCACGTCCTAGCCACCCTAACTG
>JAGPOW010003642.1:30334998-30364432 GCA_030014935.1 Caiman crocodilus
GCTCTTTCCTGCCAAGGCAGGGGGTCGGACTAGATGATCTGCCCAGGTCCCTTCCGACTCTAACTACTATGATACTATGATACTATGATACTATGAACAGGGATAGGAGAACTCTGTAGAAGGGCAAGAGAGAAACCCCTTACTGTGCCACTGTCTGCCCCCACCCCTGCCCCTGGGGTTGGCTTAGAGCTGGTGCCATGTGTCAGGGAGCCTCTGTACCCACCTTTCCACTGTGGGTCAGAGGCAGAGACTCACAGTAGGCACAGCTGCCTGTGGTGGGAGAGGACCTTGCAGTGTGGGCCTCTCCTGCACTTAGGAGGAGCCCCAGGCTGGGCTGGGGGTCGTTGCTCTGCCCCCACCCCCCACCAATGCTGCTGTATGACAGCCCAGATCAAGGCCAGCCCAGATGGCTGGAACAGAAAAGCACTGGTGGAGGCTAGCTTGCCCACTGGCAAAGACTTCTGGGATACTGGGGAACTGTGACCTAACTTGCGTTGAAAGGGGATCTGGGACCAGATGTTCCATAGACCATTTTAACCTAAATTGTTTAAGTCTGATACTATATCTAGGTTTATCTTAAACCAGGTTCAGCCATTTTGAAACTGGTTTATGTGCACTTAACTTCTGTTGTTACAGGTTCAAACCAGTTTCTGATTACTTATACTGGTTTATGTGTAACTTTTGTCCCTAGCCAAGGAGTAGATAGCCAGAAAGGCCATGGGTATGTGTAGTTTGAGAGGAACCTAAATTAACAGGAAGAGAATTGGATAGGTTTTATCCATTGTATGCCCTTCGCTTGTAACAGTTTTGAACTGGGCCGGAGCGGGGGCTGAATCCTCATAAGGAAGGTCAATTTAGGCTAGAAGAAGAGCTACTTTCTTAAAGATTACAGTTTTGAAAGGAAATGCTGGCAACACATTTACTACAGCACTCTGTAATGTGATGCCTGACTTTATTTAGTTTAAATGGCAGGTAATCTAAGAGGTACAGACTATTCCTGTTATAATACTTGCATTTGTTTTTTTTTTTATACATCCTAATACAAAAAGCTTCCTTTCAAAGAAAAAAGACAGATGAAAAGTTTGAATGACAAATAGCATAATTACTTGATCACATCTTTGATGGTTGACAGAGTTAAGAGGGATCAAATAAATAGTTTAGGGGCATCATAAATTTTACATTGCCCTCATAAAAAATAGATGTCAGTATCCTACTCAATAACAAAGGCAAAACATATTTATTGAAACAACCTTAACTCTGACCTATGAATTGCTGGGATTTCATATATTATTTTTGTTATACTGAATGACTATTCAGATATTTTCTTCTTAGGGACAACATCAAATATGAAATATCTGTTAGTCAATGTGTCAGATGATTTTTTTATGCTATTTTTAGCACTACGTTGTAGCTGTAGTTTAATAAGAACATGAACAATCGTAACAATAATTTATAGTAACATTACATGGGTCCGGATGATCCTGCTTCAGGCAGAGGGCTGGATTTGATGACCTCTGCAGGTCCCTTTCCACCCTACTTCTCTGTGACTCTATGACTCCATGAAATGGAAACGTATAACTAAGGTCTGATCAATAGGTCAATAATGGACACACAAATCATTTCCATTTGTGTCAAACAAATATTTATTTAAAAATTATTTAAAATTTCTGGTGAAAGAATTGGCTGTAATTTTTCCAAGGGTGGGGGGGGGCATCACTCCAAGTTCCCACTGAAATAAAAAGAACAATAAGCACCAGAACTCTTGAAAAATTAAACTGATTATATTTTAAGGGGTCAGAGTTAAGGGGCAGCTTAAGATAAAATATATAGTTTCATAGTAGTTAGCAGTCAGAAGGGAACTGAATAGATCATCTAGTCTAACCCCCCCGCCACTGGTTGGAGCACACACGGGGATCACATCACCCCAGACAGGTGTTCATCCAACCTCTTTTTGAATTTACCCAAAGTAGGAGCGAGGACCTAGGAAGTTAGTTCCAGATCCTAGCCACCCTAACAGTGAAATAGCGCCTCCTAATCTCTAACCTGAACCTATTCTCCAGCAGCTTCTGACCATTGTTCCTCGTCACCCTAGGTGCTGCTGGGGGGAATAGGACCCTTCCTATTTGCTGCTGATCTCCCCTACCAAGTTTGTAGGCAGCCATCAAATCCCCCCTCAGCCTCTGTTTGCTGAGGCTGAACAGGTTCAGGCCCCTCAGCCTCTCCTCATTGTGCCTGCCCTTTTGCCCTCCAACCCAGCGAGTGGCCCTCCTCTGTTCCCTCTCAAGGCAGGCCACATCCTTCATAAAGTGCAGTGCCCAGAACTGGACACAGTACTCCAGTTGAGGCTGGACCAATGTCACGTAGAGGTGGAGTATCATCTCTGGACCGGCTTGAGATGCATCTTTGGATGCATGAGAAGGTATGGTTGGCTTTGCTGGCTGCGGTCTGGCATTGGTGGCTTATGTTCATCTTGGAGTCAATAGTGACTCCAAGATCCTTTTCCGCCTCTGTGCTCTCAAGTGGGGAGCTCCCCAGCTTGAATGTATGCTGTGGATTCCTTCTTCCCACATGCAGCACCCTGCATTTATCCACATTGAAGCCCATCCTATTACCATCTGCCCACTTCTGTAGTCTTGCTTTTTGGTTATATTTTTGGTTATATTTATACTGGTATATATTTTTGTTTAAGAAAAATAATTATGTTTATGGGTACAGTGCCTTACGTCGGTAATGTAAAAACTACAATATCCTCTATTTATTATTTACTTTCTCATATTTAAATGCCTAGTTTTACAAATAACAAAAGAGAGAACGACAGAGACATGAGCTGGGTCTTTTTTGTTTGCTTGTTTGTTTGCCTAGAGTTTTAGGGGTTTTGTATAAGTATGTGTGCATGTAAGTAAAGGAATCACAGTCATTAAAGTTTTTAGAAATCAGATGGATGGGTCATCAGATACTTAAATTATAGGAGTAGTGTTCACCAAGCTAATAAGGCCCCGTGTGGAGCCTTGCCTCTTTCATTGCACACCTGACAAGATACATATATCCCTGGGTAGCTCAGTTAGCCATGCATGCACACACAGCGCAGCATGTCTTTATTCCACATGTTGGGGAAAAGTTTTAAAAATGCATAGCAAATTAAGTGTCAGCAGTCAGCCAGCAGCAGCAGTTGGCAACTATCTAACAAACTTCTGTCCCCTTCATATTGAAAAAGGGCTAGAGAACTACTGTGTTTCAGGGTTTAGATCTGCCAGGCCTGTAAACACAGCAGGAAATTTTATTCCACATTCCCACTGTTTTAACAGGGTTTCATTTTATAATCCAGTGTAAACAGATTTAAGAGGGTCCTCATAGGGGTTTGCATTGGTTTAATTATGCAGTTAATCCAGACACTGCAATCAAATGGCTGACCCACTCCAGTGCATGTGGATTTTGAAGGACAGTCTTTCCACTGATAGGAAGGTTTTCCTGAGGAGTTAAGGTTGTTTCTCTTTTTTTTAATCACAATAATTCTACCTATGACCCTGTTAATGTGCTGAATAATTTCTCTGACTTCTTAATGCTTGACTTTCAATACTTGTAAACTGAACATGTGCATCTTTAGCTAGTGCTTAGCATGTAGAAACCTAGCTTCTTAATCAGTAAACAGAGGGTGTGGGGTGAATTGTGACGTCAGTGGTAGAACTGTTAGACACGCTCCTTTCAGGACACTTGATAGTGTAGCAGTTTGGGCATTATAAACATCACTGCACTATACTATTCAGTTTACAATATCCACTGTGGCTTGAACATGGCATCATTTTTTAAAAGGATGCTGCACTCATGAGATGGTGCTTTTCAGAAAATGACTGAACATGTGCTTAGAACCACATCTCTTCTCAGACAAGCACAGACAATTTCAGGCATTTGTTGCTCCCTCCATATGCAGGTTTCTCACAGATATCATGGGAGGTTCAGGCACATTAACACACCAGATTATTAGAGGGTACATCTGATGTGCAGATCAGAAGCAGGCTCTTAGCTATTATTACCATGTTACTATAATATTGTATTTTCCCCATGAGCGCAATGTCATTGGCATGATATAATCATCAGATTTTTCATTGCACTTAAGATAGCATTTATAATATTAAAATACTTTCTTGAATCATATTTTTCCCCTCCAGCCAGTGACAGCGGCAGTTTCTTTCTAATGACAACAAACTTACTTAAGGCTTCCTTTTATGAGCCTGATGGTAAAAATTCTTCAGGAGTGAAAACCTAGCAATGACCATTGCTTTCTTTGAAGTCCCACCACCGGATTCTGTAATTCTGATAAACAAGGACTCATAAATCCTTAGACTGATTACATATTCATGTTTTTTATTTATAGTTAATCCCTGCAGGGAACCTGTAGGAAACATGGTGTTAAAAAATATCCCCCAAAATAAATAATTTAATCCTCAAACTGGCAAATATTTATCACTGGTGTATTGGAAGGAGAAAAATAATGGTAAAATTCCAGGATAACGTGCATTCCTATGTTAATATTTATGGGTTTTTCTTTGAAGTCAGTGGAGTGAATGTACAGTTAGACTATACCAGTGGAACGTTTAAAAAAATTCAGAAACTGAATAGCAGAAAAACAAGCACGGGAGCAACAAAGATTTCTGATGAAAAGAACCAAAAAGGCTTGCCATATTCCTTAGTGTGCTACATCCTTAACAAGAACAAACCCCCTTATATTATGATCTGGTATAAATACCTAGACACTTTATGTCATAAATAGCATTTGTACTGAGACTGAGCCATATGAGAATATCTGATGTGCTGTGAATTCTTGCCTATGTTGTGCCTTCTCAAGAAATTTCCCTTGTCTCTTACCTGAAAATAATTATCTGTAACAACAGTGGGACAGAGTTTTTTATATATTATATATTGCTCAAATGGGGTGCATCTACCCAAGACATTTACTGCAGAGCTGCCTAATTAGCTCCACAGTAAAGTCTCAGTGTTTATATGTGCAGACCTGTTAGGTCTCAGAAAACTAATTAACTCCGCCATACATTAGTATTTGTAAACATAAGTGCTGTCCTGTGGTAGCATTATTCATTGCACAACACTCCATATATAGATGCTAATGGTGCTGGTTGGGACATGACAGGGCTGGAGTTTGTTCTATCGCATTAATTGTATGTGCAGTTGCACCCACAGAGTAGCCCTGGCAGAAACAAGCTTCTTAAAAAGGTCCTGTGGCCTTCCATGCTGTACTCTATGGACCAGTTTCAACCAGGGGAATAGAGGACTATTAATGCTTTGTGCAGAAGCTGTTGCTTAGAGATTTACTTTTTTTAAAATTTGCTACTAGTTCTGCACGTGCCACTGTCACAATGGATAGGTAGCAAAGCGAATGCAACCCTGTGTCCCCTTTGTCTCTGTCCTCTTTGGAGCATTACAATAGCTTCAAGCTAATAGAATCTGCTCTTCCTGAGATGACACATTACCTGAGTGTGTCATTACCTGACACAGCTTGAGTATGACCATTGAGCCCATGATCAGTCCAGGATCCATAGACCTTTGTATGATGGATGCAGTTGCCCAGTCCAGGGGACTGAAGTCAAGGCTACAGACGGCTTAGAGGATGTTCTGTCTCCAACACATTGCTTAAATTCCGCTGTCACCCAGTAGGACATCACCAGGTGTCCCCCCAACAGACACTGACTTCGGATTTATGAAGTTTTGTGTTTATTAGAGGATTAGTAGAAGAGTTAAATAAAATACAGCTTAACTAGTGGGTAAAATCCTGACACCCTGGTCTTTTTCAAAGAAAACATCTAGCCAATTCAACAGCACTTAACAACTTCAAATTTTTTATACACGAGTTTAATATAAAATATATTCAGATTCTCAGCTGTGTGTAGCTCCTTTGCTGTTTTCTTTGTATTTCCTTGATTTTTTTTCTTTTTTTTTTATAAACAAATATGACTGTTGTTAGCCTGTAAAGTGGTTTCCCCCAGGGATATGATAGAAGTGCCACTTGCTGGAGTCATTTAAATATTGAATGGACAAAATATTTAGGAATAAACTAGGGGGAATAATGTGTTTCTCCCTTCTGCATTGGAAGGGAGAGACGCATGATAACCTAATGGGTCTTTTTTTATCTCTAACTTCCTCTGTAATTCTGCAAATATTTCAAAGCAGGTTTCCAAGTGCCAGTGAAAGAGCTTCATGTTGTGGGGGGGAGGGTAATTTTTATAACTCAGTGCATCCCAACTTCATGAAAAATATGCAAATAACTTTCATTATAACCCATATCTAGTCACAACATGCAGCAAACATAGTGCCAAAAATGAATGCATGCATGGCATCTTTTGGGTCCTAAGATCCAATTATGTCTTTTGTTGTTCTTTTTAGCCTTTCTATGTCAGCTGCATGCTCTGTAAAGTTACTGATTACTGACCTGTTGGCAACTTTACAAATCAGCTTTGAAATGCAAACTGTCAGTAGCTCTTGAGTACCCCAGTCCCAGGTTACCAAGGCCATGAAACACTGCATTGAATTTTTAATCTGTTTTCCCTCTGCTTCTGCTTAGCGTTTCCCAGGTTAAGGTCAATTCTGAAACCAGCTGAATTCTTTAATAATCACTGTCTTTACAGTCTTCACTGAGGGTTGAAAAGAAAGAACAATTTTAGTCACATTAATATTAATTCTTTTACTGTGGGGGCTTATTATGGTGGCATATTTTCAATTTTTCATAGCTAGATCACAAAGTGCATTACAGTCTAGCCACAGTATTGCCATATGAAGGCTTGAAAAAACCACTGTTATCACAAAATCTCCTTTTCTGCCCCCACTTTTAAAATCAAGTAGTGCTGTCAGCACAAGCTAATGAAATATGGGTTGGATGAATGGACTGTAAAGTGGGTAAAAAAATAGCTGGATTGTTTGGCTCAGAGGGTAGTTCAATGGCTCAATGTCTGGTTGGAAACTGGTATCAAGTGACTGGTTTTGGTCAATATCTTCATCAGAATTGTGGAAGATGGGATGAAGCACACCCTCAGCAAGTTTGCAGATGACACCAGGGTGGGGGGAGAAGTAGATATGCTGGAAGGTAGGGCTAGGATTCAGAGAGACCTAGACAAATTGGAGGATTGGACCAAAAGAAATCTTATGAGGATCAATAAGGACAAGTGCACAGTCCTGAAGTTAGAATGGAACAAATCCATGCACTGCTATAGGCTGAAGACTGACTTGCTAAGCAGCAGCTCTGCAGGAAAGGACCTGGGAGTTACAGTGGACAAGAACCTGAATATGAGAAAACAGTGTGCCCTTGTTGTGAAGAAGACTAATAGCATACTGGGCTGCATTATTAGGATTGTTGCCAGCAGACTGGGGGAAGTGCATATTCCCTTCCATTCGGCATTGGTGAGGCCACATCTAGAGTACTGTGTCCAGTTTTGGGCCGCCCGCTACAGAAAGAACATAGACAAATTGGAGAAAGTCCAGCAGAGGGCAACAAATATGATTAGAAGGCTGGGGCACATGACTTCTGAGAAGGGGCTGAGGGACCTGATCCTATTTATTCTGAAGCAGAAAAGATTGGGTGGCTGTGTCTACATGAGATGTTGATAGCATCTATACAAGTATTAAATGACTGTGCAGTAACCAGAGTCATCATGCCATACAACGCTAGTTGCAGTAGTAATGAGCTATTTTACAGTCAGTATCTCAGCTCCATGTGGCCAGTGGGGATTTAATAACAGTCTTCAGCTACCTGAAGAGTGATTCGAAAGAGGATGGAGCTAGATTGTTCGCAGTGGTGGCAGATGACAGAACAAGGAACAATGGTCTCAAGTTGCAGCAAGAGAAGTTTAGGTTAGATATTAGGACAACCTTTCTCATCAGGAGGATAGTAAAACACTGGAACAGGTTACCCAGAGAAGGTGGTGGAATTTCTATCCTTGGAGGTGTATATGACTTGGCTAGATAAAGCCAGGGCTGGGATGATCTATCAGGGGTGTTGCTTTGAGCAGGGGGTTGGACTAGATGATCTAAGGTTCCTTCCAACCTTCATTTTCTTTGATTCTATAATTCCATCCACACAGTTTTCTATCTCTAACCAATCTATGAGAAGGAAAAAACTTACCGTTTCTGATAAATATCTTTCTAAATTTGGTTTATTTTGTAACTATACCAGCAAGCTTTGTTCTTCTTCTAAGCAGGCTGTCTGCCTAAGTAGGCCAGACTAGAATGTGCCTCAAATTTACTGTAAATTTGGGTTTAAATGTAAAATATTTCAGTCCTAATTCTCTTTTCAAGTTTCTTCCATTAGCATTTTTCTTTCAAAAATCTGCTTGGATTTAATGAATAGCTGCTTATTTGATTTCAGGAGCGAATAGGTAAGTTATTTTTTTTAATAAGCTACTTTAGTTTACCAAATATCATAGAAGTTGTTGTTCATTTGCCAGTAATCAAGGTTTGGTGACACACAATAATAGTATGTTACCAATAATAGTTATTACCTATGATTGTTACCAGAGAATCTCAGACTCTCATGATATTGCCATTCTGCTCCATAGAATGAAAACATTGCCATTATTTTCCTGTATTACAGAAGAAAGCAGAAAACTTTACCCACAGCAATAACAAGTTTTCCATTGTAAGCATCTCACATTTCGTTTTCATCTCTCAAACAAATAGGTCCATTACCATTCAGGGTTTTGAGGGTCCTTTGTCCATGCATTGAAGTAGGACTTGGCCAGTAGGCACTCCTATTTTTGGAAAAACAGAGGTGAGTTTTCATTTCTTTCCCTAAATAAATTTGTGTCACTGTTGTAATTTCACATATGCATACATGTAAATTGCTTGAAACTCATTTATATGGTTAATATTATATTTATTTTAAGTAATTATTAATATTTTTGTCATGGCATGCAGAGTAGGATAAGCACTGTAGACATATGGTTTCTCCTGTGGAGATTAAAAAAATAAGGTGCAAAATATATGAACAAATAGATCAAATCTTGCCTTAGGTATGTAATGCTAGGCACTTGGCTGATTTCAGTGAGTACACAGAAGCAATGCTTCTGGACATTGGTCCTTCTTAAGTGCCTAGCATTAGATGCCCCAGTTCAAAAAAAAATGTCTTATGCTTATTGTGCTTTACCATTATATGGCACTCACAATGTAATATTATAATCAGATTATTCCTATATTGATTTTACAGATAGATTATTTTTCAATACAACCTAGAGCATATTTTTTAGCAAGTAGAAAGACAAATATAAAGATTCATGAAAGACATTTTGTAATTTTTGCTAATTCTTAATATGCTGTGACTATTTGGAACCACTAGTAGCCTCAATGGAGAAAAAAGAGCTCCTTTATTACTGAATAGAGTTGTAATGAGTCACGAAGTCATAGTGCAGTGTGCTGCCATTGCAATGACCTGTTTTGGTTTGTGACAACATCTCATAAAAACGAGTGATCTATAGGCAAATCACCCTCACAGACCTTACGGAGCAAGGCCAGACCAGCGTGTCATTTTTCAGGCAACTCCTTACTTGAACAGAGGCATTGTGACTTTGTGTGATGCTTGTGTGTTTTGGATTAAAGGAGCTAGATCCTATTTCCCTTTACATGCCCAAAGGGCACTTGTGACTAGGTAAATGCCATACACAGTCTGTGATTCCATTTCACCCTCTGGAAGGTGAAATAGAAGGAGCAGCCTCACATGTGTTTGCCCAAAAGATTAGTGGCCAGGGCACTCACCAGAAAGCAAGAGATCTAGATTATACAACCCCCTGACTCAGAGAAGGTTTGCACTTACATCTCTTGATTCTCAGCACTTGGTTTTAAACACCAGAGCAAAAGTTGGGCAATTCCCAGTTCCCTTTCTTTGGCAAAAGTTTGTCAAAAGACACAAAAATGACCACCTTAAGACAGCTGAACACATTCCACATGAGTTCTCACATGCCATAGTCTCTCTTTGCCCACAACCCTGTGGAGACAGGGGATGTGACTACAGAGGAGAATTTGTCGTCCAGATGGCCCTGTGCTTTCCCAGGACTGGGCTATGCTTATGTTTCTTTTGGCTGTTCCAGGCTAGCAAAAGTTGGGTCAAACATTGGATGAGGTCCTGTAATCCAACTCCAAGAAGCATCGGTGAACAGAGGCCAGGATTTAAGGGAGGCAAAGGAGAGCTTTAAACCCATCTTTGCACCTTGCCCCCTTATGCACTGCCTGTTGGACAAACCAAGGATCTTGAACTTATCACGTTTTCCCACCCTTGTCTTTACTGGATGCTTAAAGGGATTTATAGCATGGCCTGTCTCTTTGCTCAATAAGCTGCCTACTGCACATCGAGTAGGATGAGGCATGGGCTTGTAATCAGCTCTCATTTGACTTGCCTGTAACTAACCCGAATGAGAGGAATTCCAAAGAGGCTCACCGAGCCTGTGAAAGCTGCCACAGTTTGTCAGGTGGTCCCTTTTTTATGCAAGGTTCTGATTCTGCAATGATAGTAACTCCTGTCATTGCTTTGGTCTCAAGAGAAGCTACTATTAAATAGTATATGTTAGTTTAATATTAATAATTGTCTTAACAAGTTCATACATTTACTGGTTTTCATCTAGTAAAAGGGAGCTATTCATTTTTCTCATAAAACAACATTTCTCTGAAGGGAATTTAACAGATGTAACAGAGTTGACGGCAGGTGTGGCATAATGAAAGCAAGGTACTTTGAACTGTCAGTGGCTCTCCAACTGCTCTTTGTATTTCTCTGGCAGAGGTGTGCCTGTTCCAGTTCAAAACAGCTGCTCTCTCACAAGTATACTCTTGGCTCCCATTCATAGTGCAGCAAGAAAAAACAGAGCTTTGGAAAAAGAAAAAAAAAAGAGAAAAAATGTCTAGACCAGGTAAAACATGTCTCTACACTGGCAGAATTTTGAGGAGTTGGTAGGATCCTTACTGCTTTATACAACTTGCATTACTGGCATTTTCGAAGGGTGAAAAATAAAAAGGGAAAAATTCATTAAATCTGTATAATCTAACGTCAGGAAAATGCTTATCGGGTGACCCCGTACACTCCTCTGTAGAGAACTATTGTCCTATACTATATTTTCTGGTTCTTTTTCCAGTTCAGTTTTAAATGATGGGAGTGATAAGGCAGAGTACTTTGTAGCTTAATAGATAAGAGATATTTCCAGATAGTTAACCTATGGTTAGCTTCCCCTCATTTTATCCAGTTATTCTTAGCATTTCCTTTTTTTGTTACTTTAGTAATTTTTCTCCATTCTTGCATTTCACTTCCTGTACATATTCACAGGCATTTCTCACATGTTGAAGCATTTCCATTTTTCTTCTAGCCTCAGCTTTTCCCCTATTTACTTATGTTATCCTTTTCTGATTCCCTCCAGCTCTGCCTGTATCTTCCTAGCCGAGCTGCAGAGACCTGTCTGCAATATTAATAAATAAAAAATGGATAATGCTACAGTAGAAAGGTTTCTTGGCATGGGTTTGGGATGACCTACATAACTCTCAAGTGGCAAAGTCATAAAGTTAGTTATGCAGGTTACCTGGAATTATTATTAAAACCTTCACAGTGCGTGGTGATGTATTTCTATGTCACATGTGGTACAGATGCCATAATTTTAAGAATGGCTCAGAATGGCAGGTGTTTTGAATTTTTTGTATGTCTGTTGCTTCTACCCTGGTTTATTCTGTCCTTCATTTTCTCTTCCAGCCTCCACTATTGTTTTCCCAGAAGAAATAAACTGTTTTCTGACATGACACGAAGAAGCCCTCTTAGTGCTGTATAGTTCTTTTACAACTAAGTACAGGATTGTGCAGGTTACCTAGCCTGCTGGTTCTGCAAATGGGCTTTTGCTTCCTGCAGAGCTCCTCCACAAGTTCTTTCAAGTAACTCAGTCTTTAGGCAACAAACAAGCCAGCAAACAAACAAACAAACAAACAAACAAAACAAAAATCCTTCTGCCCTGGTCTGAGTACTTGAGGAAAAGCCTTTTGGCTTTGGCTCCCAACACAGCAGCTGGGCCCCCTTTTTATAATCCAGAGTTTAATTCAGAGCTTGCTTCCTCCTTTCTTGCTTACCCTTCTGGGAACTTTTTAAAGCTCCTAGCAGGACACTCCCTGCCTTTCCAAATGCCTTACAGCTGGCACCCTCAAAAAAGCTGACTGTTCCCTCTTAAAGAAACAGACTGCTCTATTACAGGGAAAAACCAGAGCTCTGAGAATTGGATAGGGATCCTGGAACACACACTTACCCACCATGGATAAAATGGGATTGTATTTGTCAACCATAAACTATCTACATTGCCTATGACACCTGTGAGTACCATTCAGAAGTGCCCTCTGGTTGCTTCTGCTCTGTGCTCACCAGCTCCTGAGAATAACCCAATGCCTTTGGCATGTTTATGGGAGTGGCCGTGCTAACATGGCTATACTGTCTCAGTTTTAGGACTTGGTGGGCATGTCTACATGTGCAATGTATGTGCCTGAATTTTCTGTGCAGAACACTCAGGCTCATCTACACATGCACCCAGTTTGGGAGCAAATTAAGCCTGAGAGGAGCAGCCTAGTTGAGGGCCACTCTTGCCCTGCTCCATCCCCTGCAAAAGTCAAGAGGAGCTCTAGGCTCCAGCCACAGCTTCCTGGCTGCCAGACCTGGGCTGGCAAAGGGTACGGGAGTCAGCCTTAGGCTGTCAGGGGGCTCTGGGAGAAGCTTTGGGCTACCGGGGGCATGGGGGTCAGTCTGGGCTCTGGGGTGTGAGGGGGGAGCTATTCCCAGCTCTGGGGGCAGCTGCAAGCAGTGTGGAGTTCCGGGCTTATGGAATGAGCTGGTCCCAGCTCCAAGGGCAGCTCTGAGTAGGAAGGAGCTGTCCCCAGAGCCAGGGATAGCTCCTGGCCTGCCACTAAGCTGAACAGCAGTTGTGGCCCCCTACTGCCTGGGCTGACCAGGAACAATTCGCTCCTGGGTCAGCAGATGCAGATTTGCTCCCAGCTCAACATCTACATGTATGTTCAGGTGAATTACTGTAAAGCACCATTGGCTAGTACCTGAAGCTGTTGGTACTTGGAAGCAGTGCATGGCATTAATCTACTGTGCAGTAATTGCCATGCACATGTAGATGGGGAAGATTTATTACACATTAGATAAGTCTAATGGATCGATGAAAGATATTGAGAATAGAGGGGGACATGCAGCTAACAGAAAAAGTGGCCTGGGAGAAAGTGAAAGGGATGGTGAAACAAAAACTGGGGAGCTGGTACAACAACAAGCTGTCAATGGCAGGATGGAAAAATGTAATTAATGTGGTTTTACCCCCAGTCATACTGTATGTAGGTGCAGTATTCATGGACTGCTGCATGTAGGATTCACTGGGAACTGATATTGTTCTTTTGGAAAGCCAAAAGGGAAAGGCTTAAAAGAATAACACTATGACAAGGAGAAATCGAATGGTGGATGGGTCTTCCCAGATGTCATTCTTTTTTTAATGCAAATTGTGACAGTTTATGCTGCATAGAAGGGATAAAAGGGAACACCAGATGAGCTGGGTTTGTCTGGTACTATTCAGGGATGTTATTGTATAAATATAATGTATGTAAAAAGTCACTCTCATGGCCCTGGGACTGGATAATGCCACGAGAAGGTTGTAAAATATGCAAATCAGTAGGTGATGCAGACAATAGTCATAACGGAGTCGATGGACCATAAAAATGTCAAAGCCTGGGTCAGGGAAAAGGAGGCTGTCCCCCAAGTGGAGACATTAAGGAAGGAATTCCAGCCAGTTTGGAGGGGGGATATTTCACAAAAGCTTACAGAAGCAGCACCAGGACTTTGGTTTGCTGCTAGCATGATGGACTGTACCAGTACGGGCACTCCATCACAGCAGGGGTGTAGAATAGCCAAATGCCCCAGACTAACATGTTGCAGGCATATGGTATGTGCCGTGGGAATGTAGGTTTACTAGTAGAGTCTGTTGGAAGGCAGAGACACTTACAGCTTCTGGATGCTAAGAACCAGCTTGCATTAGAAGAAGTTCTGTGCAGTGTGTGGGCCGGGGCCCAGAGAAAGGTCAGAGGAAGTCTATGGAAAGCCATAGTAAGCTTTCATTCGGCATAGTGGAGGACAAGAAACTTACTAGTCTTGCAACAACTGGAACTCTCTGTAGAAGATACCTTGCATTTGGGCTTGAGAAAACTGGGGTGACATTGCTTGTGGGACATAAGAGAACTAGGTAAAGAGCAGGCAATGGATTTATGGAAAAGAGAAGATTGGAGATACTAGTAGATACCTAGTAGATTTAGGAAGATGAGAAGGTGATGAGACCTGAGAGGTGGAGAAGCTATAGCTGCAGGCTGGGGATTGGCTAGGAAAATGCATGATAGAGGTTATGTCAAAACATACATGGGATAAGGAATGATAGGTATTAGTAAATGAGCTTGGAAGGCAACAGGGAATAATGTGGTTTTAATAATGGAAGTGTCCATGAATGTGATTAATGTGAATTTGGGGAAGGAAGGAATCATTGAATAATGGATACATGTCTTGTATTTGGTTTTGGTCTTATGCGTTGAAGTTGTTGTTTTGTTGGTCTCTAACTGATATAACTTTTTTTGTAACACAGGATAAACTGATGAAAGCAGGTTTTTAAGTTTTTGGTTTTTCATAATAATAACAACAACAACAACAACACTAATAATAATAACAATAATAATACAAGTTTCCCATCTGTGTATTGGCCTAGTATAGGCCATGTGTTTTATGGACATGCTCAACTTGTTGCTGCATTCAATCAACTTCATAGTTGGTTTCCAAGTCTGAGCTCTTAGCAGTAGTTTAATGATAGCCAATGTGTTTAAAGGAGAGTTTTGGCGGGGGTGGGGAATTGCTGGCTCGGGAGTATAGACAAGGAGCTTTTTTTCCCCATGCTGCTTGGAGAAAAAAAACGTGTCTTATATTCAGGTAAATATGGTATTTTCAAATCATGCACCCCAGCCTTCTCTTCTCCATAATAAATAATACTATTTCCTAAATGATCACAATTTTTTTTTTCTAACTCATGTTTCCTAGAACTCTGATAGTTCTTGTTGCTGAGTTGGACTTTTTCCAATTCATCTTTGTGTTTCTTGAAAAGTAATGCTCAAAACTGGACATAGTGCTCCAAGTGAGGTCTCACCTGTGCTGAATAGAATGGAGGAATCATCTCCCTTGGCTTGCAGGTGACAATGGGTGCATCTAAGGTGAAGCATATTGCACTTGAGTTTATTGCTCCTGGGCAACATATTTATATTAGGGGTGTGTGAAGTGGGCAGTATTTGATTTGGATTTGGGTTTGGCCTGATTCGGAGGACAATGATTCGATTCGCTGATTCAGATCACCATCCCAATTCAACTCAGCTGAATATGAAATACAGTTCTGATTGGGAGAATCAGTGATTTGGCCATAGACACAGCTTTATATGTTTTTTTCTATGTACCTCAAGGTGCCAGACACACCTCATGAACACTGAGATGGTGGGGCTGATGGAGCATATCATGGGAATGAGGGGGGGTACCCTACATACTTGGCCCCAGACCTGAGCACATGGGGACCCCCCCATCTTCCTGGCTCCAGGACCAGGACGCACCAGTTGCTGAGCTGGTATGGAGGGAGGAGTCCCTTATGTGCTCCGTGGCGGACCCGGAAGTGCTTCTGGTTCACTTCTAGGTCCACCACTGAGTGCAGCAGGAACCCCCCCGCACTACCATGGGATGCCCCTTCCACCTCACCATCTCAGCATTCACAAACCACACCTAGTACCTCGAGATAGGTAGAAAAAATATATAAAGCTGTGTCTATGGTTAAATCATTGAATCTTTCTGAATCAAATTGGAGGCTTCTGATTCAATTCAGAGAGATTAATGGGTCTCCTGATTAGGTTCAGATTTGGAGATTCAGCTGCCGAATCAGGCTGAATCTTCTCTGAATCAAATCAGTGACTGAAGCTTTGCACAGCCCTGATTTACATGTGTGCCAGGGACTGTAGCATATTGAGCCAGGTCAGAGCAGACCTAGCTGGCACAGGGCCCAGGGCTGCTCCAGCCCAGGTCAAAATACTGGAGAAGCTGGCTGGGACATGAAGGTGCTTCAGGGTAGGGCCTGCAGGCAGGCAGCCTCTGTGCTGAAGCACCCTCATGCCTTAGCCAGGCCTGTTAGCATTTATACAAGTATAGTAGTGTACTAAATAATGCTGCCATGGGATACTACTTGTGTTTACAAGTACTGATCTGCAGTGGTGTTGAATGTTTATTAGTTTACTGCAACCTCATGGGGTGCACATGTAGACATGGTGACTTTACTGTGGAGCTAATTAGGCAGCTCTGCAGTAAACATCTCATGTAGACACATACAGTTAGTACAGCCCAGTATGTTGTTGACTCTTTTTGATACAAGAGTACCCTGTTGACTCATTCCGACTCTGGCTCTTTATAACCTCAAGTTATTTTCTGTAGCATTGTAGCCTAGAAAATATTTGTGCCTAGATTATTCTGTCCTAGATTATTCAGGACTTTACACTTCTCCTCACTGAATTTCATTTGACTAATATTGGACCATTTCTCCAGTTTATGCTGGTCATTCTGGATCCTAATCCTATCTTTCAGGCCCATTCAGCCTTGTATCACTTTCAGATTTGCTCAATTCTATCCTCCACATCTTTAATTAAGATATTAAATAGTAGTGGACCCAGGAGACATGCCTATGTCATTGATGGCTACTCTCTGAGTATGTTGATTCAACTAGATATGCATGTGCCTTATAGTACTTTCATCTTAACTGTATTTTACAATAAATTTGTAGTAAGGGCAATAATTTTTTAGTTAAAACAATCTAATAATCTTTAACAGATTTTCCCATTCCTTCCCTCTTCCCCACCATTGATTACTTACTTTTTTGTATCTTTAGTGTTGTCCGCAAAGCCTTTTCATATTCATTTGTACCTTATCACCTGTGCTAAGGACACACTGTCTCTTGCTAAGGTATTAACATTGTTCAAGTGCAACATACACTTTGCTTTCATATCCTTCCTTTCCTCTGGGGATTGGCATACCCTCAATCACATGACATATCCTGATCCTCTGCACCAAAGGCTTGATGGTACAGATGAATAGGAGTGCTGACAGGAGGTATTCCTGTCTCATGCCTGATCTGATCTTGACTCCCTCTGTTAGATGACCATTCACTACTACTTACATTATGCTCCATTGAAAAAGTCTCAGTATGACTTGCATGTTTCAGGGATGTATTTGGTAGCTGTGTTGGTCTAAGACAAAAAGAAATGCAAAACTCTAGAACTCTTGGTTCAGAGATGATACCTTTTATTAGACCAACTAAGAAATTGTAAAAAAAAATAAATCTGTTTCTGCAAACTTTTGAGCATACACACCCTTCCTCAGGCTCAGAGAAAATTAAAGATGATAAAAAGTCCCCATAGATAGAAAATAAATTAATTTTTGCACAGAGGAAGCTGAAGCACGGAGGAAGTCTATTCCTCTGGGGATGTAAGAGTGTCTTTGTGAGTTGCTCTTTGATATGCAATTTAGGCAGGATTCCTTCCCTAGTGGTGCCAGGTGGCAGAAAGGCAGGGAGGAGTAGAAATTGCTGTTGTTCAGCAATGAATTTTAAATCCAAAATCAGCTAAAATTTGGCATCTTCTATGATTTGGGAATGTATTTGGTAGCTATGTTGCTCTGAGACATCTCTGAATCAAGCGTTCTAGAGTTTTCCATTTCAATACAACTTGGAAACTTTGGTGGGCCCCAATCTTGTTCAGCATACCAAACAAGAACTCATGCTGTACCCTACCCAGCCATATGCATTTTATAAACTGAGATTCAGGAGTGCCATGTTCAATCCTCATTGTTGACCATACCAAATCATGCCTTCTTTAAGTAGCAGTGTCATAGTTATTACTCTGCCAGGGACTGAATAAACTTGGTCACTGTGGACCACTTTTCCTGTCATTTTTTGAATGCATTGACTAATGTCTTGGCCATTATTTTATAATCTAAGTTCAATAAGGTGATTGGCCTCCAGTTCTCCAATTTTTCTGCTCTTTCTTTTACTGTGTCTATACTTGCCCCCAGATGTTCCCTGTCCAGACAGCCGTAGAGCATTGCTAACAGGGTCCATGCTTAATATGTTCCCAAAAGTCTCATAAAAATCTACCAGGATCATGTTACTCCATAGGGCCTTTACTATCTTGAAGGTTTGGCTTGCCTTCCATAGTTCTTCCAATGGCCATGCTGTCTCCAGCTGATGCCTTTCACTTTCCTCCAGGCTCATATCTAAACCCACTAGAAAGGAGTCAAGGGCTCCCTAGTGCAAAACTCTGCTAGAGTTTAAATTTTAGCAAATGTCTTTCACTGCACTCAGCATCTCTTCTGTTTTTGTTACCCTCACTTCCCTCTTGTCCTGCACTGCCATAATACTTTATTTTTCTTCTCTATCTGGCAAAGTAAGAGGATCATTCTTCTCCTTCCTCCACCCAGGCAGACTTTGCAAAGATGTTTCTCTGTCCTTTCTCACTGAACCACTCCTTGAATATGTTCTTCATGTCTCTATTTTCCTCTGCTACCAGGAATCCCTTCTCTACCAGGGAGCTGTTGCAGTCTCCACTGAGTCTCATAAACCTCTTCTACTTTTCCCAGGCCCTTCTTTTCTGCATATTCTGAAAAAAAAAGGGTCATGTTCTTTCTTTAACATTTTACTACCATCTAAGTCCGTGTGTAGATGAAACAAGGGGCATGTGAGCATGGCATTTTAAAGTCGGTTAAATGCTTTTGCACCACTTTAATGGTGTTAGTGTTTGCATGTGTCAGTGGCATATTGCGCATTAATTCCAACCACTGTAGCAAATTTGGCAGTCTAATACACCTTAAATGACTTGAGGTGCAGCAACTAAAACTCCTGTGAAGAGGCCCTGCAGCCATGGGGTGAAGCACTGGGCTCCATGCAGCTCAGGGGCTGCGCAGGAAGCCCATATAGGTGAGCCTGGTAGCAGCCCAAGAAAAGTGGTGAGTCTGATCCCCGCCCCCACCGGAGCCTGCCTGCCTGAACTGCGTGGGGGTGGCTGTGATGCCTGCTGGGGGTGGCCTGTGATCCCAAGCCAGGCACTGGATCAGGTGCTGCCTGGCAGGGGCAGGGGTGCATCACTGCCACAGAGGGAAGCACCAGCTCTCCCTGCCCCCACAGCCCAGGGATCACTTTGCCTGCTGGTGGTTCACCATCCCCTCCCCACCGCCGAAGAAGCAAGTAAGTTTGGATGTGTGCGTGCCATAGGGATTTAAAGAGCCCTAAACTGAAGTGGTGTTTTTAAAAACCCACTGCTTCAATTTAGGGCCCCTGTTTCATTTACACATGCCCTAAATCTGCTTGTATACATTCCTTTCATCATTCCCCATTCTTCATAGTGGCTCCTACACCAGCAGTACATTTGCTTTTCTTCCAATAGTCTTACATTTAACTTCCACTACACTCTACTTTCTGTTCCTTGCTTTACCACTTCCAACACTATCTTCAGTAGAAGGTTTGAAAAGAAAACTGGTATTCTTTCTGCTTCTCGAACTTTCCAGTCTACAGACCCAAAAACAAAGTCTATGCAGGACCATGAGTGGCCTGCCACATTCATTCTAGTAAACCTACTCTCAACTCCAGGCTCTGCCTCTCAGGTGTTCTGTAGTTTATGCACTACTACCAATCTTGCCAGTATCTGTGAGGACCTATCTCATCCTGAGGCATCACTCCCCACCCTATCCCCTTCCTCAAATATATAATTAAAATCTCTAACCAGTATTAGAGCCAGAGCTCCTGGTAGGAGGATTTTCAGTTCATCAAAAAGGGGACAACATGGCTCTCACTCTGCTGATGTTTGTCTGTTTGCCTCCTTTTCTTTCCTCCTGCATCTCTGCCTCCTATCAAACAGCTGCCATCCCGTTTTCTACTTTATACACCTTCCAGACCACTTCATTTCATCATCTTCCTCAAATATAGAGTTAAACTCTCTAACCAGTATTAAAGCTCTATCGGGCTTTAAACTAAGCCCACCAGGGGATGGGGGGATTACTGCCACTTCTGGCCCAATGAGCAACACTTGCAAAGCTAGAAGGCCAAGGCACTTAATGGAGCCCACCCCTGCTCCAGCCCTGGAACAAACTGTAGGCAAGGCAAGGGCCCCCAAAGGGACACTTGTGTGCCTGTACACAAATGCCAGGAGCTTGGGGAATAAACAGGAGGAACTTGTCCTCCTGCTAAACGCATATAATTATGATGTCATAGGAATAATGGAGACCTGGGACTCCACCCATGATTGGCCATGGGTATAGATGGCTATATTCTGTACAGGACAGATCAAGTGGACAAAAGGGTAGGGGGTGTAGCTACGTCAAGGAAAGCTACATGTCCCTGCAAGCCAACATTGGCACTCAGGTGAATGACTTGAGACCCTCTGAGTTAAAATCCATGGGGAACACGGTATACTACAGACCGCCTACCCAGGATCAAGACCTTGACCAGGAGTTCACCAGGGAATTGGCTGAGGCTGCACACTCCCAGTGCATGGTTGTCATGGGAGACTTCAACTACCCTGACATCTCATGGGAAGAGTGGTCAGCCAAATCCGAGCAGTTGCAAAGCTTTCTCTTGTGTGTGGACAAGCTCTATCTGATGCAGGAATTCTACGGGCCAATGAGAGGTAAAGTGCTCCTTGACCTGGTACTGGTGACTGGGGATGATCTAATCAGTGACCTAATGATTGAAAGGAACCTGGATGACAGTGACCATGAGCTGATCACCTTCACCATCTGCTGTAAAGCTGGCAAGTCAGTTAGTAATACAAAAGTCCTCGACTTCAGGAAAGCAGATTTTGATCAGCTAAGGAGGCATGTCAGTGAGGTTCTAAAGAGCCACAACCCAAAGGGGAGGGGAGTTCAGGATGAGTGCTTGCTCCTCAAGGGAGCAATCCTGGATGAGCAAGCAAAGTCTATCCTGTCTAAGAGGAAAAGCAGCAAAAGGGCACAGCAGTCCCCTTGCTCTTCAGGAAGCTAGCAAACCTCCTGCATCTTAAAAGAAAGACCTACAAAGGATGGAGGACTGGATCCACCACCAAGAAGGAATACTCTGCACTGGTCGGGACCTGCAGAGAGAGAACTAGGAAAGCCAAGGCTGTGATGGAACTCCAGCTAGCTTCAAATATCAAGGACAATAAAAAGTTCTTTTTAGCTATGTGGGGAGCTGGAGGAAAAGCAAAGGCAAAATTGAATCCCATGCTAAACCAGATGGGACAACTAACAACCAATGCCCGGGAAAAAGCCAATTTGCTAGCTGGGTACTTTGTATCGGTTTTTCACCAGTCCTGCTACAGGACAGGGAGTCCTGGGTGAGAGAGGTTCCTTACCCTCCTTCAATGATGACCTCATGAAGGAACACCTTAAGAGGCTGCATACCTTCAAGTCAGATGGCCCTGACAGTTTACACCCCAGGGTACTCAAGGAGCTGGCAACCATCATAACCCATCCCCTGGCACGGATCTTCAATAACTCCTGGCACTCTAGTGAAGTGCCCAAAGATTAGAAGAAGGCCAATATGGTGCCTATCTTCAAGAAAGACAGGAAAGTAGATCCGGAAAACTATAGGCCCATCAGCCTGACCTCTATCCTGGGGAAGGTCTTGGAAAAGATTGTCAAAGAGGCCATCCTTAACAGACTGGCTGATGGCAACATCCTGAGGGATAGCCAGCACCGGTTTGTTGTGAGTAGGTCTTGCTTGACCAATCTCATTTCCTTTTATGACCAGGTGACCAATCACTTGGACAAGGGAGAAGAGATTGATGTCATATATCTTGACTTTAAAAAAATCTTTGATCTGGTATCCCATGATCACCTCTTGGCAAAACTGGCTAACCGTGGCCTCAGCCACACCACAATACGCTGACTGGGGAATTGACTCCATGGTAGGACTCAGAGGGTGGTGCTTGATGGAAGTCAATCATCATGGTGTGCTATGACCAGTGGGGTCCCTCAAGGCTCTGTCCTAGGGCCTATACAATTTAACATCTTCATTAATGATTTAGACGTTGGTGTCAGAAGTGGACTGGCCATGTTTGCTGATGACACCAAACTCTAGGGTAAAGCATCCATACCTGAGGACAGGAGGGTGATCCAGGCAGACCTTGACAGGCTTAGAAAATGGGCAGATGAGAACGTGATGGTGTTTAACACTGAAAAATGTAAGGTTCTCCACTTCTCCATGCTCACTAGCACTACAGACAAAAGGGACTCAGGGTTCATGATTGACCACAAGATGAACAGTAGCCTGGTGGGATGAATGAGATGCTGCGGCTAGTAAAGTGAGCAAAACACTGGCTTGCATCCATTGATGCTTCTCAAGCAAATCCCAGGATGTTATTCTCCCATTTCACTCAGCCTTGGTGAGGCCCCAGCTGGAATACTGCATCCAGTTTTGGGCTCCACAATTCAAAAAGGATGTGGAGAAGCTCAAGAGAGTGCAGAGGTGAGCCACGCACATGATCAAAGGTCAGGAAAACGGACTTATGACGAGAGGCTGAAAGCCATGGGATTCTTCAGCCTGAAAAGCACAGGGGGAATGTTTGTTCACCACAGCGCCCCAAGAGATGGCAGGGTTGAATGGTCACAGACTCCTTCATTTCAGGCTGGACATAAGGAAGAATTTCTTTACTGTCTGAACCCCCAAGGTTTGAAATAGACTGCCACTGGAGATGGTTCAAGCACGTACTTTGAATGCCTTCAAGAGACATTTGGATGTTTATCTTGCTGGGATTCTATGATACCTGCTGACTTCCTGCCCCTGGGGTAAGGGGCTGGACTCACTGATCTTCTGAGGTCCCTTTCAGCCCTAATGTCTATGAATCTATGAATCTTTTTCCTCTTCCTCCTCCTCCTCTACCTTCTTCCCCCACTCCCTACCCTTTTCCTAACCCTTCTTGCCTCCCTCCGTTCTCCATTCTCCATTCCCCTATTTCTCCTATTGCATGCTCCCAACTTCTCTTTAATCCTTTTCCTCCCTTCATCTTCTTTACTTCACTCTAGTGTCTCTTCTTCTCAAACCTATTCACCCTCTATATCCCCTTCCCCTCCCCCTATTCCTCCTCCACTGCCTTCTTCCCCATTTCCACTCCTATTCCCATTTGCATTCTTTTTGTCATCTCCTCCTTCTCTCTCTGTCCTGACTCTGATTCCTCCATGGGCCTCATCTCTCTCTCTCCCTCTGGCCTGTTAGTTTTCTCTAAATCATCTGCTTTCTGTTCCATCATCTGTGCCCCCTACAGTTCCTCCCTCCCCTCTCCCTGCCCACTTTCCCCTGCCATAGTCTCTCCACCTTGTCTTCCTTTCACTGTAATTGCAAATGATCTGAGGCAGGTGCAGAATACTTGACCTGATTGTCCACACAAATTACACTTCTATTCCTTATTACACTCATGCACCCCATGACCCTTTTCCCCACACACTGTGCAGATCATGTATGGGTAGGCCATTGCCAAATGCTCCTCCACCATGCACCTCAAACAACTTTGGATGTCTGTAGTAAATCACCAGTCCATTGTGGGTCCCTAAGGCAACTCCCCGAGGCAAGTGTTATACGCCACCTGTCCCTGCTGATCTGCCTAAAGTCATACCCAGACCCTCTAAGACACAGTCCATACCCCATCCAAGTCTCAGATATCATCCATGTCATCATCATCTCAATGATGTGCTTAGGTTCCTTGCAACCCAAACATCTATGAATCTGTTCTCTATTCTGTCTTAGTGCCAAAATCTTATATGATATACATCTTCAATGAAGTCCATATATATCTTCATTGTGACTATATCTCAGGCATCTTCAACAGCCCCCAAATTAAAATTTGCTAAGAGTGTCTTCCCGATGCTCTTTGTAAGTCTCCCAGAATTTTTGGTATGCTGGCTCATTCCTAAACATTACCTCCCAGTCCAAGTTATCACTGCCACTGCTGCTTCAGCTGCCGCCAATCCCTCATAAGCCTTCCAGTGAGACCAGGACATCATTCTGATCTTGACCTACAGGTCAAGGAGAAATCTACTGATAGGACCCCACCCCAAGGCTAGGTTAGGGCAGTCCATCTGAATAAGATATAATGCCCGTTATGGTCGTTCCCGCTCAGTGTCAACTCTTTCAAGTCATAGTGAACCACTGCATCAAATACATTTCAACTTCCTCTTCACTTCCACAGCTGAGCAGTGCTTTTCTTTCTGATTTCCAGTATTTTCTGTTTCTTTATGAGCCTTAAATGTCTAGCAAACATTACCAGACTTCTAGGTAGCTGAGAGGTTCTGTCATCCCCTCTCTTAGCCTGTCACATGTGATTAGTGTGGTCTTGTCCTCTATGGGGTTAAGATAGATCAGATGGCCCTATACCTCATCTGCACATACATTTTTGAATGGTCCCAGGGCTTGTGGCAAGAACCCCAGTTCAAATTATGAGTGGGAGCACTAATTGGCATGTGGATCAGAGCTTGAGCAGGGTCTGACAGTAAGTGGAGGCAGGACGCCTACAGAGGGGAGAAGTTGGGAGGGCAGAGAATGCGGGGGGGAGGGTCCTGACCACCCCCGCCCAACTACTATTTTCCCTGCTGTAGCAGTGGACTGGGGATGAATTCAAGATAACGCTCTAATAATTAGATTCTACATCTGTAAAATTATAATAAAATTATAAATTTTACATATACATAATCTAATTATTTGTAGGGATCATCTTATATTCAAGATCATCCTGTATTCAAATAAATGTGGTATTGTAAAAATAAATATGATGACAATAGTCTATCTCTGTGTCAGAAGGGGACAGGAGAAGAGTTAACATTTTTAACTTACAACAAGGGAAATTTAGGTTGAATATTATGACAAACTTTCTAGCTGTGTGAATGGTTAAGCATTGAAACAGATTATATAAAAAGGTTGTAGAATATCCATCTTCAGAAGTTTTTAAGAGAAGTTCAAACACTTATCTGGAATGGTTCAGACAGAGGTGATTCTGCCTTAAGCAGTGGGTTGGACTAGATGATCTCCTGGGCTCCCTTCCGGCCTTTTTCTCGGTGATTCTGTGGTGGACCAGGTGCAGGCATTATACTTTTACCAGTATCAGTGATCGGAAGCTGTTTATACTTGTAACAGAACATAAGTTCAGCAGACATAGATTGGTTTAAAAATGGCAGAACCTGGTCTAAAAGATTTGTCACCTGCCACCTCCACCCCTTTTCTCTTCCCACACATGAAAGGGCAAATGTGTGTTCTGTCCACTACCAATTTAAACTATGCTACTTACAGAAAACTGTATAACTTAGATCAAGCCTTCAGCTTTTTGAATGCCTGTACCAGGCCATAATATCATATGCTACTCTAAATCCTACTAAAGCCGATGACACATTTCCTGTTGACTTGAATGGGAGAAGAAATAGTCCTCTTAAACTTTTGTATTTAAAGCATTTCACTGTATAAAAGAACAGGATATTACTAACAAGACAGAAAGTTTCAATAATCTATTAAGTTGTGATAGGATTCTCAAGCATCTGCTACAATTCTATCCATTTGTACTCAGATACACATCTGAGTACTCTGCTGAACTGCAGTTTAAGCAGGTGCTATTATGCTTTGATTTCACTCGAAGTGTGCAAAATTCAGCATGTGTGTAAAGCTTTGCAGAATCACACCTGTTGCTCATTATCTCTGGTACTTATATAAAAAAAATCCCAAGAGGTTCAAACTGATCCTTACATGTGTATCATAAGAAATTACAATTAAAAATTGAAATCACGAAATAATTGTAAAACAGCTGTAACATCACCAAATTCACCTATTATGAATCATCTTGTTTATTAAAATAGGTGGCAGAAGGAAGAATTTGGTAGCAAATCCATACCCAGGATCACATTTGCTAATGAAGGCAAAATCTAGGTAGCTGAAATACTGTTAAAAAGAAAATATTCATTTCTCTGGTTAATATTTCATTGTCTTTTGGTACCTGCATTTACATAAAAATGTTTTCTTCTGACTTCCCTGAAGAAGGGAGCCATGATGTACATGCTGAAGACAGATCAGTCCATTTTTTTAGTCTTTACTAAGATGTAGAGGGAAATTCAGGGAATCGAGTAATAATCAGTAAAACATTTTAAAGGGAACTGAATATTTATGCAGTGACAATGATATGAAAGGAGCAACAACAATGGAACTTAACTTGGAATTCCTCAGGCTCCAGTCCTTTAATAGGTTCCAGGCACATGGAGCAAACTGCATGATTGGGACTTTCAAGTGTACAATGCTCTCTCTAATGACCAGACCTTTTAACTCTGTACTCTGCTTTTATTTGCCTTCTGTTTCTATTTGAATTCCTGTAACCTCCCCTAAATGTGAAGTGTGGATTTAAGTCTTTCATGTTTGATACAAAATTCAGTACATCTTGTGAAGCAGAATAATGCTGGATAACACCTTTAAAAAAAACCTGAATGCTGTATATGGAAGACATATATCAAATGAAGACACTGGCATCACATTTTGACATGAGTACATGAATGGCCTTTGCTTTTTTGCAAGCAGTGAATTCTTCTCTGTAAAGACCACTGCGTACCATAAAGTAGCAAAGGTGAAATCTTAAGAAGCAACTATTCTAGCCAACAAACGACTCAGGCAGGCTTTTAGAAAACATTCACACAGATTAGGAAACTACATTGTAGACTTTAGACTTGAGGTCAAAAATACATCATTGGAGACATCATTTCCTGATATTAAGGGCTCCAAAGCATTATTCTTTTAACACATAATATCAATAATTATAATGAAAAATGCTGGTAGAGTGTAAAAATATCCCTTAAACCTAATATGCTTCCTGCCATCTGAAGCATAATGTAGTATAGACAGCAGCTGAGTCAAAGAAAAACAAGGGGTCAAATGGAGATAATGAAGAGATGGGTAATAGCTAAAACCCTGCTTCCTCTGGGTTAAATTTGTCCCTTTTCAGCAAGTCAGTTGAAGACTGGGGCCTGCAGAAACTCAAGGAATAGGATGTGTTATGGGATTTATGTTGTATGTAGGCCTTATTCTGGTCTCTGAACAGAGATGGATTTCACTTTGTATGTGCAGGGAGTCACAAGTTTTTCCTTAAGCACCAAGATATTCGTGTGTATGTATATCACAAAACCCTGGCTGAGCTTCTTTAACTGAATACTCATTATATTTTGTATAAACAAGGTTACGGAAACATGATAGTTGAAAGCAAATATACTCTGATTTTTAAGGATTTCAAAACCCGATCGCTCTTTACTTCACCTAGTGCACAGAATATAAGGATTTAGACAAAACAATAGAAACCTATGTACACATTCTGCCATCAATTTTTGCCAATGCTATTGAGAGTTTTTTGGACATAAGACAATATCTACTAAGATATATAACACCCCCTCTTCTGCACCAGGTTTGTCTGCTGACTCACCAAGTGTCTCTCCTTTGTCAGGGAGATATGTGATATAGCTGTAATAGCATGTATGTGCCTCCATGACCATTGAGGCATTAAAGGATGCAGCAGTTTCATGAGATGGGTCAAAATTCTTAGTGTGTATATAGGCAGATTCCCCAAATCATCACAATATGCCTTTGAGAGAGAAATTATTTTCTCTTTCTTTCAGGGTCTTTCTTGAAGGAACAGCTATCTGAAAAAGAAAAAGAGATAAAATGCCAACTTTTTAGCGTGAACTACTTAAAAAAAATACCCAAGGCTTTATAAGATTCCAAACTATCCCCAGATTCCACCTTCCAGACTGTGGAATAAACTCGCTCCGGAGGCGGTGGGGTCCCCAACTCTAGAAATCTTCAGGAGCAGACTGGACAGTCATCTTGCTGGGCTCACTTGACCCCAGGTGTCTTTCCTGCCTTGTGCAGGGGAGCTGGACCCGACGATCTTGTGAGGTGCCTTCCAGCTCCTTACAATCTATGAATCTATACATATTTTATCACCTCAGGTTTCCACACAGATCTGGTATAGGAGTTGTGACTGTGGGTGTAAACAGACATTGCCTTTGTTTCACCATAAACATTTTGATGATGGCACAAAGGACAAGTAGATATATATACGTGCCCCTTATCTTGACACAAATACCACACATTTGTGACTGGAACAGAGGTGGTATGAATTTGTTTGCAACAGGTATCAATTTGCCTTAGGGGGAGGAATTCCAGGAACTTGAGGGGACTGACCCAGTGTGTCACATGAATTCCCATTCCCAATTCCTGCCAAGGTTACCCCTTTTGGGTTTCCCCAGATGGGCATCTTTTAACAAATGGGGAAGCCTTGGGTTTTCTCTATTTATAGTCATGTGCTCAGACTTGATGTGCGTCTCTGCAGATACAGAACCTAGCTTTCTCTGCTAGTAGAGGAACATCTAGGGATTCCCCAGGCTTTCCCTGAGTGGGAAAACTCAGGATTTCCTTCTTTGTAGAGGGGTGCTCTGAGTGTTGTCTACAGGGTTGGGCCCCAGCTGCTACTGTGAGCAGCAGGGCTTGACCCTGCAGGACAATGGGCGACATCTGTTTCACTCAATGAAACAGATCAGCTGTGCAACATCTGTTTATACTCCATATTTAGGTGAAAGAAGCATTGCCAGAGATCTCACAAGAGAGTCTGTTTTCATGTGACTTTCAGCCCAATTTGGCTGGGTAACTGTGATAAGCATTTAAAAATTTAGATGCTCAAATGAAACAAACTATAACTGTAAAACTTAGGCGAGTCACTTGTTTTTTGTAGTTTGCTAACAATGTACTACAGAAAAGCAATTGTTTGAACCTTGCCTCTTGGTATGGAAAAATATTAAAGTTTCTACTTAGGAGAAGATTTACAAAAGCACCAGAGTTAGGCCCTCTGTTTCTTTGCAAATCTCCCACTTCTATGCTTCAGTACATCTTATATGAGACTGGGCACATCTACATGTGCATTAATGCACCATTGTTACTGTGCATTAAGTTTAGTACCTGTAATAATACAGGTACTAACTCAATACGCAGTAACTGGTGCTACTGCACAGTAGTACTTTCACGTGATCTTTTAGTGACGCCAGTGTGCAGTAGACTAATTCTATTGCATATTAGAGCATTAACATGGCTTTTGCCATGATGTGCTAATGCGCAGTAGAATTAGTCTACTGTACATTTAGTGTCTTATATAAACACATCCATTATATACTAATACCATATTGATGATGAGTAGTAGATCAAAAGCCCAGTAATGGTAGTGTTAAACATTAACATGCATTATTTTGCCAGTTTGATAGGGCTGGTTTCCCCCTCTAACCCTCCTAATGGCACAGCATGTTTTTTTTAATCTCAGTGGTGTAAAGTGGCATGTGCTGTTAATT
>JAGPOW010003642.1:30372546-30404874 GCA_030014935.1 Caiman crocodilus
AATGATCTGGGCTCCAACGTAAATTTGGAGCAGGTAAAAATCTTTGTAAAAATACTGTCCAGTGTTTGGATTGTGTTTGCTTCTGTTTCTCTTTGTGCGGGATTGGGGGATCAACTTGTTACTACTTGTCAAAGATGTGTTACTAACAAGTTATTAATTCAATAAAAGTAAATCTTCTTGAAGATTATTCTAAAAACTGCCCATATTTTGTTGCTTTGATTAGTTTCCACTCTGGCTGATATCTTTTCCACATTTGCTCTGTCAACTTGCATTATGCTTCTTTCATTCATAGAGAAGTGAGTAGAAGTGAAAGTGTTTATTTTAGTCAAGTGGCATTATTTCATTCTTGTTTTATATTGTTTTTGTTTTGGATTTTAAACCACATTTCCAGACCCATTTCATTGTCACTTCCTGTAACTTCATTGGTGTCAAAGGTCATGTGACATCACTTTCTGATGTGATACCACTTCCTGTGAGGTCTTTGAATAAGGCTCGCTGGCTCACTGGGTGATAAAAAGTTCATGATCCAGCCCCACATTCAAAAAGGTTGGGCACCCCTGGTTTAAATGATTTTGCTTCCTCAGAAAGACACATGAGTTATCACAAATTTTAAATTTAGGAAATAAACCAAAAGCATGTAATAATACTGGAAAATACTACTGCACCTAGAGTAAAGAGGGAGCTATTAGGAGGTGAAGGCATGAATTGAAATCAGTGCAAGTGTTAGTGACAAGTGAAACTGCTGAGTGTCTGTAGCAATCACTCAATATCCCCCTGATTTGGAATTCTCAGTGAAAATTGTTCCAACACTTTATCTGTCTAGGTGCTGGTGCTACCAACACCAGCATAGGATCTGAGCACCTCTCACTTTCTAATCTCTACCCAAAGTTTCCTTCTATGCCTGGGGTAGAAGACATGCTGACCAACTCCTTCAGAGGTGTGCAAATAAGAGCAAAACCTGAGAAAAGTAAAAAGAATACCAGGAGATATCAGCTCAGTTACGTGAGAGATGAAAGGGCTAATTTTTCAGAATTCTGTTTTACTTTGCCCAGACTATGAATGGGCTTATTATACTGCAAACTAATGAAGGCTGATAATGGGTGATGTGTTAAAAGCTTTTCTCCTATTTACATGATGTTAACTGGTGGAGTGCTGCAAAAACCTTCATATCTTCTGCCAGGTGATTACCACAAGCATTAAGTGACAGGTTCATTGTATACAGTCTGCTAGAGCCAAGGGCCCTAGTTACGCTAGGGATCAAGGGTTTAACCATGATACAGGTTATTCCTAGGCAAATAACTAAATCAAGTCAAATCACAATGCAGAAACCTGAGAAAACTAAACAGACTTTTGTGGGGACCCATTTTTATGAGGCAACTTTCCCTCCCCTGGGTGCATGTGTAAATGCTGTGACGGGGACAAATAAACTCCAGCGCAAACTGTGCTGGAGTTTTTTGCTTCTTGTTAATTGAATGTGTAGATGCACCCAGTCTGTGTTAACTTTTACAGTAAAGCCCTTCTGGGGGAGAAGCCAAGAGCATTTCAAAACTTTGCCAGTGTCCTAGCTGCTTGAAAATGAGACCTTTACTGAACACACGGTAAGCACTCCTTTCCCTTTTAGAATCTCCCCGAGAGCCCACCACCTCTGGTTTATGGCTAGTTATCGTTCTGAAGAGCTGTGGATTGCGTTCTATGCAAATGAGGGTTTATATGGGAGCAGTTTTCCCTCTTTACCTATATAGGAAATAGAGACCTCTTTCTCCTCTGCAGCTCCTGGCCATATGTGTGCAGAAAAATTATTTCTGAGTTTTGCATGTGTTCGGACTGCAGGTAGTAACCTTCTGGTGGCCCTAGGTTTGTGTTTTTAAAGGAAATATATGGCTTGCATGGGCTGGTTGATAATGAGAGGTTAATTCAAAATAGTAGCTGTGTAGTGGGCTGACTGAATTTTGCACTGGTTATGACACAGTAAACCATTTGTATCAAGATTCTGCAATGTGCTGCATTCCCTCAAGGACTAGTGATGAGATCTGTTAATTGCATTATATTATCTACTGGTAACTGTGCCATTAATGCATGTCAGCACTGTACCTGACAGGGCTGGCTTGAGGGGTTTTTACTGCCGTAGGCAAACTGGAAAGTGTGCACCAATCTCAGCCAGCCATTACTGGCACAGTAAACATTCAAAACAGTCAGTTGTATCTAGGTCTCAATTTTAAATTATACTTCAGCAATTTATTTAAGTAATTAGGGCCATATCAGCCTCCTAGTGGTCCAAAGACTGTTTGACAGAGGGAAGCCATAGTAGCAGCATCTTCTCTTCTTTCCTGCTCCCTCTGGATCATGAAGCTTCTCGACTTTAACATTCCACAGGGAGAGCTTGATGGATGTATGGGAATTGTGGCTGGACAGGGCAGATGTTTGTAACCAAAGGTCACCTGCTCTCAGTGGTATCAACCACCTGAAATTTCTGAGGAAATTAACGTTAGCTAGGTCTGTACTAAATTTCTCATTTTTTTCTGTGGCTGTGCCTTACCTTAAAAGTTATTTACAAGGCCTTAACATGAAATGTCTGCAATGGCCTATATTCTTTTCCCTTTAATACTAAATCACTGCTAATGTAACATCAGGAACCTTTTAGAGATCAAAGTCGCTGTGCTACTTTTTGTCTGAAATCTTCTGTTCTTTGGTTAGCTTTTCAGCTTGTCTCTTTCTGATTTGACCAACTAGCTTGACTTCCTTTCACTATACATAGACATCCCCTAACACATGTACTGCTCTTAAATATATGCTGTCAGGGCATCCAATCATATGGGTCCAACATTGTGTGTGATTCCCATTGTTTCTGTTACTAGACAAAATCCTCACTGCTTCTATAAAACAGAACTTTCTGTATTTCTCTGTACTGGCTGAACCTACAGGTCCTTTGGTTATTATGAATAGAGTAATGCAGAATTGCTGGCTGCTGGATTTCCCCACCTATCTCAAGGTATTCTTAAAAGCAGATGGTCAAACTCTGCCTATTTCTCATGGGGTAATGAGTTGGGAGCTCTGTCATTTGTAACTTTTCAAGTCACACTTTTCCCATGTAATTTCAATTTTTTTCAAAGAAATAATATAATCTTAGGGAATTCAAGTAATGTATATTTGATTGGATTACACTATATTTTGGATGGCATGATAATAATCAAAGTGAAAGGCTGAATAATTTAAGCATATTTAAGAACCCTAAAATATGTCAACCAAAATGTTTGATCACTATTCCAACACTGAGCTTATAAGTTAATGAACTAGACCAGGTATAGCTATTACACTTTTGCTGGTATAAGTGATTGGAAATCAGTCTATACCTGTAACAGAACAGAGTTCTACACACAAAACCGGTCTATACCTATAACAGAACAAAAGTTTGGCACACTGATTTAAATATGGTAGAACCCAGCCTAAGATTTGCCCCCTCTCCACCAGGGGGCAAATGTATGTTTTTTCACTACTGGTCTAAACTACGTTGCTTACAGAAAACTGCACAACTTAGATCAATTCTGCCTTGGGCTTTTTGAATGTTGGTATCTGGCCCTAGTGAGAATCAAGCTCTTGAGAGAGGATTATTGCTTTTGATATGACACCAGTTATTGCAAATCTGAAGCCTGTTACGTTCAGAACTGAATATTCAGAATTTTTAATCCTTTGAGTACTTAATGCTAAATCCTTATAGGAGAAAAAAAAAACTTACTAAACTGGGGAAATTCCCTTTATAGGGTTGTATATGTACTGTGATAGTTGCTCTATGTACTTGCTCAGTGTACTGGGACTGAGGAGTTCTGAATTCTGAGTTTTTGAGTTGGTAGAAATTATACTATTTTTAACTAAGAGCCAAGGGCACCTGTACATGTGCAGTGAGGCTGCCCTGACATGCTGTAATGACAGTTCGTTGGAGCAGGCTCGATTAATTGAGTTTGCTGGACCATGGTAATTACTGCATTCCATTCCAGCAGACTCGAGTGTCATGTGTGTCAGTGTGCCTGCGCTAAAAAATGGTGGTGGGGGCTCTTTAACTAAAGATCATTGAACACACTTAGTAATTAGCCAGCAATTCTGCATGCCCAGAGCATCAGGTGTATCATCATCCCCATGCCGAAAAATGGTGCTAGGGGTGCTTTAACTAAAGCTCATCGAATAAAGCAACTCCACCACCATTTTTCAGTGCAGGGATGCTGATAAACTCAATGCTCTGGGTGCTTTAATTAGCGTGGCTCTCATAGCCACTCTAATTAAAATACCCTCTCCCCCCCACACTCCCGTAACATGTGTATAAAAGCCCCAAGACACTGTCATATCATTAGAACATTATGTTGTTCTATATGTCATTGATTATTGTTATTTTGCCACATTGGAATGGAAAGTGAAAATATCAATATTTGTCATAAACCAAAAAAATGTGAGAAAATGTAAGTTTAGCAATGTTGAAATGCTTATTTAACATTTTCATTTTCAATGAAATTTTTCAGTGTTCAAACTGAAATTTGGTCTGTTGAAGGAAACAGAAATATTTAATACTGAACTGTAGTTCTGATTTAGTTAGTCTGAAAGGTGAAAATCGACCCTGCTTTTTGCCTCAGATTGAACTGACTCTAAATGTGTTAAAACTACTTGGGATTTGAACCTGGAGCAGCTGAGCCAACAAGCAGAGGCAAATCTGCAGCACCGTGAGGTAGTTGGCGAGATACCACTCTGAGCTCAGCCTGGTCTCTCCCATGATGATGTTGATGTGGAGTCAGGTGACCAAAGGAACCAATGAGACTGTCAAGCTGCTGATAGGGGCTATAAAATTCCTCCTACCTCTTGTGTGAGTTTTCTCAGCAATAACACCTCTGTGTGTGCTTTTTGGACCTCTGTTTTGCTCCTGTTTGATTCAACCCTACTCCTGTTTGCTCTTGCCTGACCCCAGCCTCACCCAGTCCTGTCCCTGCCTTGTTTAGATCTCCCGGCTCTAAAATTGTAAAAATTCACAATCAGATGGAATATTGCAAGATGCATGTTTTAACCCAATGTCCCAACACAACTGATTTTGTAGCATGGATAGAATTTAAGTTATTCCCCACTACAATTTGCCTTAGAGGCTTAGGTATATTTTGTGAGGAGAAAGAGCTGTCACAGTTTGAGATTTTTAGGACTAAATTTATTACTTTAAGGGAAAAAATGTTAAAATTTACATTTATCACTCTTAGAAACTATGACAATGTCACCTTGAAAACTGAGTTGATTATGTCAAAACTTTATGTAGTATAAGTTTTTAGACTAAAGGGCTTCCTGGCTAAAGGGACTAATAATTTGATATGGAACCCTTCACCTCATAGCCACCAGCCTGAATACAATATAGGTGAGTAATAGAAACAGAAATCTCTTAGCATCTCCTGGCAGCCTGGACATCCACATGAAATAAGTTGGTGATATCAATCTAATTTCTAGCAAAAAGTTGTCCATATCCTGCTTTGGTCAGCAAAGGGAGAAAGGTCATAAAAAACGATGATGATAAGAGGTTGCATTTATGTAACGGTTCACATCCAGAATGGTCCCAAAGCACTTTATGACTTAATATATTAAGTCACATCCAATTTTGTTTTTCTGAAAATGTTAGACATCCTGGTTTGCTTAAAGCAAACAAATGACTGTACTTGAGAGAGGAAAATGTGCCTAGAGACATTAAAAAAAAAAAAGAACAATAAAGCAGGAGTTCTGGGGCCCCTGCTTGAGAGCTATGGTCTAAATTTGTAGAGGCTCTTTGTTACTGAACTGGGTCCAAGACCCTCTTCACCCTCTTGCTTAGCAGTATGCAACTACCTAACAGGCTCCCAAGGAGCTGTCATAGTTTGGGGTTAATTTGATGTTACTCAGTGCATCCCTAGACTACTGCTAAAGTCTTCAGGCTATTTTCTTGTAGTCTAAGACTGGGGTTTCAATAATCACGTTGAATAAATAATCAAGAAAAGTTCAAGTTACGGAAACCAAAGCCCCTGTTAGCTCCTTTGTTAATTCTTGGGATTGTCAACTGTGGGACATCCAAGATTTGCAGCTAAATTATGGAACTATTGGATTTTTCAAGTCACATTCTCTAATCAAACATAGACAAAGGAAAAAAATGAGGATGATCAGGTGCTCTTTTCTGTGGTCAGCTGACAATTGAAGAAAGATTGTTGTCAAGCTAAAGTCCCTTCTTTAAGTATTTTGACTCTTTGGAGTGCCTGCATCTTCACTTAGGTTAGGAAGGAAAGACAGAGATTGGTTTAGGTCAGGGGAGTGAAAAATATGGCAGGGCTGAATCCGGGCCACCAGGCCATTCCGCCCATGGGACCCCTAAAAATGTAGAACATGTATATTTATCTGCTCCTGGCAGCCTATCAAAGATAACAGGAGCCAGGAGCAGTAGGACCCAGGGGAAGCTGGCAGCACTCACTAACAAAGCTAGCCCCCACCCCACCCCATCCTCAGCCCCCTCCCCCCTCCCTGGAAGTCTCTGCCACAGCTTGCACTGCTTCCCTGCATGCAGCTGCCTCCAGCACCATGTGGCCCCCAACTGCATCACTGGACCACAGGAGCATGTGGCCACATGGGTACCCCAGGGCCAGGAGCAGGAGGGGTGGGGGTGTGCACACATGTGCTTGTGTCTGTTTGTGTGTGTCCTTGCAATGAGGGTGGGGGAGAGAGAGACAGAGAAAGCAATGAGGGAGGAAGAGACTGTGTGTGGGGCAGGGAGAGGTTGTGTTGGGGGGAGGCTGTGTGTGTGTAGGTGGGGAAGAGGTTTTGTGTGCACGTGTGTGTGTTCATAGGGCAAGTCCCACATACACATCCCACCATATGCATGTACCCAAAGATCCCCACACCCACACCCCCAGCCACTCTCCCTCCCACAGCTCCCCACAAACCCCATGCCCATCCACACCTCACATATCCACACAAACACCCACATGCTCCATGACCCCACACTTACACCCCCACTCCCTCCTCCACATATCCACATACCCACAGCCCTCCACAAACCTGTACCCATGCCTCCCACCTCCACAATATACAAAAGTAAGACGTCATTTTAAGCTATTGTGCAATCACCTCTGTGTACACTAGCGAAACATATGTAAACCAGAACAAAAGTATTTTTTGAAATCAAATTAATTTGGTATTTTTCTGGTTCTGAGATGGCAAAACCCCTTGCTAAAAGGAGTATTGTTGGGGAAAAGGGGAGGGACTTCTGGTGGCAAAGGTCAAGGGTTAAGGGATGGGATTTCCAGTCACAAGATGAAGACCAGGGGGCAGGGCACCTGTCAAGGGGTGGAGCTACCAATGTGGCCCTCAATACCTTGCCAAAACTCAGTAAGCAGCCCTCCACCCGAAATAATTGCCTGCTCCTGGGCTAGGTGTTGAATAATGTTTTTTTCTTTTGTTCTAGTGCAGATAGTGTTATATGAACTGCCAAAGACAATATCTATAAAGGTTTTGTTGTTAAATGTGAGAAGCAGCCCAGCTCAAGGATCCATAGACTTTACATTTACTCAACATGTTGACTGGAGCATAGAACAAAACAGTACAATTCACAGAGCAACCAGAAAATCACTCTGGGTTTTATTTTTTCCCTCTGCATCCAAGATCATCCAGGTCATTGTAGAAGTTCCTTTGAAATGTTTCAGTGGACCTTTCTGCTTGAAATAATGTGAAGTTTAAAAGCAAAACAGTACTAAACTTATCAGTCCAGCTCTCAGAACAAAGTTTCCAGCATATATAATCCACATGTACTAGCTGATTTTTAAAACCAAGGGAAGGCAAGAAAAGCAATGATGAAGAGACTCATATTATAGTTGAACTCCAAGCATCTCTACCCATGTACAGTGAGCAGAGCAGGACAATTTAGTTAGAAGTTCTTATATATCTAGAGGAAGGGACTGGGCGTGCTATGGAATGATTTCTGAATCCATTCTATAGAGAACTTCTTATTCCTGTTGAAGTCTAGCAGGTGTCACACATTCACCATCTGAGAGCTCAAGATGGAAAGTTATAACTATAGGAGTTGGAGCCATCACTATGTATTCAGCAGATGAAAATTACAGGCCCAAGATATCTGCTGTGAATGCTACCTCCATCTAGCTGTACTACAATAAATACAATCTGCTAATTCCTAGTCTTGCTGGAAACTGCGAAGAAAGACTTCCATAAATGCTGCTAGTTGTGATGATTTTCAGACTCTGGGTTATTTGAAGGAGAACTGAGAGCCTGGCTTTCTCCTCAAGCTCTAGAGAAACTCAGGAAACACACACTTCCTTTTTGGTCTCATAGAGGCTGAGACAGATTATTTATAAGATCAGAAGTACCTGATGAAGAGTGTCTTCACAGACAGGCTCACTAATCTAGTGAGGAGTGCTTTAAATTAGGTTCACCAGGGGATGGAGACCAAAGCCATGAGGAAAGTGGGGAAGCAGGAGACCTCAAGGAAGAGCAAGCAGGAGGAGGCACAAGGGGAGGTATTATCATACTTTCTGAGAAATCAGGGCAACCAACTAGTTATCTGAGGTGCTGTGCACAAATGCATGGAGCATTAGAAACAAGCAGGAAGAACTGGAAGTCCTTGCACAGTCATGGAACTATGATGTGATTGGAATAACAGAGACTTGGTGGGATAGCTCGCATGACTGGAGCACTGTCAAGGTTGGGTACAAACTGTTCAGGAGGAACAGGCAGGGGAGAAGATGAAGAGTTGCACTTTATGTAAAAGAGCCATACGATTGCTCAGAGCTCAGTGCGAAGAGGGAGATAGGCCAGTTGAGAGCCTCTGGGTTAGGGTCAAAGGGGAGAGCAAAAAGGCTGATGTTGTGCTGGGGGTCTGCTATAGACCACCAGATCAGAAGGAAATGGTGGATGAGGCTTTCTTCAAGTAGCTAGCATAAGTTTCCCAGTCAGAAGCCCTGGTTCTCATGGGGGGGGGGGGGGTCTTCAATCACCCTGACATCTACTGGGAGAGCAATACAGCAGTGTACAGGCAATCCAGGAAGTTTTGGAGAGTACTGGGGACAATTTCCTTGTGCAAGTGCTGGATTGGCCAACTAGGGGGCCTGGTTTTTTTGACCTGCTGCCAGGGGTGATGCATAAGGGATTCACAGGGGTGCACATGCACCCCAAGTGTGGTGGTGCACTCTCTACAAAAAGGCACCACTGACACTGTCGACAGTGTCTGCAGGTGGTCTGCAATCCCCACAGGCCACTGCCACCGCTGCCAGCAGCATCTGGTCGCCACACACCCCAGACAGCGCCAGCAGTGTCTGTGGGAGTTCCACTGCTTACTGCTACTGTGCTCCCACCACTGGGGGCACAAATCATTCATGTCTGCTGCTCACAAACAGGGAAGATTTGGTGGGGAATGTAGTAGATGGCAACTTGGGCAGCAGTGACCATGAAATGATTGAGTTCAGGATCCTGAGGAAAAGAAAGATGCAGAGCAGCAGAGTAAGGACCCTGGACTTAAGAATAGCAGACTTTGACTCACTCAGGGAACTCCTGGGCAGGATCCCTTGGAAAGCCAGTATGAGGGGGAGAGGAGTTCAGGAGAGTTGGCTGTACTTAAAAGAAGACTTTCTGAGGGTGCATGAACAAACCATCCTGATGTGCAGGAAGACTAGTAAGAAGGGAAGAAGACCAGTTTGGCTTAGCAGGGAACTCTTCAGTAAACTAAATAAGAAAAAGGAAGCTTATAAGTAGTGGAAACTTGGACAAACAACTAGAGAGGAGTATAAGAGCATTGCTTCAACATGCAGTGATGAAGTTAGGAAAACCAAAGTGCACTTGGAGTTGCAGCTAGCAAGGGATGTGAAGGGTAACAAGAAGGGTTTCTACAGGTATATTGGTAGCAAGAGGAGAATCAGGGAAAGTGTGGGTCCCTTACTCAGTGGGAGAGGTAACCTTCTGACAGAGGATGCAGAAAAGGCTGAAGTGTTCAATGCCTTTTTTGCCTCAGTATTCACAGGTAATGTCAGCTCCCAGACTACTGCACTGGGCAGCACAGTTTGGGGAGGAGGTGGGTAGCCCTCAGTTGTGAAAGACCAGGTTTGGGACTACTTAGAAAAGCTGTATGTGTAAAAATCCATGGGACAAGATGGAATGAGCCCAAGGGTGATGAGGGAGTTGGCTGATGTGATTGTAGAACCATTGGCCATCATCTCTGAAAACTCACAGTGATCAGGAGAGGTCCCAGAAGATTGGAAAAGGGCAAGAGTGATCGGAAATGTGTAGAAAGGATGTGGGGGGATGGGGGCACATGTCCCCCTCTGAGACTGGCCCTCACCGGCTAGGGAGTAGGGGATATGAGAGAAGTGCCAGCAGCACTTCTGGCTTTGCTGCCGGTGCTTCCGGGGTCAGCAATTGACCACTGGGGGATCCTCCCCCGCCGCCAGTCTGCAGTCAGCCGCTGCTGATCCCCCCAGACTCAGGAGGCACCACTCACCCATTGCAGATGTAGTACCTATATTTAAGAAAGGGAAGAAGGAGGATCTAGAAAACTGCAAACCTGTCAGCCTCACCTCAGTCCCTGGAAAAATCATGGAGCGGATCCTCAAGGAATCCATTTCTAAGCATGTGGAGAAGAAAAAGGTGATTAGGAACAGTCAGAATAAATTCACCAGGGGCAAGTCATGTCTGACCAACCTGATTGCCTTATATGACAAGGTGACTGGCTCTGTGGATGTGGGCAGACCAGTGGATGTGGTGTACCTTGATTTTAGTAAGGCTTTTCTGCAGTCTCCCACAACATTTCTACAGACAAGCTAAGTAAGTTTGAACTGTATGAATGGACTATAAGATGGATAAAAAACTGGCTGGAGCATCAGGCTCGGACAGTAGTAATCAATGGCTCAGTGTCTAGCTGGCAGCCGGTATTAAGTGGAGCCCCAGGGGTTGGTCCTGGGCCTAGTTTTGTTCAATCTCTCCATCAATGACTTGGAAGATGACATAGAGTGCACTCTCAGTAAGTTTGCAGATGATACCAAGCTGGGGGTGTGGTAGGTATGCTGAAGGGTAGGGCTAGGGTTCAGAGTGACCTAGACAAATTGGAGGATTGGGCTAAAAGGAATCTCACAAGGTTTAACAAGTACTAATACAAAGTCCTGCACTTAGAATGAAACAATCCCATGCACCAGTACAGGCTGGGGACTGACTGGCTGGACAGCAGCTCTGCAGAAAAGGTCATGGTGGTAACAGTAGACAATAAGCTGAATGTGAGCCAGAAGTCACATTGCCCAGAAGGCTAACGGCATTGTAAGTGGCATTAGTAGGTGTGTTGCCAGTAGGTCATGGGAAGTGATTATTCTCCTGTATTCAGCATTGGTGAGGCCACATCTGGTGTACTGTGTTCAATTTTGGGCCCCTACTACAGAAAGAATGTGGATGAATTGGAGATAGTCCAGTGGAGGGCAACAAAAAGGGTGAGGGGGCTGAGGAACATGACTTATGAGAAAAGACTGAGAGAACTGGGCTTATTTAGTCTAGAGGAGAGAAGACTGAGGGAGGATTTAATAGCAGCCTTCAACTACCTGAAGAGGGGTTCAAAAGAGGATGAAGCTAGACTGTTCTCTGTGGTGGCAGGTGACGGAACAAGAGGCAATGGTCTCAAGTTGCAGCAAGGGAAGTTTAGGTTAGATATTAGGAAGAATTTTCTTACTAGGAAGGTAGTAAAACACTGGAACAGGTTACCCAGAGAGGTGGTAGAAGCTCCATCCAATGAAGGTTATTAAAACCTGGCTGGACAAATTTTTGGCTGGAATGATCTAGTTGGGGATGGTTCTGCTTTGAGCAGGTGGTTGGACTAGATGACCTCCTGATGTCCCTGCCAAACCTAACTTTCTGTGATTCAGTATCTATGTCCTAATGTATAAAAGCATGTGTAGTCAGTGAAAAGCTATATTTGTAACAGCAGAAATGTGACTAAGTAAGTCTCCATAGGGACCACCAATGTATCAGTGCTTAATCTATTGTCTGAAGAAATGTTTCATAATATTCCAAGTACTGTTTCCAGATCTTTGTGGATATATTTAATGTTTATTCCTTGATGAAACAATTGGACTATGTATATCATATAGTAGTATAACATTCTTTCAGAAAATGTCCTGAAACGATAGAACTCTGGTTGGCCCTTCATAAGAGAGGGTGCAAGGAAAGGTAGGTGTCACAGAATTATTACTTTAGCATCTGACTTACTTATTACATTCAATTCTATTAAAATAAGATAGGAAGGGACCTCAGGAGATCATCTAGTCCAGCCTCCAGCTCAAGGCAGAATCATTCCTGTCTAAACTATGTCAGTCACGTATTTATCTAGTTTGCTCCTTAAGATCTTGGAAAGAATGGAGAATGCACAACCTAGGTAGGTAATCCATTCCAGTGCTTAACCTCTCACATAGTCAGACATTTCTTTCTAATGGCTAAACTAAGTTTCCCTTTTTTCAATCTAAACTCATGATTTCTTGTTCTGTCCCTTGTGGGCATAGAAAATAGTTAATCACCATCCATTTTAAGACCACTTTTTTTGAATTTGAAGACTAATCCTCCCTCAATCTTTTCTTCTCCTGACTAAATAATCTAAATTTGTCCAACTTTTACTTTTAAAAACGACTCTAATCGTTTTTCTTGCTCAGCTGGACTCTTTCTAACTGGTCCATGTTTTCCCCTAAGGACTTCCCCAAAACTAGGCACTGTTCTACAGGCAAGCCCTCACCAGTGTTGAGTAGGGTTGACAAATAACTTCCTTGTGACACCAGTGTTAATATCACCTAGTATCTATTTGCCTTTTTGGGCAACAATATTGCATTGTTGCCTCATACTAAATGTGTCTGCTATAATCCACAGGTTGACGTCTGCAGTGCTTCAGCCTAGTCAAGACTTTCTCAATTTTGTGGGACTTGATTTTCCACTGCACTTAATTTTTCTGCTGTAGGTGCAGGATTTTCCATTTGCCATTATTTAATTTCATTCAATTTTATTTCAGACTATTTTTCCAATTTATTAAAGTCATTTGAATCCTGAGCCTCTCCTCCAAAAGGTCTTCTATCTCACTCAAATCAGTGATATTTGCAGATTTACTAAGAGTGAATTAAATTCCATCCTCCATGTCATTAATGAAGCTATTGAACAGTACCAGACTGGGGACAGGTTCCTGAGGAACTCATTTGCTATCACTTCCCTCCTCAGTGGGTACATTTACACATGATGCTTGTTGCACAGTTGCCTAATAACACTGCGCAGTAGTGTGCCAGTCAAAAACCATGCTAATATGCTACTGTGAATTGTTATTAGGCTTCTCCACAGTAAGCATCACAAGAAAACCATGTAAATAATGCTGTGCAGTTGCGTGAGTTACTGCGCATTTAGTTAGTCCTTCATTAAGAAAGTACTAAATTAAATGCACAGTCACTACTGTGCACTAATGAATATTTAGATGTGTCCAGTTAGATATATATCTGGTTTCTTCCTGGTATGATTTTAGTTAAGAACAGTGGCCATTCTAAGAATTTCAGGTTATTAGCTCATAGGCCTCAAGTCCTTTATAGTCTTTTACCTGCAGGTATCTTGGGTCTCTGGATTCTCTCTCTTGTTTCTGGTTGCATTAACTGTGGTTTAAAAAGGGATAATGAACATCCTCCTACTCCAGCCTGAAACTTCTGCTGGCTCTGAGCTTCAGGGAAGAAAGTATTGCAGACCAGAGGTCCATAATTTGATCTAGCTGGTAAACAGACTGTCAGAATAGAATAGAGAGGCAGAGAGTTTTAGCTATAATACAGATATAGCAAAGCTATAATTGTTATGAGGATCCAAGGAGAAACTGGGGCAAAACTGGAAGGGGTACACACTTACCTCAAACTCATGAATGACTCTTGCCTCCAGCGGCTGTGGGGGGAGGCATGGTGGTGGGAGCAATGGGAGTGCAGCAGCAGTAAGCGGGGGAGCTCCCACAGATGGCACTGGCACTGTCAGCGGTGGATGGGTGGTGAGTGCTGACCAAGGGTCAGCAAACACCTGCAACTGCTGCTCTTTGACAGCTCTTTGTTTATAATTCCCTGGGCTGCAAAAGAGAACAAATTATAAACTTCTATTTTTTAGGAGAAAAAAAATGTTCCTGATGTTATCCTTTGCTATAGTATCTCAATGCACTATTTGCACCTATTTTTTACCTATCCATTAGGACAGAAATGTATTTTACATTTTTGGTTCCATTCTGGTACTCTTAAAATGAATGTAAAGCTTTCTTTTCATTTAAGGCAATGGTCTCCAACCTTTTAAAGTAGGAGATCACCTTTGGCACTTTAAAGCAACCCAGATCTATTGTGTGCTCCTGCCACCTGCTACCCCTCCCTCCCAGCAAGTAAGTCTGTGGGGAGGAAGGTAGGGCAGATCAAGGCAGAGGGAGAAAAGATTATTTGGGGGGTGTCTCCCCAGCAGGCAAATCCCACCCAGCCGGAAGCCCGCTGAACTTGCCCCTGCTCCTGTCTCTACAGCACTGTCCCTCACTGCGGGGGCCTCAATCTAGCCCACAACCCTTCCCTCCCCCATGGACTGACCTGCTGGGCTGGGGCTCATGTGGGCACTCAATGCCTCCACCTCAGCCTTGGATAGATTCTAAGAGGCTCTGAGATCTACCACAAAAGGCTCCAAGATCTACCAGTGCATTGAGATCCCCTGGTTGGTAACCACTGATTTAAAGGGACACAGTTTGTATATTTAGGGCCAGATTCTGGCTCATGCTGTGGATCCTTTCCATTACCAGTGAAGCCTGGAATTCTTCTTCCGGGGGGAAGGGGGGAATTCCTTGCTATTAAAGTAGTCGTGTGTCAGTCTCTTTCTGTCTCTCTCTCTTTCTGTCTCAGTGTGTTACACTGCCCAATTAACTTTGTGGTTTCATCAGTGATAGATCCTATTCTGAGTCTGCATTCTCCATTTCCCTTAGCTTTTGGATAACATAATCTGTGAAAGGAAACATCAGAATGAAAACTGCTTCTAGAGAATATTGCAATAAATACATGTTGAGTATACCTTATAGCTAAGGATTGGCCTATTTTTAACTGCAGTGACCCTGGTGAGAAATTTAAACAGAAGGGCCAGATTCTCATTTATATTGAGACTCAGTATCAATGCTGTAGGCAAATTACACTTGCATCGACATTATGGACCTTTTACAGTGCAGAGCTAAAAAGACTTTTCATAGTATTTCTGTGCTACAGGCTCTGGTGTGGGCACCTCAAGTGACTTATCCGCGGTACCACAGGGCACTGCACAGGCTTATTTACTCTGCATTTTGGCTAGCTTGTTTAAAGGTAGCTTGGCTACTGCTATGCTATCTTGAAATCTACAGTTTTATTATATTTTTAGCAGTCAGTGAGAATCAAGCCCACATTCACTATCTTCCATTTCAAAAGTTATTGCAGAAGGGGGTACAATATGGATATCTTCTTCTAGTTAACACATTTTTAAATGCTGTTAATAATAGATTTTGTTACTTACACTCCACCAAAACTCCTAAACCCCAGGAGTTAAAATTCTTTACTTAATGGATCAGAATAGGCAAGATTTGTTCCATTTCCAATTTTTTATTATTGTTATGCTTAATTAAGAATAGGACACTATAGCCCTAGACATTGTACAAACTTAGTTGCATATTTTATTCCCCAAAGTGCCTATGATTCTGTCTGAAATAATGTTCTTTAGACTAAATGGTTGGTATTCTGGTATTCCAACATTTGCTATTTTGCAGGTAACATTATTCACAGTTGGTAAAAGAGTCAAAGCTAACACAAGCAAATAAATTAGTTGGAAGAATGTTCCCTACCTGAAACCCATAAAAATAATTTTATTTATGAAGCACCTGCTGGAAAAGTGCTCAAGGTGGTGAAGAACAATTACAAAACCAATTGTAATAATTAAAATAGCCAAAACTTAACAAAAGTAAAACAGATGGATAAACAGAAGCGATAAAACAACAGCAACAGTGTTAGTAGTTTGAAACCTTTTTTTTTCTAACAGGTTCGCTTTAAGAGTGGGTAGGGTTGAAATGACCCAGATTTGCATTTCAGAGCCTTGACTATTTTACCAACTGTGAATGAAGTTATCTGGGAGATAGTAAATGTTGAAATTCCAGGATGCTAATCACTTATTCTGAAGGATGCTGCTTGCTTAGCACATTGTCAAAGTCACCAGGTGGAAGTTCCACAAGGAAGTCTTATATATAATGAGCATTGGTCCCAATCAGGCACGTCATGGGCAGTCAATGTAAAGAACACAACTGAAATTCCTAAGAAACTGTATTGCTGCTTTCTGACCAAACAACAAATTGGCCTCACCAACAACCCACTAACTTGGATTATAATAATCAAGCCTTGAGGCCACAAGAGCAGGTTTTGCCATTTTCAGGTTATCACAAGATAAATAAAGGTGTAACATACACAAGTTGTATAGTAATAAACTACATTTCTGAACCATATCCAATACATGGGTTTCCTGGGGTAGGAGGATGATTTAAAATGACAGTAAGATTTAATAGTGTTAAAGTAATGTGGGAACTGTTATGGTCCAGAAAATATGTGAAAGGCAAGATTTTGTGGGGGTTAATATCTTTTATTAGATCAAATGTATGGTTGGAATAGATTTACATAAGCTTTTTTGATCAGTACCATTCTCAGGTCCCTGGGATAGAAGCAAACACAGCTGAGCTAAGCTGCAGATGGAAGAAAAGCTTGGGTAAAACCCCATGTGTAAATAAAAACAGAATATAAGAGAAACTATCAGGTAGCCAACAAACAAGAGCGATTCAGTAAAAGCCTGACAGTGGAAGAACAAGATCATTCAGGAGGGTTATTATCAGTTGCAAAGTGGAGAGATCAGTGAGTATCAGGTAGCTTTTAATGGACCATGAAGTCGTTGTCCGTGTTAGGTCCCTGGTTCTTTGTGTCATCTAGGCTAACACAGCAGTTCCCAAACTCTGACAGATTGTGCACCACCAACTAAAAATGATATGACCTTAAGTACCACCAGCAAATTTTTGCCGTATAAAGTAATTATAATAAGTCTGCTAATACGTACCACTAACAGGTTGTCTGCATACCACTGGTAGTATTTGTACCACAGATTGGAAACCACTGGGCTACTGAATTTTTGTTTCCAGGCTTGTCTTTTGAAGTTGTTTCATACATTTCCTCTGAGCACAAGACCTGTGTGGTCGGACAGGGAGTGGTATTTTTCTGTGATTTAAAATATAAACTTTTTCAAAACCTCTAGATGAATATAATCCCAGAAGGCATCAAAGAGGAGTGAATGACCTTGTAAAAACAATCCAAATCCAACAAAATGAAGGTGCCTCACCAAAAAGTGATGGAAGAAGTAAAGAATTATATAATACTAACAGCATTTGAAGTAAGCAATGGTCGTGTTTGATTTGAACAGCAAGAAGTACTGTGATATTGGGTACTGTTCCAATATCACCAATAGTTCTCCTTGCCTGTTTTGGAAGCAACTGTCCTGGTTATATGAGAATATAATTTTTACTGGGTGTTGTTTGGCTCAGCAATAAGTCTGAGGTGATGTTCATGAAAACAGAAAGGTGGTCACTAACTTCTGAAATCCAGATATGCAGTAACCTCTCTCTATAATGTAAAATAATCTGTGCACTGCAGTATGAAGCAACCTATATATAAAATTGTTGCTCTGCTCAATCCTACTACCTTAAAAGTATATGCAAAGATAGTTAAGCATGCCTTTTGAATCTTTGGGCCATTTATTTCTTAAATGATTAAATGAATTACACTTATCCAGATAAGGGGTTGTTTTGGGGGTTTTTTGGGGAGTGGGGCGTGGTTACCTAACACTTATAGCATGGACAATACCCTTTTTTCTACAGTGATATAATGAACAAATATGTTCCATGTAATGCTATTTCTGATTGTTGAAATGGATGAGATTCTTACCATAAAGCAAGAACCAGTAATATTGTACAGGGAAAGACTATCATATGATGTCAACATTGCAAGAAGAAACCTCATTTTGTCATCTCCACAAACATGGGAAAATGAACAGTGATATTCTGGTTTAAAATTTGCAGCCCAAACCAAAAAGAGAAGTACTCTGAAATATTTATTTTTATGACTGCTTTAATATAAAAATTGGAGATATGAGAGGTACTCTAGAGGAAGTGTTGTTTGTTTGTTTTGTTTTTTGGTGGGTTTTTTGCTTTCCTTTGGTAAAGTGTGCAATTACTAAGAACTGACTGTCACTGCATCCCTTTGGCCCAAATTTGTCAAAGGGTCCTGTAATTTTAGCTAGCTCAGTCTTTAAATGCCCATATTTATCCCCTGGGTCTTGACAGTCAGAGGGGCTAGGATTCAGAGAACTCCTTTAATTCTAGATGGAGTTGTGGGCAGACTAGAATCTGGGGGCAAGGTGGGGAGGGTATGACTGAGCACCCAGAAATAGAGGTGTTAAATAAAGGGGATCCAGTAGCAGAGATATTTAAAAATAAAGGACACTTCTGTGCACTGTACTTTACTCTGCTGTATGATTGTCATTAAGGGGGTCATTAAGCTTGATGTATAGGAACTTTTGTGCAAGTGTCACAATCATGTACCTACCACAGTGTCCATCTGGGTTATATCATAGGAAAATAAATCAATGCATAGTATACCCACTTGAGAAATAATTTCAGAAAGGAATAAATAACGGGGGGAAAAAGGAAAATCTCATTCTCTTCTCCTTTTATGTCATAAGTAATTATTATAGTTTTAGAAAGTGGTATATTTAAAAATCACTATCTGTGATTTCTAGTAAGGCATTATGGATCATAAAGGATTTCAAAATCTCAAATTCAAGAAAGTATAGAAAGGTAAAGCAACCTCAATTCTGTGACTTAAAGAATATATAACTGCAACTGTCCCTATCTGCAGGCACTTTCTAGATAAATGCCATATCCTTGAATTTCTGTGACCACATAGTTAGATACTTAATTACCTGTTTACCAGTTAACAGCCAAGACATTCGTCACTTCAATGAATGGCTGATTGCATTAAGATCAGATTGAGGGGAATTATCATCACCCTAAATAATTATTACATATATTGCAAATCTTCAATGACCCTTTTTAAAAATTATAAATCATGAAAGTGCATCCTTTTCCTCAAAGGACACGATAAATTGCTCAAGCAACCCTCCAGTTCAGCCTAAGAGGAGTCCTGATTAACAGCCTCTTCCAATATGGCAGGAAAGGCAGGAACTTGGGAGGAGCAGAAATAAAATATAAATTTCTCTTTTCACAGCTTTTAAAATATATCCTCTTAATAGTTGATCTGTACCGCTCTTGGATTGAGCAGTTGTGTTCAGATAGAGAATTGCCCGGCATTATCTTATGACTCACTTGACAGAGCTTACCCCTACTTTTCATTACCTGAGAGGAGATCATTACAAAACATACAAGTAGTATAATTTTATAGCAGCCTATTCTGAACTAGCAAATTAAATGGGGAGTAGCAAGGAAATGGAATGCAGCAGACATAATGCTTTTAAAATATTTTTAAAGAAGTAGAAACTGTTGGGTAACCTCACAGTCTAGAAGAAGAGTGATAGAGGAGTTTGATTGAGAATAGGAAGTCCTACCATTGTATTCATGACACTGTAAGTCTATTTGTGTAATTTGATTTTTGTGGTGAGCACTTAACCTAGGAAGTCAGTATTCATATATTGTAAGAGGCTGGAAGGAACCTCAGAAGATCAGCGGGTCCAACCCCCTGCACCAGGAAGGAAAGATAACTGAGGGTCAGATGACCCCAGCAAGGTGACTGTCCAGTCTCCTCTTGAAGATTTCCAGGGTAAGTGATTGCACCACCTCTGGAGGGAGATTATTCTACAGTCTGGACACTCTAAATGTGAAGAAGTTTTTCCTAATATTGAGCCTGAAATGGTCTTCCAGATGTTTGTGGCCATTACTCCTGGCTTTCTCCAGGGGTGCCCTTGTGAACAGCTGTTCACTGAGCCCTTGATGTATCCCTCTGATGTAGCAGTAAGCCATTACCATGTCCCCACTCAGCCTTCTCTTTTTTTTATGCTGAAGAGTCCCACGTCCCTTAGCCTTTCTTCATATGGCTTGCTGTGCAGGTCTCTGATCATACGGATGGCCCTTCTCTGGACTCTTTCAAGTTTTACCACATCCTTGTTAAAGTGCAATGCCCAGAACTGGATGCAGTACTCCAGCTGCGGTCTCACCAATGCTGAGTAGAGTGGGAGAATCACTTCCTTGGTTTTGCTAGAGATGCATCGATTGATGCATGCCAGAGTACTATTGGCCCACTGGCTACAGCATCACACTGCTGGCTCACATTCATACTGTGGTCTATTACTACCCCCAGGTCCCTTTCGTTTGTGGTGCTGGTCAGTCTGGTGCTGCCAAGCCTGTAGGTGTATAGGGGGTTGTTCATCCCCAGGTGGAGCACTTTACATTTCTCAATGTTGAACTTCATCTGGTTTTGACCCGCCCAGCTTGCTAGCCTGTCTAGCTCTGCCTGTATCTGTAGCCTATCTTCAAGCATGACCATGCTTCCCCATAAGCTGGTGTCATGCATGAAGTTGGCCAGTGAGCTCTTCACCCCCACATCCAAATAATTGATAATGATGTTGAAAAGTACTGGACCAAGCACTTATTGCTGTAGGACACCACTGGCCACTTCTCGTCAGGACAACAGAGATCCATTCATTAGGACTCTCGGTCCTACCCCGTGGCCAGATTCACATCCACATAAGTGTCTCACAGTTAAGCCCACAATCCTCTAATTTTGTTGCCAGAAGATCATGGAATACCGGATCAAAGGCTTTTTGGAATTCAAGGTATATAATGTCAATCTCTTTTCTCTTATCCAGGTGGTGAGTTACCTGATCGTAAAAGGAGATGAAATTGATGAGGCAAGACCTGCCCACAAAGAAGCCATGCTGGCTATTGTTCAGATTCCTACCTTCTGCAAGCCTATCACATATAGACTCCTTGATGCATTTTTCCAGGATTTTCCCTGGGATAGAAGGTAGGCTAATTGGCCTGTAGTTACCTGAGTCCTCCCTCTTTCCTTTCTTGAAGATGGGCACAGCATTGGTCCTCTTCCAGTCCTCAGGGACTTCTCTGGAGCACCATAAGTTTTGGAAGAGTTTTGCCACGGGTTCTGTGATGACTTCAGCCAGCTCCTTCAGCACTTTCGGATGGAGTTCATCTGGTCCTGCTAACTTATATATGTTTAATTTCTTTAATTGATCAGACACCAGTTCTATGGCAATAGTAGGAAGGCAGTTGTTCCTGCCCTGTTCATTTAGTATCCTATCTGGCATAATTTTTCCTTTGGCCTGGTGAAAGACCAAGGCAAAGTAGTCACTCAGGAGTTCAGTTTTCTCCTGAGTGCTGGTAACCACCTGTCCCGAGGTGCTGAGCAATGGCCCCACACTCCCATTTGTTTTCTTCCTGTTCCCTACATACCTAAAGAAGGACTTCTTCTTGTCCTCGATTCCTGTTGTGAATTTAAGTTCAGTCACCGCTTTTGCCTTTCTAATTTGTTCCCTACAAGTGCAGGCCATTGTTGTATAGTGTTACCATAGGGTATTTTTACATGTGCAAGTGCCGCACCACTGGGTGCTTTGAAAAGTGCCCAGTGCTGCTATGTGTGCAGTTGTGTAAGTGCTGAAATGCATGTCAGGGCAAAGAAAATGGCAGCAGTGAACTTTTGAATTAAAACACCTCAGAGGAGCTTTAGTTCAAAAGCACACCACCACCATTTTCTGTGTGCTGATGCACATTTCACCACTTATACAACTGCATGTGGCACAGCACAATGTGTGTTAGTTCATGTGTGCAGCAGACTCAATTAATCAAGGCTGTTCAGGAGTAGCAGATCGCCAGCACATCGCTGAATGCAAAGGTATGTATATAAATGCCCTTAGTGTTGAATTTGGTTGGGCTGATTTGTATATAGGTTCCAAATCAAAGCCAAATGTATGGTTGATTGTTAAAGTGTTTGCATATGCATGTAGCTTGCAATTCAAGAGCCTAAATAAATAAAATGATGAGAGTTTCTTGATATGAAGTAATTCTCCAAAATGAAGACAGATGGCACTGGCAAGAGGACCTGATGCTTTATCTTTCTTGGGGGAAAAAGAATTACAGAGAGTTGACTAAAGCTGGATAGATTTCTAGACAGTTTGGAGGGTAGGATTAACTCTTATTGACCTTGATAAACCAGAGAAATGGTATGAAAATTTATTAAATGAAATTCAATAAGCACAAATATGAAGTCCTGCATTTAGGATGGAACAATAACTTGCACAAATACATATTAGAGAATGACTGTCTAGGCTGCAGTACTAAGATAAGAACCTGGGCCTATAGTGGATCAGAAGCTGAACATGAGTCAGTAGTGTGGCCTTGTTGCAAAAAATGGCAATAGTACATTGGGCTATACTAATAGACTGTCATCTGCAAGTCAAGGGAGGTGATTTTTCCACTTGAAGAAAGATGCAGAAAAATTGCAGAGAATCTAAAAGAGAGCAACAAAATTGATTTGAGGTCTAGGAAACATGTTTTACAAGAAAAAGTTGCAGGGACTGGAATTATTTAATCAAGAGAAAAGAAGACTAAACAGGGATTTGATAAGAGTCTTTAAACTGCTGGACGGTTTGTTTATGGAGGATGGTGATAAACTTTTCTTTGTGGCCATAGGGGATAGGACAAGAGGTTATGGTCTTAAATTGCAATAAGACTGAATATTAGAAGGAAATTTCTGACTATTAGGGTGGTTAAGCACCAGCACAGATTATTTAGAAAAGCTGTGGGATCTCCACCTGTGTAAATCTATGGGTACAGACCAAAGTGCAACTTCCTGTTGTCACTGAGAACACTTTTCAAGAAGCATCCTGAGTTGCAATGATTTAACAGATTTCATAAACATTAGGGTGAGAAGGGACCTCGTAAAATCATTGGGTCCAGCCCCCTGCTCCAGGGACAGGAAGTCAGCTAGGGCCAAAGGATCCCAGTGAGCTAATCATCCACCTGTTTCTTAAAAGTGCCCAGAGTAGGTGCTTCCACCACTTCTGGAGGGAGTCTATTCCAGACCTTGGGGGCTCAGATAGTAAAGAAGTTTTTCCTTATGTTCAGCCTAAAATGGTCTTGCAGGAGTTTGTGACTATTGGAGCATGTTATTCCTTAGGGTCCTCTGGTGAACAGGCATTCCTCCAGGTCCTGATGAACTCTCCTTATAGGCTGCCACCAAGTCATCCCTGAGCCTGAACTTGTCCAGGCTTGAAGAGTCCCATGATCCCCCAGACCAAACAGAAGTTCACTGCTGGTTCCAGGGAGAGGAGAATCTAGCTGCTGGCTGGGAGCCTGCAGCCAGTTTACCCAGCAACAGCTCCTCCTCCCTCCCAGCCTGTACCTACATCAGAATGGGAGCGGGGGAAAGGCAGGAAAGGGAGTTCATTTTAGGGGTTCCCCAGCCAGTGCTGGAGGGAGATGTGGGAGACACCAGTAAACCTGCCACAACCTACAGTAAGTGCTTGAAAACCCCTCAGACCGAATTCACCCCAGCCTTTCCCCCTTGCTGTTCTGGAACAGCTCGAGACTGGGAGGCAGCATAGACACAAGTTACAGAAGATGGTCTGTTTTGAAATGTCTGCATCTGACCCCTCGTGCAATGAAGGTATAGATTTTTGCCTGGTCTGCCATTTTTGAAGCTCTCTGCAGCTGTGCACTTGTTTGGTTATGGCTATAAATTGTTTTTTGTGGCCACATCAATCGAAAAGTGTCACTTCTGTCTGTGCCTTTTAAGTGCAGATTGGACAAACACTTGGCTGGCATGATTTCAATAGGGGGGATCCTGCCTTGCGCAAGAGACTGTACTAGAAGACCTCTGGAAGTCCCTTTCAGCCTTAGTTTCTTGTGGTGCTATGCTTTGTTAATTTATTATTGATTTGGGTAGATTTCTGCCTTCATTACAGTGCTATGGAGGCAGTAAGCTGATAGCTAAAATAACTAGTATATCCCCTTGTCTCTCCCTCAGTTATCATAAACTCTCCACTCTTTCAATGTACAAATGCATAAGTCCACTATTGGATATGACTCACATAACTAACTTCAGTAACTTCATTGTTTTGATTGCCTATGAGCTACTGTTTTTGTCTGTCTTGCAGAAGCCACTTCAATCTGTTTAGCTCATTTTAGGACAATTTCATAAAAGTTGTTGTTTTCTGCAGAGGGCAAAGTCTCAGCAGAGCTAAGGAACAATTCTCCACAGCTTTGCCTGGAGTCTGATGTTTCAGACACTGTCCTGAAAGATGGAAAACACAGGCTTAGATTTTCATAGTTGAGAATGGAGGGGATTCCATTTCATGATGGATCAGGTCCTGTCAGTGTGCGTTAGCTGTTCCTAGAATGCCTGCTGTATTAGGCCCTTTGGGAAATGAGGCACTGCTCCGCCTAGTTTCTGTGTCTGATTGAGGCTTACAAAGGAGTAAGTCAGTCACTGAATTGTGTATGTTCAACACAGAAATTCAAGTGAAATAAAACAGTTTTCAAAATACCTGTTGTTTATCAGAGCAAAGAAACAGAATAAAGGGATACTTAAATGTATCCCCACCATATACTCTATATCTGTCAGGCTCTGGGTGTAATTTGGAAACTTCAATAAATATAGACAGGTTGCAGGTTAACAAAAGCTAGTCTGGTGTTAATAACTGCACCGTCCGTGAACAAAGAATCTGATTCTGCTTCCACCAGAATTTGTAGATCACAGAAATCAACATTGATCTAAAATCTTTCATTGTCAAATACATCTTTGTGTAACCTCAAAATATATCCTATATAGAGTACAAATGCTGAAGGAGCCTTCTAAAATTTTTAACGGAGGCTGGAAAAGGGGCTGATGGAAACCACTGCAAAAGACATCTAAGTTTTAGCAAGCACTCGAGAGACACACACAGAATGGAAAGCCAGTCAAGGGCTTCATATTGATAAGACAAAAAAACAGAAGTCACTAGGTTTTCCTAAGGCAGGATTGTATCTTAAATTATTTAGGCCCTTAAGCAACTAGAGGTTTTTTTAGTTTTATTTGGACAAGCAAAAATATTCAGGTTTGTTTCTGCCAGATTCAAATGGAAAATAGACTGAGAAATAAGCTATGCATTTGTACGTGCATTGAATTGCACAAAGTCACTGGGTAACATTGTTGCCACCAACAGCTTGGATAGCAGTTAAATTTTAACACATTTTACCTGGCACCTAAATAATTTAGGTCAGGTTCCTCACATTTAAAGAAATTATAAGGAAATGACTGACTTGAGTTTCAGTACATTTTATTTCATCTTTATTCAGAACCACTGCCCTAGTCAGAAAGAAAATAAACCAAATAAACCTGAAGGAAACAAAAAACCCGAAAGAAACAGGGGCAAAAAAATACGTGAAAGCAGATCAAAGAGAATTTTAAAAGTTTATCAATCACTATGTGGATTCTCCTATGCTCTCTAAATAAACCCCCTTTCAGTTCAACTTTGGCCGGAGCAGTTGCCATCCTTGTGCTCATACAACAGTTGCATATATTTATCACATGCTAGAGATAAGAAGTTAATTCATAGCCAGACTAGCTGCGTGGTTACCAACTTTTTTCTAATGATAAATTAACTTCCATGAAATTGCATAAGCATTAAGGGATGGCAAGGCTACACTGTTGTATATATCCAACATGCAAGTAATTCAGCAATATTTTGTGTGAGCTAACCATCCATCCTTAGAGATAACTCACAATTTTCTCATAGCAACAGATCATAATAGTTCACCATTGCTGCTAAATTATTTAATCACACTCAAGAGGTAAATTTAAGATAAAGTAGAAGCAACTGTGGTCTGGATAATTTTTCAGATTCATCTACTTGAAGGACAGAATGGATTTTATATTTCTATTGAGGAAAAGAAAGTACTTTAGGAGACTATGAATGAAAGAGGACTAAACCCAGCCCATAGCAGTCAATATTGAAATACCTATCTGTCCCAGGAGCAGGCTAATAAGGCAACTAATGCCAAGAGACGCTTCTCTTCTCTGCTTCCTGTATGCTTTCAGGAGAAAATAATATTGTCTGCTAAATCCACTTCACTGGGTCAGCTACAATGACCAGTGCAGCTAAGTAGTATGAAGACTCCATCCAAACATTCACTCATCTGCAGGAGTAGCAACCCCACAGAGTCTGCTCCCACTCCTGTATTATGACATGTAATGCAAGTAGTTCATGCCAGAGTGGAAGGGGACATCTTACAACCATTGCTCCACTGTGCAGGTATGTTGGCAATCAATGATCTTGCCCTACAGGAAGGAATTTTACCTCATGGTCAGACTGGTATGGACTATAGGGATTTTTGCCTTCATCTCTAGTGCAGAGGAATAACAGTCCCCTTCTTTGGATCTCTCAAATGCATTTTAACAAGCCTTGCAGCAGCAGGAAATGGATCACTCTTGTACGCTTTTGTTTTTGGGCAAAATGCCATGCCATGGTTAATTGTGTAGTTTTACGTAGACAAGGACTTGTACAAGATGGTTTGGATAGGGAGGACCCTGCCTTGAGCAGGGGTTGGACTAGATGACCTACCTCTCAGCCCTACTTTTGTATGATTTTATGAAATAAATAACTTAAGATTTCTAGAGCCCAGGAGGAGGGATTCCAATTCAGATCTGGGTAGTTACGAACAACGTGAGAAAAGAAGCTTTGATCAGGATGGTGGGGGTAATGAGGGAGCGAGGGCATGGGAGACAGGAGAGACTTCCCACCCTGATACAGCCTGTACAAAGCCTGCCTAGAATTTCTGACCCCTGTGTTCCTGGCTGAGTCCCTCTACATACTGGATAGAAGAGCTGGCAGGCTCTGTCTCTAAAGGACTTCTGTATGTATTACTTCCCCCTGTGCAAGCACATAGCTGTGTGAGGCACAATGCAGTTAGTGCTCTCCCCAGGGGCAGTCGATGCAGCTCTGCACTGCTCCCTGCTACAGGCTGTGCCTAATAGGCGGAATTTAGCTCCCTCTGATTAAACCACAAGATTTCATTGCTGCTCATCTTGTGCTCTCACAAAAGATATGCTTTTTAAAAAATAGCTACTGGTATTATTTGCAGCTGTGTATAAAAGGTTTATGCCTTTTTGAAAGCATATGGGTTTCTTTGTGCCAAAGAGCAGGATGTTCTGCATTTCAATGAGCAAGATAAGTTTGCTTCTCATAGGGCACCTCTCCATGTGCAAATTTCCTGCACAGCAACTTAAATTATTGCACAGCATAAGCATGCTTCGACATGCACATACCCATATTGCATGGTAACTATGGTGATTTATGCTAATTTGGGCATAAATTTGATACCTGTATTTTGCAGGTATCAAATTTACACCCAAGTAGTTACTACACAGTAGCACACGTGCAGACTCCTTACTACATAGTAACACTGTGTATGGACACAGTGTTAATGTGCTTTACCACCTGCACGTGTAGATGCTGGCCTATTTCTGCTTACTGTGCAGTAATTTACTGAGCAGTAATTTAATATGACATAAGTGCATGTGTAGATGTGCTCACGGTGCTTCAAATTCACTTAAAGGTCAGCAAAGAAAGTTTCTGAGCCCATTAGAAGTACCCACTTCCATGGTAAAACCATAGTTCATTTGTATCTTTGTGATTCACAGTTTGCTTTAGGGAGTTGCCAAATTAAGGACAAATCATTCAGGTGTTCACAGAAGCTTTTGCTTTAGGACACAGCTTGCCCACACAGCTGGAGTTTGTCAGACGTCCCACAGAGCTGATCAGAAAGCAGTGCCCTTTGAAATAAAAAGCCCAATAATCAACTGCAGCATCTCAATGGTCCCATCACAGCTTCTTGCTGCAGCTCTGCATACCTCTAGTTAATTCACAAATTTTATCTTAAGTGGGGATAGGACTTTAACTCTGCAAAGAGTCAGGTCATTCTGCACTTAGCTTCCACAGAATGAATCAGTTCTGCATAGTGGTGTGTATTCAGACTTGTATGTGGGACCTGTACCTAATTGTCTATAGGGCCGATTTACATAACTTGCCAGAATTGCGTGGCCTGGGCAGAATGTTAAAACAGTAGTTAATCCCAGATATGATGAGATAATTCTTTGTCCAGGGACACGTGTGAGTTTTGTTCACTGCATTTAAACCATGAAGCAGGTAATGTGTGTTCCAGTAATCAGTCATATCATTCCTATGCTCATCCTTATTACACAAGAATAATCCTACTTGCAATCAAGCTGAAGTAGCTCAGAGAAGTCTGCTAACTCTGCAAGGAATAAACAAGCAGCAGTCTGATAAAGATTTAACTGCTTATCCCAGAACTGCACTCTCTGCTATTTTGTCTTGCTAAACAGGACATTAAACATACATACATGCTGTAAAGGGAGAGAGTCTGTAAACAAATTTCAAAAGCTTCAGTTTCTCAAGTTTCTTCTTCTTGAGGCCAGGTCAGTGAATGACCTTCCTTCTACTTTCTAGTTCCATGGAGACGTGATTCTATTACACTCTTAATATTAAACCCTTGAAAAAGAGGGAAGCCAGACTTACCTAATTTGTGAATATGAAATGTCCTTTATCCTCTAATTACTGCTGACCAGAAAACCTCTTTTACTTTCTTCAATTTTTGCTCATCTGCCTTAGCACATAGAGGTTTATGTTCCTTGCTGTAATATTGCTCCTGTTCTCCTACCCTATGTTGCCCAAAGTGGATTTGCTACAGGGCATTAGGAAATGTATTTCCATATTGCTAAGAATTTGTTTTTTGGGGGGATAAAAACACAAGAACTACTACAAGTATATTAAAATTAAAAGTGCAGCTACAAACCAGAAATTGCATCACTTCCCTTAACTCAAAGATATGCCTTTAACAGAGTGGCCTGATGGGATAGCTTTAGGCAAGAAAAGCACAACTGGCCTAAAACTCTGGAATTCTCACCTTAATAGGTAATGCTTTGTGGTTGAAATTTAGCTTTCAGTGCTATGAAGTTTTGGAGGAGAGAGATAAGAATTGAAACAACCATACCTAGTATAAGACAGTTTTCTTTAATAAGTTATGAAAGGTTTGAAACCTGGTGTCAACATTCCTTTCCTAACCATGGTACCCAGTCTTCCCTGTTTCAGTCCAATGATAAACTCCTCTAACAATTTAACTTCTCATAAAATTTAGAAGCTCATAATTGTTTCTTTCTGTGACATTATTTGTGATGATAAGTAGCATAAATTCCTGCCAATTAACACTCTAGCCAGAAGTCACTATCTTCCCTGAGAATCACAAGTAAAAGGTAAGGAAGAACTTATCTCTTTCATTCTTTTATCTTACAAGTTTGATTACTTTAATCCAAGACCAACGCTCTCCTCCGAATTATATATAGTCCTTTACTAAGGCCCTGATCACACAAGCATTTATGCATGTGACTAGTTCAGTTACATTTGGTAAGCGCAACTTTTTCCACATGCTTATTGTTTGGAGTTTATGTGCAGAATATGTGCAATATCCCAAATTCTGTTTTACATCAGTGCGTAGCGACTTCACAACAGTCTAAAGGTTACAGCCAATAAACAATGCAAAAATGATATTCAAGTTTAAGTTCAAGAGACAATTTGTTTCCAAAGGAGGGAATTCAGGGGCCTGGTGAAAAATCTAGGAAATAAGCTAAAATGGAAAAGGTAGACACATTGGGCAACATTAACTTTCCCTGGTATTAAATTTCCTCATGTCCTTCTCATTCTGGTTTTTCTATAATCCCCAAACATAATTCACATTAGTTTCCATTCTCACCTATGACCAGATCATGAAATCAGCTCTATGTGGGTGCACCCTTCCACCTGTACAGGTCCAACTACACAATGAAGGTCTGGAGTTTTAACATAACTGTAGCCACTTGAGGAAATCAAATCCAGCCTCTTAACACTATTCCTGTGTGCCAGACCTCTACTTGTCTTAATTGTAAGGCCTCCAGTGAAATCAAGTTCCCCAAATATTCATGTTTATTCTGGCATACATATTTAGGGATTTCTTCATATGCTTGAAACCATTTATCCTGGTGACTATTTCCCTCTCTTAACCTAATGTTGTACTGATTAAAAATATAAATACAAGTATTTAGCATATGTCAACAGTAAAAAACACAGAACTTGAATCATTCTAATGAAGTGTGAACGATCTGCAACTTCCAGGCACATAAAGAAAACAGGAAAAGCACAGTCTGACCAATGTGAAACGAAACAGATTCTGACCAGTACAAACCATTGTGCCAATATGAAATGCCCGTAATCTAACATATTAAAATAAACACCTCCAGTTTTGAGAGGTGACTAACCTCTCATTTGTTGTCAGGTCTACAATTACTCTGCTGGTATGGTTTTTCATTACAGTCTCTGTCCCATTACTTCTCTACTTCTATTTCCAAAAGTCTGATTCAAAAGATTTAAAAAAATGAACAACTGAAGAAAATATTAGGGCTGCTCATTTAAGAAATAGAAAAGCTTTTAATTAGTACTTGTATGAGCACAGTGTTCATGACTTAGCATTAATTATATTAGAGATAATATACTCCAGTCAGGGAATTTGCTAAATAGTCATTTTTAATAAAAAGCATAGACAAAGCCTTATAAAAAAAAAATCAATGAACTAACAAGAATATCATCAGTATTGCTAACTAGAATAAAACCTAAACTAACCAGTTGAGATATCAAAGAACTATGTTTCTAATATCTATAGCTTCTCCTATCTGAAAAGCTCAAGCAAATTTATAATCACCAGCTTTATAAAACTCTGTGAAGGTTGTTGGTACTAATACCTCCATTTTTGAGAAGAGAAAACTGAAGGGTGGAAATGTGAAGTGAATTGTATAACATAATGCTGAAAGTCTGTGGTAGAAGCAAGAATAGAACTGAAATTTTCTGATTTGTTTGTAAGGTTCCTTTTAAGACCCACTCAGAACTTTTTTATGAAAAAACTTGGCATAATGTATTCCTTAATGAAACAAAAATATCATACCTTCTGAGCTTTAGAACAATTTGCTGCGTTGGATCCAAAGAATGGCTCCTAATATAAGAGTCAGCTGCCAAAATTCAATATTGTGATCTAACACCCTCCCTTCCCTACCCAGTGGCTACCTAACACATAAGTCACCTCCCTCCTATGTTTTACCTTCAAATTCCTTAGGCATCTAGGCTAAATATGGATAGTCAAGAAACCCAAGGCTGAATTGATTCAATCTTCACAGGTTAGTGCAAGCTGTGTAGATTAAATCAATAAGCTAGTGAACAGACATTCACTTTTGATACTGAAAATACAGCTACAAGCCTGCAGTGGCTTAAGCCAGAAGCTGGGGGTGCTAGAGCATGCCTCCCTGCTCAACTTGGCCAGACAGCTAGAACTAAGGCCAGCCTGGCCACCATGTGAGAGGGGGTTTCTGGGGGAAGTGCAAAGCATCTGGGATGCTGGGGGAATGAATTAACTTGAATTGGGAGCAGATCTGGGACAGAAATTCAATAAACTGATTTAATCTAAATCAGTTAAAGTTAAGTCTGATGCTATATCCACCCAGGCTTATTTTACACTAGTTTTAGCGATTTTGAAAGCAGTTTATGTGCACGGAACTTCTGTTGTGTTATGGCTTTGAATGGCTTCCCAATCACTTATACCAGTTTATGTGTAACGTCTGTCCCTAGCACTGAAGTTCTGCTTTTGGGCATGCACAGGCTTGCCCCAGTCATGTGTGTAGTTGCTTAGGATTGGATATATACAGGAATCATTTAGTACAGTTGTTGGTGATAAGCTGGACTACCCTAACTTGAATGTGTGCTTGAGAAACTTTGTTGTTTTTGTTTGTGAGTTTCTGTTAGACTCCATCTACTACTTTTTGTCATTGCACTTACAGGGCAAAGGCAGAATTGACTCCTGGAGAAGTACTTTCACAAATGACTACATAGATTTCACAGATTTCATAGACATTAGGGCTGGAAGGGACCTTGGAAGATCTTCGAGTCCAGCCCCCCACCTGAAGGGCAGGAAGTCAGCTGGGGTCATAGGATCCCAGCAAGATAAGCATCCAACTTTTTCTTAAAGGTGATCAATGACCTGGTGGAAGGGCTTTTGGAAGGGCTGGATGTCTTTAAGTTGGCGGGCCAAGATGACCTGCACCCAAGGGTGTTGAGGGAGCTGGCGGGGGTGATTGCTGAGCCCTTGGCTCAGTTATACGAGCTCTCTTGGAGCTCTGGACAAGTGCC
>JAGPOW010003642.1:30408935-30425940 GCA_030014935.1 Caiman crocodilus
CTAGGGAAGTTGTTCTTGCTCCTACCTTGGGCATCTTTAAGAGTAGATTAGATAGGTACTTGGCTGGGGTCCTGTGACCCTGGCACTCATTCCTGCCACCGGCGGGGGGCCAGACTAGATGGCCTGCTCTAGGCCCCTTCTGACCCTAGATACTATGATACTATGATACTATGATTGGCTCTGTTGATGCAGGGACACTGACGGATGTGGTGTACCTTGATTTTAGCAAGGCTTTGATATGGTTTCCCACAATGTTCTTGTAGGCAAGCTTAGGAAGTATGGCCTGGATGAATGGACTGGAAGGTCAATTAAAGACTGGCTGGAGCATCAGGCTCAAAGAGTAACATTCAATGGCTCAATGTCTAGTTGGCAGCCGGTTTTAAGTGGAGTGCCCTGGGGGTCTGTCCTGGGGCTGGTTTTGTTCAATGTCTTCATCAATAACCCAGAAAATGGCAAAGACTACCACCTCAGCAAGTTTGCAGATGATGCCAAGCTGTGGGGAGTAGTAGATAAGCTGAAGGGTAAGGCTAGGATTCAGAGTGACCTAGACAAATTGGAGGACTAGGCTGAAAGAAATCTGAGGTACAACAAAGGCAAGTGAAAAGTCCTGCACTCAGGAGAGAACAATCCCATGCATCGGTACTTCCTGGGTAGACAGCAGCTCTGCAGAAAAGGACCTGTGGGTTACAGTGGACAATAAGCTGAATATGAGCCAGCAGTGTGCCCTTGTTGCCGAGAAGGCTAATGGCATACTGGGCTGCATAGGTAGGTGTGTTGCCTGTAGATCAAAGGAAGCGCATATTCCCCTCTATTCAGCACTGGTGAGGCCACATCTGGAGTACTGTGTTCAGTTTTGGGCCCCCCACTACAGATTGGATGTGGACAAATTGGAGTTCAGCAGAGGGCAACACAAATAGTGAAGGCCTGGAGGACTTGACATATGAGCAGAGGCTGAGGGAACTGGGCTTATTTAGTCTAGAGAAGAGAAGAGTGAGAGGGGACTTAATAGTAGCCTTCAACTACCTGAAGGATGGTTCAAAAAAGAATGGAGCTAGACTGTTCTTAAGGGTGGCAGATGAGAGAACAAGGAGCAACAGTTTCAAGTTGCAGCCAGGGAAGTTTAGTTTCGATATTAGGAAGAATTTTCTCACTAGGAGGGTCGTAAAACACTGGAAGAGTTTACCCAGAGATGTGGTAGAAACTCCATCTGTGGAGCTTATTAAAACCTGGCTGGACAAAGCTTTGGCTTGGATGATCTAGTTGGGGACAGTCCTGCTTTGAGCAGGGCATTGAATGAGATGACCTCCTGAGGTCTCTTCCAACCCTAACTTTCTATGATTCTTTGGGGATCCACAGCATGTGGTGAACAGTTCAGTGGTGGGGGCACAGGGTGCAACAGTGCAGGAGTGTAAGGTGCTGCAAGGGGTGCCTGAGCATGCAGTGTAGTGTCAGCAGGGGAGTGGAGAGTTGGGGAAAGTGCCCCTGGGACCATTGTCCCCACTAGTGTGGCCCAAGGCCCAGCCACTTAGAAGCTGGACAGCTCATCACAAAAAAAACTTTAATGTGTTTGCTATTTACTAGCTGCTGTTTGCAATTTAGAATGTGATCATTGCATCTCCACATGGGGTTTTTTGCTCTTTAGTGTGACAGAGATGGCTTTGTACAAGTAAAATATGTAGCAACCATTCCATTATTGATTATGTACACTTTTGTAAACAGAAAAATCTCTAAGTAGATGACATTTAAACTATTATCAAATACTTTGCAGTTGCAGTTAACTGTACACTTTCTTTAAGGCAAATATTTAGGTCATTTCTGTTTTGGTTGTGTCAGTCCCCTTAAGAGTTGTATATCCCTGCCAAGGGCATGCACAGCATGTAAGGTTTACTGATACAGGTCCCTAGAGTCATCTGGTTTGGCTCTAGGGTAGAGAAGTGAGAATGCATCAGGCACAATGCTTGGCTCAAATTTATCTTTGCTGCTGCCTCTGGAGGGTAAGTCCATAGCAGACAAACACAACAAAGAATACACGAGGAAGCTTCCACCAACATAAACGTGCTCTATGCCTATTTTGCTAAAAGAGAAGAATGGGAGTTGTACTCCCGAAGGATACTCTCCCTAGTAGCAAACACTGTCTGTCAGCCTTGTATTGATTTGTTCCCAAAGGAGCAGCATACACACACATTCACAAGCACAAAGGAAAGAGATGGAAGCTAGCTCCTGAGGGAGCAATAAGCTGACACTCAAATGAGGAACCTTCCTAGACATACTGGATGGTTCCAGACCATTACAAGCATTTCACACAATATCTAACTTTCATCTTTGTATGTTGTCCTTGATACTGCTCTGAGATGAATTGTTAGCCTCAATCAGTTTCATATCCAATCCTGCTAGTGTGTGATAAAATCCACACTTGAAATTACATATTTTTAAAAATAGGGTTTTTTTTCAAAGGCTTAAATGTGTTTTAAAATGTTTTAGAAAACTCATAAGGTTAGACCTGCTTAAATTTAAATGTTTTATCTCTAAGAAAGATCAAAGAAAGATTAAAAAATTAAAGAAAAACAAAATACTTTTTAACAGTGGATAAAATGAACCCAAGGATCCTCAAAAGCAAACAAAATAAAAAGAAAAAATAGTGCCTGGAAAGAGTGTGCAGAATGCCTTTTCATATTTTTGCATAAAGAAGTGGGAGTATTCTCTGAAATGCCAACTATTCCCTCATATATTAGGCTTTCACTGTTTTTTTGTAAATGCGTCAGTTGACATGATCAGACTAGCCGAGTTGAATGGCCATTTTGAGAACTAAGAATCCTTTTGCTGTAATGCAGTTCTGTATTGTGGAAAATGCATAATACAAAGGGCTGTGCAAATAGTAACAGGTCTTTTCGAACGAACAATCTCAGTTTTCCTTGTGTGTCTAACAGCGGTATTCTGCAATTCTAATTCATGTTGAGCAATATCACACAGAATGACACTGAGGTAGGTTGACTGACTGTAAGTCAATATGATGTTATTTGGGATTAGAACTAGCAGAATCTCAACCATATTGCTTCATGAATGTTTGTACACATATTTATTTCATATGGTCATAAATAGTTCTTTGTATTGCACTCTCAGTTGGGTGAAAGTGCACCCCAACCCTCATCTGAAACTCTGAAGGCAAAGGCAAAACTAGGTGAAAGCAACTGTGCAGGCTCATTTAAATGCCTAAAAAACGGTCATTAATCTGAAGAACATTTCAGATTTGTAGCAAAATTCGAAGCTGGACTAACTATGTCTTCTGTTTTGTATGTAAGCCTCTGCACAGCTGTAATGCTGAACAGCAGTATTGTTCCCATGTATGGTAAACATGGGAGAGACACTGAACCAAACTCATCCCTGGGGCAACTCCAGTGAAGTCATAGTTACCCCAGGGATGAATCTGACCTGCTGAACTCGAATGTTGCTAGAGATCCTATTGATCCAGTATTCATAACAATGGTATACAGAGAAAAAATGGGCTTTTAGGTTGTGGTTCGGTGTTTTTTCTCCAAATAGCAAATTTACCAAAAATGTGGTTTAAAGTTTGAAAAAAAAAATGTGGGCTAACTTCACAGGATTTAAGAATAGGGATTATTGGGCAAGAAGGAGATGTGGCCATTACTCACACTACTTCAATGAATCTGGCCTTTAATTTCCTTTACCTACAGCAAAGCTTTTATTTTAAAATGTTTAGGTCTCAGACAAACTAATTTTTTTTTTTGCTGTTTATTCCAATAAGAAAAGTTGAACAAAATGTAAGTGTGGTTTAATCCTAACTGATTCCTCCATCTCATTTCTGTCTCTTTGTTTAATGTTTCGGTTTGGTGGCTGAACTAAAATTCACGTAACCCTATTTGTAAGTAACAGTAACAGTGATCTTACTTTTTCCTAATGTAAATGACCATGCTAAGAATTGACTAGCTTGTTTTGTGTTAGAAGGCAGGCAACCAGCTGCTCCTGGTTGCTTTCATGGAACTGGCTACCTGAGTATCTTCTAAGCACTCCATTTATAGGCCTGTAAGCAACAGCATTTGTGTGTATTCTGCCATCCTAGAAATGGATATTGCTAAATGAAGTAGATAAATATACCATGATGTGTTGCAGCATACCTGATCTACTTCACTAGGCGAAACACACATCACCCCTTGTCCCACCCTTGTGATAGCCATGCTTTCCACACTTAGCCAGACCTGTCCCCACAAGATCACAACCACACGGCTGAACAGGGAAAGCGGGGGGGGATCTGGGTGAGTGGGGATGTCTATTTCTACCCTGAGATAGCTAGATGGCTATAAGTCCTGTGGTCCCCAGTCAACCATTCTGTCTAGCCCCAAAACTCTAGCTGTCTGGTCCTGATTTCTTGTCCTGATTCCTGATCCTTGGCTCCCCTTCCCTAGCCGAGTTTTTGACATGTGTAGCTCCTAGCCTGAACCCTTTGCATAGCCTGCACCCTGCTTAGACCTTGGGTTCTGGACTCCCAGACTGTGACCATTGTAGTTTCGTGCCCTCAACCTCCCATTTCTGGATAGCACCTGTGACACTTTGAAGTATGCCTATCATGAATGGCCAAGACTTGCTTCCTCTTCTGCAGTCACTTGGATGAAATGAGGCTAAGCTTTGGTATTTATGTATGGTGTTGGTCCTCCAGTCCAGCACAGAAGGACATTCTCATTGTCATGTAGTCCCTAAGGTTCTGCTGAGAAAACAAAATGAGACTCAATTAATCCTCCTTCTTCTCAAGTGTATGGGCCATTTAGTCTGAGTGATGGCTCCATTTAAAACAACTACTCCAGTGCCCCAGATAGTAGTTCTCCTCACAGGGAAAGCTGTTCACAGCAGCAGGGTGTGAGGAATTTCATAGACATTTTGTTGAACAATCTCAGTAAAAAGCTGAAGTACATTTTCAATCGGATCTTTAACGAGCATGCAAGCAGCTAGGGCAACCTAGTGCCACACTCTTCATGTAAAGAAGCGCCATTGAAATCATGGTAGCCTAGAACAATGGGGGCCAAACTTTTTGGCAGGCATGCCACAAATTGGCATTCAGGGAGAGTAGAGTGTGGGGCCACTCTGGTCTCCTTCCTCTGCCTGATCTCTTTCTGCTTCCTTCCCTGTGCTTGCTGCCTGATTTCCTGTTCTGCTTTCTGCTTCCTTACCTATCTATTGCTGTGCTTCCTGTCCCTTCCCTGATCTGTCACATGCCACACACAGACGATGCTTGTGCCACTTGTGGCACTTATAATACAGGTTGGCTCCCCCAGTCTAGAACATCTACAATAACTTTGGCTATAGGAAGGGGCATATAGACTGGAAATAACTGAGGAAGAAAGAGAACGCGATATACTGACTGATTGTGGGATGCAGCTATGAAAAAGGTTAATGTAATTTTAGGGTACTAGGCAGAGCACAGAGAGTACAGGCAAGGAAGTACTAAGTACTAGAGTACAAGGAAATGTTCTTGTACAGGACCCCATTCATATACTATGTGTAGTTTGGTTACCAAAGTGCAGAAAAGATAATTTAATTGCTTATATTTATTAGAGAGGGAGAAGAGCTACTTGGGCTGAAAAATAACATAAGATCAAATGGCCACAAACTGGCAATGCAAAAATTTAAATAGGAAGTTAGAAGATTTCTAACTATCCAATGGTGGATGTTTTGGAATGGTCTTTTGAGCCGTGCAATGGGAGTAAAGTAGCATAATCATTTTAGGTTGAATTCAACAAGGTTATGAAAGGATATGATAGGATAGGGAGATCTTGGTTAAACAATCAGCAGGTGTATTTGTAATCCCCTTGTTGGAGTAGAGATGTAGGTCTTCTATAGCATGGTAGGTATCATACAAATTAAAATCCCAGGCTTTTGCTGGATGCCTTTAGGTGCCATGGAATTTTTTTTCTAGCTTTTTGGAATTGGGGTGTTCTGCTTTCCTCTGAAGCATTGGGATTTTGACAACTGCTAAGGCTAGGTGTTTTTGACGGGGATGCGCTGAGGCGCTTCCTGATAGTTAGAGAACTCAACTGTTCCTGGCTAAAGAGCTACAGTAATCTCTTTCACTCAGCATCATGGAATTTGGGCTCAGGTCAGATTGTCAAGGACTGCAGGGGTTTTTGCATTTCTCTGTAGCGTGAGGTATGGTTCTCTTCCTATGATTGTCTGAGCGTATATTAACCATTTAGTTCTCTCATTTCAGTAGAACAATGTCGTTATCTTTGCTTTTGTCTACAGAACACTGTATAGTGTTCATGGTGTTTCTGGTTCTGTGGCTTAGGTGTGTGAGAGGGTCTGAGGTGGTGATTTGGGGAAATTTTTGAGCAAATGGTTCCAGGGAAATGCACAGGACTGGATTTGATAGCTTTAGAGGCTTTTTCAGTTACACATTTCTACTTTCTTATCTCACAGAATCAAGAATCGAATGTATTTATTACCCTGCTATACTAGGAATTAATTGCATGTTTACTTGGCAAAAGAGTTTACCTATTGAAATTATACAAATAAATGAACTACTTTGGCCTCAAAGTAAGATCTAGAAAAAAGTATATTTCTGGGTGACACCTACTTCCTAGAAAGAGTCTCCTTTCTGATCTACCCAACCCTGGAAGGTTGTTGTAGCCAAACCTTGATTTTCCAACCTGTGGGTCACAAGTTGAAGAATACAGCTCCTCTCTGAAGATGGGAATTGTATTTAGATGCTTATCATGAGCCCCTAATTTTGCAAATGTTGAGATTAACTTCCAAGTTGGTCCTAGTTACTCTGCAGGCATATACAAAAGCATCCCAGAAACATCCCCAAATTAGTGAGGCCCTATTCAGGTTATTCTAGGAATGACCTCAACTGGAAAATGTTAGCACCAAGAGCCCTGATCAGGATGAAAGAACATCTCAGTATCATTTTCATTAAACTGTTAACTATTTACAGAAACCCTGAGGCAAAGTGGGAAGAGTAGTTAAACAGGGTCTGAGTGAAATGGGCATTTTAAATTCCCTTTTCCATTTAGCCAAGAAAATCTTGGCAGAACTAAGTAAAAACTATTCTGTATGGAGGAGCTTTTGTCTTTTTTGTTTGCTAGGCATGTTAAGTGAGATTTTTGTCTCAAAAGAAAACTTCCTTCCAGTGCTCACTTTTGAGATAGGTGAATCTGGAAAAACAAAAGCATAAAGGCCAATCAAGTAAAGAAAATATGAATAACAATAAATCAAAAGAATCATTAACATATTCAGTCACTTAAATTAATTAAAAGCAAAGTCCTTTTTTATTTTTCCTGTGACTAACCCATGCTATTTTGGTATATATTATTGCATTAGATTTCATAAGGATGGATGCATGTAAGTTCCTAGATGCATAGATAGCAGTGTGTGTATAGTCATAAGTATCTAGAAAATCAGAGTATGGTCAAACAGTACTGAGCCCCTTGTGGCTAGGTAGCACATCAAAATAATCTAGTTGCCCTGACTCCTGTCTGTTTAAACTGTAAACTGTATGTCATTCTATGGCAGGGGTCAGCAACATTTTTGGCCAGTGCCAAAAACACCCCACTATCGACTCATGCCTCAACTGGGCAAGTCAGATGCAGATGCTGTTAGGGGCCCTATCCTTGTTGCTGGTGGCAGGCAAATGGCAGGAGAGGGACCGGTTTGCACTGTCCCAAGACCCTTACTGGCTGTGTGCCCCTTGGCATATGTGCAGCCTCCACTGCTACAGAGCCTCACTGGGGCTCCAGAGCCCAATGCAGTTGTCTGCAGCCTCCCAGCTGCCTGCCACAACTGGCCTGAGCTCTGGGCAGCTGCTGCCTGTCATGGAGCCCAGGCTGCTCTCAGCAGGGCTTGCAGCCCTCTTCATTGCCTGCTGCAAGCAGTCCAGGCTCTGTGGCCAGTGGCAGCTGCCCAGAGTTTAGGCTGTTTTGTGGTGTGCCAAGCAAAATGGCCTCATGTGCCACACTCTTGCTGATCCCTGCTCTATAGTAAAGGGCATATTGAAATAGGTCTTTTCCTTAATGCCATGAACAACTTCCATTCAAACTGTTTTGGAAATGAATTCCAGCAACTCTGAACACATTAGTCAAGTTATATTGGTAGTCTTTTCCCGTGCTTACATTGTAGACCTGTTTCCTGTACATAGTTACTGAATATTATGTAGGAAAAATGGAAAAATATATTAAGAGGATTATAAATCTTTTTACTTGTCAATAAGGAAGTAAAAGTGGAAAAAATTAATTTGAACTGTACCCATTTTATAAAGTTATTAAGGAGGAACCTACTGTTAAATTGCTTGTGTGAAACTAATGGCTGCTTACAATAAGACAGTAATAAAGTAGAACTGTACCTTAGTTTGTGATTCCCAGATATGGAGGCCACATGGTTAAGAAAATACATCCAGTCAGCTTTCAAAATTAAGTAATTAGGGGGAGTTGTTTTGTTTTGAATCTCCCAGAATATTAATATTGGTTAAAACAAACAACCAAATGTGAATTGCTGCAGAGGAGAAAACGGTGCAATACAATTGTACAGCAATTTACGAGGTACAAAAGGACTCTAAATGCACAGAGATATTTAATGGAATTGTATTGCATTATAATCAACTAGAAAACTTTGCAAGGGACAGGTTTTAACATTTAGTGTGTTTTCTTATGATAAACATTTATCAGTATAACACTAGCTTGGGTCTGCTATATCTTGTTTCTACTGTGACCTTTCATAACCACATGCATGTTCTCTTTCTCTCCCTCTGAGAAAACCTTAACAACATTCTAATCATCATGAAGAGCAATTAACTGTCTTCAGCCAGCTGTGCTACAGAACTCATCTGGGAATGGGATAAAACTTGTTCTTTAGTGCAGATCTGCCTACCCAGGCATGGCAAGCAACTCGAGCAGTGGCAGGTTTTTTAATGTGAAAAATTGGTACCCAGTTTAGAAGCTTAGGGTAAAGAGAAAACTTATCTGTTCCAGTAAATGGGGCCACGTTCCTGGTAGTTCTAGACTATCAGATAATGTCTTAGTTTTAATAATGCTGTTTTTAAGGTCAGCATTTAAATTACAGTACCTACTTATTGACATCATTGCAGAAAGTGGCATTGCCTTAACAGAGCACATTTTGTGACAGGGGTGTATTCTGACTGCTCAAGAGAGAGAAATTGTCTTTCATGTGCTTTTCTTCTGTATGAGCACTGTGAAGATTAACTGAAAGAATATTCAATGATTAACGGGATCATAGTTTTTATGAAACCTACAGCAAAACTAGCATATATTTCAATTAATCTATTGAAGCCCTTGCTGTTCCCATCTGCAGGTACATGAAACAATAATAAATATTGAGCAAATAAAGTTAATTTGTATCAAGAGTGTTGTAATAAATAAAAAATTGAGGCAAAGATCAGTGTAGAGCTGTTAGCTCTTGCCAACGGTTCTTTGATTTGCAAAAAATTCAAGCTGATGATGTGTTATTAGCTCTCTAGAACCAGCAGTATTTTTGACATTTATAGCTGAAAGGCTCTGTGAAAGAATTGTATATTCCACTTTAGTAAAGATGGCTTTAGAACAAAGGAGGGCTTTTAGTACTGTCTGATGATCACTTTCTTTATCTATTATTATTAGTTACTGTGAAATACATTTGCAGCTTATTCTCAAATTTAATAGGCTAACACATAAGCTAACTGCTTATGATATTTTTCATAGTGATGTTCTTTGAAAACAGAAATAAACCTTAGGAACATTGTACCTTCAGAAAGTTTATGGAATTCTCTGAAAAAAGCCCAATCTTAATTAGATATCATAAATAAACCTTCTGGAAAGATTGTAAGTAGCATAATTCACAGAAATATGCAAATACTGATGCTGAGAATCAGGGTAAATTAGCTTGAATAGAGCTTTGTGTTACTATGGCTAGACTGTTTTGGATCCCAGGGCTAGGTGGCTTAAAGGTAACTTTGGAATCTCCATGCCACCCCCTAGGAGTGTTCAGCTGAAAATTTAGGAAGCACAAAAACAAATATCTGAACATGGATTTTACGTTTTCACCCTTTCTCTTACTTATTTCTTCCCTTGACTATTTCCTGTGAAGGAAGAATGAGAGGAGATGAAACAACTGAAATCACAGCTGTGCCATAAGATGGCTTGTTGGAAAAGAATGCTTGAAATCAGAGTCTCACTCCAAATCTCTACCCCCAACCAAGGAAAGAAGTTCAGATTTGTGTCCTCTGCTCAACAAAGGCATGCCAGTAGTTTGGTAGCCATTCCCCCTGATGCTGCTGATTGACAGAATGCTTTACTTCCACTCATGTCGAAACATTTAGGAAAGAGCTGTATTGTATGGGCAATTGTAATTCCTGCTGTTCAGAGGTGCTGAGCACACGCAGTCCTCACTGAGGATCACTGATTTAGAATGTGATTTATGCTTTTATGTTTTGCAAAAATAAGTTAACCCTCTCTCCCTCCCCCTCTCCCCTATCCTTCTTCTCCATGGAATAACATACTTTATTGTGAATATTGTAAAACTAAGGCTACATTTTTTTCTATGAAACAGTGTTTAATCAGTAAATGATGCATTGCTAATCCTAAAATGGTTCATCTGAAACATCTTGGATGTGACATCTTAGGCTGGACTCCTATCTAAATTCCTAGTGGAATGCTCCAAGATTGGGACATGGGGCTTACAGGCCACATTGGGGCAGTCTGGTGGGTTTGCCTGTCCCAAGTACCCTAGAAATGTGAAGTCCATGGTTCTGGGATAGACCAATCAGCTGCAATTACAGACTAAGAGTTTTTTGGATCTATAGCTGCTGAACAGCCAACCTTGTTAATGCTCCCAGGCTGCTACCTGAAAGCCCTGGGACATCTGGTTCCAGTCAGGATTGTCTCCTATATCTGTAAGAAGGATCCTGGAAGCCTCGAGAGGTTGGGCTTGGACCAGATCTCTCACTTTCTGAGTATCACAATGCAGAACCAAGCCTCAGAAGCTGAAAGTCTTGAGATGAGCTCGGGGAGTCTGTGGCTCCAACAGTCTGCATAGTGAAGCTATGGAAACCCTCTGAAAGCACACATCATGGGGCCCCTTTTCCTGCCCATTTAAACTGACATTCTTGTTTGTTTCACTGCTGCTACTACTAGACGTGTTGTGATTGATGAAGAAGTTTATTTTCTGGAGGAACAACAAGATCCATGCACCATAGTATATTTCATTTTGGAAACACAACTTTTCAGAGTTTCTGAAACTATACTTGCTTGGAGTAGATCATGTCTAAACATTTGTTTTATGGCCCAATTCTAACCAAAGCTAAAAAAGAAATTCCCTTGAATTGCTTATTTACATAGAGATATGGCTCCTGTCTTTGTTCAAGCTAATTTGCATCATCACAGAACCTCACAAGAGAGGTGAGAGACACTTTAACAGTTAAGACCTGCCTACCCAGAGGAATTTTCCATCTATTGACTCCTATAAAATATGAACTTTCATTTCTACTCAGGAAAACTTTTACAATCTTTTCTCCAATGCCTGATGAAGGGTGTTTATGCCCAAAAACTTGCAATTAAGAATCATTTTTGTAAAAATTGTGTTGGTCTAATAAAAGATATCATCTCTACCATGAACCCAGGTTATTTATACTGACATTTTCAGATAGAAAAAGTATACTTTACTGGGTGCATCTACATGAGATGCCTAATTCACAGTGGCCTAAAAACATTGCATAGTAGCGTGCTGTGTGAAAAACATGCTAATACAATACTGTGCAGTAATATTAGGCTATTGTGCAGTAAACATCACTAAAAAAACATGCTCCAGCACTACTGCGCAGTAACTGTAATTACTATGCATTTAGTTAGTACTTCATTAAGCAAGTACTAAACTAAATGTGCAGTAACTACTGCTCATTAATGAACATGTAGATGCACTCACTGACTGTTCAATGTACAACCTACCTACTAGTTCAGTACTAAGGTTTATGCCAATTTTTTAAAACTTCATTGACTCTTAAATGATGATGCTATTTATATTTGGAGACCTACTTATAGATTTAAGAGACAAAATGTCAGACAATTCTGTGTTAAGGTTCCTGAAGACACTCACCTCTGCCCATTATATGTATGGATTAAAATAGGGAAGGAGGAGAAAACTGCTGTGTTCACCTGGTGTCAGATGTATAACTGTCTGAATGATTCCTGAATCTCATCCATCTGCTATAAACTCCTGAAGTTCAAACAGCATGAGAACTAGATTAGGGATATGATCAGTATGTGATTATACATTAGGGAAGGTGAAAGATTTATTGGTAGGCCCTTAAGCTGTGTGATCACATGGAACATACTTGAAGAGGGAGTCCTTGAGGGCCTGGAAAACCAGCTGATGAAAATGAGCAAGCAGAAAGACGAAAAATTAATAATAGAGGGTCAGAATCACTACCATCATGTTTGTTATATTTGGGGCTTTGAGATAATTTTAGAGGCAAGGCTGGGATTTATACCTATTATTAAGGTTACCTGACACTTTCTCTTAAACCATTATAAGGCCTTATTTTTTATGCGTATAATTTTACCAAACTTTCACTGTGCTGGCTGAAATTTTCTTAGCCCAGTGTTTATCTCACTCTGAATTTTGGAGGAAGATTTCAGCCACAGCAGTTCAGTTCAACCATTTCTGAAACTAGCACCAGGGAAAAAATACAGTGTTGTTCATATCAAAAACATTGTCATAACTTTTTGCTTTAGGAACCTCTAGCATCTCTAGGCTTTGTCACAGGGATTTGAAATTTCCTGTGAGCATGACACTGTAGTCAGAGATTTGGCTTTTCTGTTCCTTTGGAAATATGCCCTAAATTAGCCAGGTTAAAAGCCTTATACAATGCATAGCTTGCAAATGCTCAATAGGAAGTTCTTGGACCTTCACTGAGGCCTTGTCTACATTAGGCTGTTGTTGGCAGACAGCGACTGCCTCAGGAAAGCTGCCAGAGCATCTGTACCCTTGCCTGTCATCTGGAAGTTCCACATGGACTTGGCAGGTTCCACTTGGTCAGCTCTGCTGGCAAGGCACGATGTGCACCCTGTGTAGGCACAGCTGGTAAACACTGCAGCAACAGGAGAAGGCACAGGCATGTCTACTCATACTCTTATATTAGCTGCTGGGTGGCATCAACAGCTTTCTAATGATCAAAGAGGTGGTATAGCTCTGCCAACAGAAAGAAGGGGCTCTGCTCCGGCAGGAGAGCTCTGAGTATGGACATACTCTCAGTCCTGACAGCAGAAACTAGTTTCTTCCAACAAAATGTGGTAGGCCTAACTAACTTTGAGCCTTTCATTGACACAGGGCTCAATGTATCCTGAAATTTTTTCTGGTCCCACGAGGAGTGCCCCCATCCCAGTCTAGTTTAGTGATAGGGTGCTCTCTTGGGAGGTGGGAGTTATGGGGCTAAGTTTCCTCCTGTCTGACTTAAAATGAATGGGATAAATGCTCTCAGTAGTAGCCTATTAATAAAGGTTCTCCTGAGGCTAATGGGCCAGTATAGTTAAGGCACACCAGTTGTTGTAGCATACAAAGTAGCGAGATGGCTATCACCACATCTAGATGCCTTTGATTCCCTAGCTGAAACAATCAGATACCTGTTTACAGCTAGGTCAACTGGGGGAAGGCTTTAGCATGAATCTGGAGTAGAGTTTGAGCTAACCGCCAGGGGTTACATGTCATCCTAACCAACGCACCACAACAAACAGCAGCTACCACTATTTTTTGTTGGGCGCTGTATCCAGTCACCATGTCAGGTGCTCTGAGAATGCCCACTGTGCCAAGCCCCTTAGGGAACTTAGGTAGAGGTATATCTACTTTCTGGATCTTGATCAGACATAAGCTTAGAAAGCACCAAGTCCTGTCAAAACTAAAGGGTCTTACACTTACACAGGAATAATAATTGTATATGTTCTGGAGATCTTACCTTTAAAAAGTGTGGTGTCTATGGAATTTAGGTGCTTCCAGAGGCTTCAAGTAGCTAAGTGAGAGTTTTGTAAGTACAACTTTGGGTGCTAAGGGAGGGGTGCTAAGATGAGGAGGCATCTTTATTTCACCTGGCCCTTTATCTATTCCAGGTTGAAGGGACCAACTGATGGTGCAAGGGACAGTCCTATATAGCCTTAAACAATGCAGTTTCCAACCTGTAGATGGGCAAGCAAGATTTAGGAGGCAGGAACAAAAACTAGTTTATACCTTGTAGGCTGCAGCGTGCAGCTCCATCTCATAGAAAGTGTGTGTGACAGCCACCCATTTGGAAACCCTATGAGGATATCCAGAGGTTCAATAGCTGGTAGCTATAATAACTCCTATCCTCTGTGGATTGTCAGAAAAGAGAACCTACCATTAACAAGTGTTATATGAAGATAGCTGGAAATAGATGCAGTGGATTTTTCACTGCAAGAAATCTACTGCCTGTTCTTCTCTGTTTCCACAAGTGTTACAGAAGTCTAGGCTGCTGCCACCATAAATATTTTCTGCTGCTCTTTAGACTAAACTCTCATGTAGGCCACTTCATTATCTGGCACAGTTATTCAAGATGCTCTGCATTGGTTTAATAATAGGAATAATAATACTTAAACCTCCTATAGCACTTTTTATCCATAGGTCTCAAAATCTAGCACTGAGAAGTCAGTGTGATTTCTAACACATGCCAAGGTGGCTGAGTAGCTGCCAGTGATTGGTTTGCATCTCAGGTCTTTTTACAAGACTAGAAGGTTCCACAATAAAGAGATTACTGTGGGGTTTATGTTGATCTTGAGTGGATTTCACTGCTTGTTCAGCCTGCCACAAAAATAGAACTAAAAATAGTTCTTAAAACTTAAAAATTCAGCACCACTTTCCTGTAATATTTTTAGCATATCAAATATGTTAAAACTATTCTAAAGCTGCTTAATATTAATGCTGGTCAAAATGATGTGTACAACATATTTAAAATTCTCAAAGCTCCATGTCATTGTTATCTAAGCATCCTCAAATCTGGACAGTTTATTCTGCAGTGCATCTTATGAAGAACCATTTAACAATACATCATTTATCCCACATGAGAGAGCCAGAACAAGGACATTTTGTAAAGTAGGTTGAAGCACAGGCATATACCTGGTAAAAAGATTACCAAAGTATGAAAGCACCAATGTATCACACATTTCTCCTGTAAAAGGAAACAAACAAGAACTACAGAGGGCAAAGGAAGTATTGACAGCTGGGTGAATTGGGAGAGGTTATGCTGGTAACAGTTATATTCAGGGGTCAAATTCTGCTTGGCTGTTGTGGGTGCACCTGCCAGAAAAGCTGCAAGGTAGGCAGAAGCCTGGAGCACAATTCTTTCAACTCTGCTTCTGGCTGTTCTGCAAGCCCATGGACACACATGCATCTTCTAACCCAGTGATTCTCAACCAGGGTGCCATAACACCCCGAGGTGCCACAAGATCAGTTTAAGGATGCCATACAATATCAGCATTGTTAGGTGTGCAGATTCACAAGATAAACTCAGAGATTGGAATCCATAGTGTCAAAATATTCTGATCTTTTGTGATCTTTCTGAATTCTTCGTAACAGAAGAATTGCTCTATTATTTTTCCATAGTCAAAAAATGAATGAAAGCTAAGAGCTGGCATTTTCTTAGGGGTGCTGTGAGTCAAACACCACGGCTCTAACCAACCGGGATTGGTGCTGTAGCTAAAAGTCAGCAGCAATGTACACATTTTTCTGTGCGTGCATTCTGCCCTAGTTAGGGATTATAATATTGACTTTGATGTATTGTTTCCTTCTTGTAGAAATAACCTGCATGAAGAACTTGGCATGGAATTGAGTTGCAAGAAAATATGGATGTAACTACAATTTTAAGCAGTATTTTGTGAGTGCAATTTGTGCTAGTGTCTGGATCCTAGATTAGCTAGGATTTTGTTGGCTAAAAAAACAGAACTAAGAGGAAATGCATGCTGCAGTATGGAAACAGAGACTTGGGAAAAACTACAGTGGCTCTCTGACAATCTTTTCAGCATGATTTTTCTTGGTGGAATTCAGATTAGGTAACTTGTGGGGAAAGTTGAACATAATCACTATTGGAGATCAAATAGGTGTTACTATCTAGAGCATGTGGAGGAAGGCTTGGGGGCTCCTTGAAAATCTTGTCATGGGATTTAGATCAGAGTTTCTTTTCAGCTGACATCTGGCTCACCTCCATTGGAGACAATACACTGCTGCATCGCTCTTTTGGAGTCTGCCTGTCAGATACATGCTCTAAGACACTTCCATGATCACTAAAATGATGCCTTTCCCTCTTATATATTCTTTGCCTCTAGTGGCAGAGAATATATAAGCTTAAATCATAAGCAACTGAATACTTTCATAATAAAAACATTTTAAAAATCTATTGTTATAAATCATCAAAATCTGCTTTTAATAAATCCCTTACTTTTACAAAGTGACATACCTTTCTTTAGGCTGTCTTTTGCCATTATATTTATTATAGATACTCAAATGCTCAAAAAATCAGCTGAAGGAGTGTCAATCCTTTATGTTAGTGTATGGGAGGCAAAATTGAAATTAGGTTTATCTCACATAGCTGCATTCCCCTACTTAGCAATCAGTAAAGTATTTTTAGCAATCAGTAAAATATTCAGCATTTACATGGCCACACTGTACCTAGCAGCCCAGGATAGGTTGCTCAGATAAAAACACTCTCTTTTTGGCAGCTGGGGCAAAAAGTAATGAGGCAAACTTCTACCCAGGTGCAGTAGTTAACTTCTTGCTATGATACTCAGATCTCACTAAAGACCATCCTAAAATATTTCTACCAAAGGAATTATATCTGAAATGCCAAGCTGGGAGTTCTCTAAGTCCATTATATCTCCTTTTTGACAGTCATGGCATCTGGAAGAGAAGAAAGATTCATAGTTTCATAGTTTCATAGTAACTAGGGTCAGAAGGGGCCTAGAGCAGGCCATCTAGTCTGACCCCCTGCCAATGGCAGGAACAAGTGCTGGGG
>JAGPOW010003642.1:30426359-30457361 GCA_030014935.1 Caiman crocodilus
ACCAAAACACAACCAGTTTATTTACTGGATGATACATATGGGGTGCAATCCCGTTAGAGATCTCTCAGGTGTTATTTAAATAATCGAAGCATCCTGTTCTTGACTGGTGACTATAATGAATAAAAATAAAAGATTTGTTTGGAATAGCCTCATCTTTGACGCTATTATTATGCAGGTTCGGAAATAATAAAACCCTCCACTTCCACCACTGCAAAAAGATAAATGCTTCTTGCATTTGTAATTTCCCTTCTATTTTTCCATTAACTCCAGCTTGACTTTCACAGCTTTTTCACCCTTATCCACTGCCACTTTCTTCTCAATTGTAATTTTCTCTCACCAGTTTCCAAACTCCCCCTGATCTGTTCCAATCAATGTGAAATATTCATGTATATGGAGTCTTAATGCCTATAAAACTTATGTCTCTTTTTTGAATTAGCCATTCATCTGTTAATGTTGGTGTCATTGCCTTACTAATATTGTACAAGCAGAATTTTGGCTATAGAAGCAGTTTTCAAGAGCTGACATCTCTCTTTTTGTATTGTACCAAAACTGTTTTAATTGAAAACCACTCAGAAAAGGCTTCATGAAATGAAGGTATTAAATAAAACATGAAATCCATTGAATCTGCTTTCCATGTGAACTCCTATCCTTTGTTCTATAATTGGCAATGGTTAGCTTTCTCTCTATGGAAGGAACATTCCATAGTTTTTTAATTTAGTCACAGTTTGTAATGAGTTCAGGCATTTGGGCATCTAAGTGTACTGTAAGTTTTGTACACAAACTTTCAAAACTGCAATGCTGACAATTCTGTGAAATGTTATTTTTTTATTGGACTTATTAATAATCATAGCTAAGATATAACTACTTCTCCTACTGCTATTGAAACCAGATGAAATGTTGCTGTTTCCTTTTAAATTGGATGTGGGCAGTGGAGTCTCCCAGGGCTCAGTCCTGGGGTCTGTACTAGTCAACATCTTTATCGGTGATCTGGATGTGGGTGTGGAATGCATGCTGTCCAAATTCGCCAATGACATCTGTGATAAATAAAAGGTGACCAAACACCAGTCCAATGTAAGAAAGCAGTCACAGTCTCCTGACTGAAAGTCAGCTGACACACAGGGCACATTCTGATTGGCTCTCTAGCTTATAAAAGGGGAGAAATTTCTGGAACCAGCAGGGGACCCACATAACTTCGGAGAGGCCTGATCACCCTCACTGGAGGTCCTGCATCCATGGTATCCCTTTCCCCCCCGAGATGCCTCCATCATGGTTAAATACATCATTCAGATGTGCAAAGAGCTCTCGAGTTCCCCGTAAGTTGGTTTTGGAGTTGTTGTAAAGGGAACTGCTGGCGCGGAAGTGTGAATAGAGCATTTATGTGCTACCCGGTGCAACTTTTATGGAAGGTGCCTACCCTGTGTACATCAACAGTGAGAGTCCGTGTACTTCAGTAGTGTAAGTAAAGCATTTATTTGTTACATTGTCTTTTTCAGATTTTTCCTTGGATGGGAAGAAGTAGAGAAAAAAGAAAACAAGGTCCCTTAACCCTTTTGTCCCCGGCCTGTTCATATCTGAGGGTTAACTACCCCCCCCCCCCGTTTCCCTATCACAACATCAAGTTGTGGGGCAAGGTGGGCATGCTGGAAAGGAGGGACAGAATCCAGCTAGATCTCAGCAGGTTACAGCGGTGGGTGGATGAAAATAGGATGAAATTCAATGCAGATTAGTGCAAGGTGCTACATCTAGGGAGAAGGAACCAGCAACTATAGCTGAGGTACTCCCTTCTTGTCAACACGGTAGCAGAAAGGGATCTTGAAGTCATTGTTGACTCCCGGATGAGCCACCAATGTGAGGAAGCAGTCAGTAAGGCTAACTGCACCTACAGATGCATCACAAGCAGGTCCAGGGAGGTGATCCTTCTCCTCTATGCAGTGTTGGTCAGGCCGCAGTTGGAGTACTGCATCCAGTTCTGGGTGCCGCATTTCAAGAGGGATATGTTTAGCATTGAGAGGGTCCAGAGGAGGGCCACTCACATGATCAAGGGCAGTAAGCCAGGCCCTACAAAGAGACTAAAGGGCCCGAACTGGTTTAGCTTTCACAAGAGAAGACTGAGAGGCGATCTGGTGGCAATTTACAAACTCACCAGGGAGGACCAGCAGGAATTGGGGGAGGCTGTGTTCCTCTGGGCACCACCTTGGTTACTAGGAATAATGGCCACAGATTGTTAGAGAGAAGGTTCAGGCTGGACATCAGGAGACATTACTTTAGAGTTAGGGCTGCCAGGCTCTGGAATGGGCTTCCACGTGAGGTGGTACTGTCTCCTACCTTGGGGATTTTCAAGAGGAGACTGGACAAATATTTGGCTGGGGTGATATGACCCTGGCACCTGTTCCTGCCCCAGGCAGGGGGTTGGACCTGATGATCTGTTTAGATCCCTTCTGACCCTAAGCACTATGATACTAAATTTCAACAGGACAATATAGTGAAATAAATACCAATGGTTTGACAAAGTTGTCTCTCAATACCTTGTGATATTTAAAACTGTAAAGGTTTGGAAACTTGAAATTATACAAAAAGCACACCAATCCAAACATGTTCAGAGATTGATCTAAGGGTGGGAATATATGCCTTAAAGTGATAAATTTATGTAGCGCTCTCTTACTCCTAGAAGAGAGAAATAAAAACTGGCTTTTCAGCTTCTCTCAGCACCTACATAAGAAAACAAATTCAAACTGAAGATAACATGCCATTTGAAAATCTGAGTAATTAGCCACTACTTATCACCTGATGTGGTGGATTTCTATCCCCTGAGATCCTTAAACCAGGAGTACATGTCTTTCAAACAATGATCCCCTAGATGAGACAGAAGTTTTCTGCTTGATGCAGAAATTGCTTAGTGAAATCCTGTGGCTTCAGTTATGTAGTAGGTTAGTTTGATGGTCCTTTCTAGCCTTAAGATCTGTGGGGAAATGGTGTCATCACTGAATGGAGAGAGGAATTAGCTGCATTAGTATGAAGTTAGGCAGAAGGCAACATATGCTTGCACCATATAGACTAATGAAAGGTAACAAGCAGGGGAGAAGCTACATGTTACCTTTAGACCACACTAAATCTGTGGAAGGGTAAGTGGTGTTAACATTAGTATGTACTGTGAACAGTTTGACATTAAAGGTTAATACCATTTCTTGCCTGCATGACTCTGACTTACCACTAGGGTTAGGGACAGAAGCTACACATAAACAGGTTTAAGTAATCAGAAATCGGTTTACACCTGTAACAGAAGTTCAGTGCACATAAACCAGTTTGAAAATGGCTGAAACTGGTTTAAGATAAACGTGGCTGAATGTAGTATATGATCAATTATTTAAGGAGTACACAAACATTCTTTTCAGAGCCTATGACTTGAGATTTCTTAAAGCATCATTATTAAATCAAGTCATAAAGCCAATAGGATCTTTGTAAAAACAAAATGTATTATACTCTTGGTCTAGATTGAATATGACACTAATTGCACATGCTATTGCTTCTGGCCCATTGCCTTCGGGTTTTAAAAGTGATCTCAAAAGACAATTGTGTCTTCAGATGAGGGAAACTTGGGATTTGAATTTCTAGTAGTAGAATGACTATCCTTTGGCTTTGTGAATCCAAAGAGGAACATAAAACATTTTTAAGTAATCCTAAAAGCAGACCATAGTTATTAGTGTCTTAACAATCTCAGAAGAAATTCAAAAAAATCAGTCACAGAATGTCACAAATTCTCATAGTTATCACAAAAAAGTGAAACTGTCACGAATAGGCTTGTTATAGAAACCTGAAGCTAGATTTTAACATAAAACTGACAGCTTCACATTTAAAAAAAATCTTTATCATCTCTTCAAACTGCATAATAATACTTTTCACTTAGACTGAGCTTTCCATCTGAGGCCCTTGAAAGACTTTACAAATATTGCTAATTTTTATTTATATTTTATTTATATTGCAGCATAACCTGGAGTCACCAGAGTCAAATGTTTCTTCACAATACGCTATGATTGTAGAATAAAGATTCAGCAGATGGTGCATTGGACTGGGGCTCAGGGGATGAATGTTTTAATCTTGGCTCTGTTGCTGGTTTGCTTTGGCAAGCCACTTACTCACTCTGTATTTCAGTTTCCCATCTGTAAAATGATAATGCTGACCTCTTTACTAAAGTGCTTGGAGATCCTCTGGTTAAATTTGTCAAGTAAGAACTACAGATATTCAAAATGATGGGAAATTATATCATTTTTCAATAACCGCCCCCCTCTTTTTTTCCTGAATCAATGTTTTGAGGGAAATATTTTGACCAGCTATGTTAAAACATCATGTGACCACACTGACTTTAATTTTTGACCATGGTGGGCTGGATTATTTTTCACTCCTGCCAAATCATTGATGTTTATCTTAAAAATGAAAAGAGTCCTATAACATATGTTAATTATAATGTCAAATTGAATATCTATGCAACTGTTCTGGAAAGCGATAGTACCAGAGATTGTAGAGATCTCAATTCAATTCTATTACAAATATCAAATTATATAACCAGCATCTATAATAAAATTGATCAGAATTAGAACTATTATTAGAACATCATTAAGTGAATAAAAGGCATTTTCAAATGCACATAGGGCAATAAGATGTTCAACTCTCACTTACAGTGACCTGAGCATCTGTTTGCTTTAGAAAATGAAGTGTACACGAGGAAAAAAAGTAAGCCTAAAACAAATGTCTGACTATAATGTCACTCTTTTCCTGTATGGGAGTTGCTGCTGTATCTCAGTCTATTTGAGCTCAGCACTAATGTCTAAAAGGAAATAAACTCTTCAAACTTTATAATAAACCTCATGCTAATGATGCTGAATGGCTGATGTTTTTTTAACTTAGATGTCCAAGACTTCAAAGATTAAGTTTCTTCTTTGGTTGCACTCTACTTTTTTCTTAAGGTTTGGGTTCCAGAAGCAATACCATCTCTCTGAATAGTAGATCATCTTCAACTCTTGCTTAAGAAAGCCTTTGAGTTATTTTGATATAAAAGGAATTGCATGTTGTTGCCTCTCTTTTTTTGTTATTCTTCTTGTAAAGTACTAAGCATACCTATCGCACTGTCTGCAAACTTTCACAATAAACCATCCTTTGTTCAAAAAAGAACCAGTCTGAACTTTAATGTTCTCCTGAACTATTTGTTTACTTCTACTTAAAACTACAGAGCTCTTTTTTTTAAAAACTGAAAACAATCCTTTGTTGTTCTGCACTTGCTCTTCACTCTGTTTTGGCTCTGTCTGGTCAGGTCTGAATTTTTAAGCCTTTAACTTAATCTAAATTGAATTCAGAACTCCAGTATTTAGAAATTGCCATTGAAGATTAGAATAAGGAACAAAAGGTGCTTGCTGCAAACTGTTTATGGTCTGAAGAAATCAGTTGATGAACTCTTACTTTTCTTATTAATCCCATGGTATCAATGTCTCTCTAGGCATAACCATTTACGCCAAGAACTTGACTTTTTCCCTAAAACTTTAAAATTAAGTTTAAAGTAATAAAATAAAGAAGCTACATTTGTGTGGGCGCTATGGTGATTTGTGTTTGGAATTCTCATTCATTGGCACAGCCCTCCTCAATGATCTTGCTTTTCTACTGGCAAACAGTGATAGGAGAAAATTACTTCATTTTTTTGTAAGGGAAGCTGAATTGAATACTTGCCTCTTAAGTATAAATTTACAGCTGGTCATTAAGTATTAAAGGAACTGCTTATATCTCTCTTTGTGAGGAGATATACATGTTTGAATCATAAATTAACCTGTTTGTGCAGAATGTGCTGGCTAGAACTATTTGAATCTGACCCTCTAGAGGAAAAAATATTAAAAGTTTAGAAGAAGACACATTAACCTTGATTTTCATCCAGTTTTGCTGAGACAGACAGCAGTAATTAATGTCCTTACATCAAATGTGTTACACTAGAGCAGGACCATAAAACTAAAATTAAAAAAAATCCTTGATTTCTGTAAAATAAAGCTGACATGCACATTTCAAGTGTTTATATTGACCTGTGCCTTCTATTCATCCTAGATGTATGCGTTGAAAGTTTTGCTGAGCAACTGAACACTAATCTAAAATTTGAGCATTACAGTACTCAATTTGAGCACTGTAATTTTAGCATTACATTGACAATATTTAAATGTTCTTGCATGTGAATAAAAACCATTTAGACTTAGACTGGCAGCCATTTCAGCTAAGAGTAAGATAACGTTTTTTAACTCATATTTATAATATTGGTGACAAAACATAATAGCAAAAATGTGTTCTTGAACAGTAAATACATTGTAGTATTGAGCAAGGTCTTTTGCATAGCAGTCTTCTGGCCCTTCAGTAGAAAACATGGTGTTAATGGAACCTTATCGCAGCTCTCCAAGATACTAAAACCAGCGTCAGTTTCAGAAAGCGTGGTTCCTTCACATGGGAAAATCATCTGTTCTTCACACAATAGGCCAGGTTTTGCTCTACCTAAGTGAATGTCCCTGAAAAAATTATACATTCAAAATGTGTGTGCATGTGTGGGGGGGGGGGGTGGAAGAGGCTGTCCTCCTCCCTATATTTCTGTAACTCAGTTCTGAGGGACAGATGACTGCATGCTACAAAAGCAGATGCATTAATTGGGTTTGAGAAACTTGAACAGGATATAATGAAAACATGCTCCCTAATAAAAAAGAGGACTGAAAAACTGAATGTAGAATATTTCAGAAAATCAGGAAGTCAAATGATACAAGACAATTCCTATTAAAATTTATTTATAAAAAGTGATAATTAATAGATTTTATTAGCATGGTATAGATAGGGGCCTTCATACCAGGGAGGTAAAAGACAGGCTTAGACATATTATACTGCTTTGGCAGAGGCAGTATCTCATAGTTTCATAGTTTGTAGGGTCAGAAGGGACCTTGACATATCATCAAGTCTGACCCCCTGCCATGACAGGAAAGAGCACTGGGGTCAAACAACCCCAGCCAGGTGTTCATCTACCCTCCTCTTAAAGACCCCCAGGATAGGAGCCAGCACCACTCCTCTTAGAAGTTGGTTCCAGATCCTAGCCACCCTGACAGTGAAGTAGCGCCTCCTGATGTCTAGTCTGAATCTACCCTCTGCCAGCTTGTGACTGTTGTTTCTAGTCACTCCTGGTAGTGCTCAGGGGAACAGGGTCTCCCCCGATGCCTGCTGGTCCCCTCTGACTAGTTTGTAACAGGCCACTAGATCCCCTCTCAACCTTCTTTTGTGGAGGCTGAACAGGTTCAGGTCCCATAGCCTCTCCTCGTAAGGCCTGTCCTGCTGCCCCCTAATCATGCGGGTGGCCCTCCTCTGGACTCTCTCAGTGCTGTCCACATCCCTCCTGAAGTGCGGGGCCCAGAACTGGATGCAGTAATCCAATTGCGGCCTGACCAGTGCCGCATAGAGGGGGAGGATCACCTCCCTGGACCTGCTTGAGATGCATTTGTGGATGCATGACAAGGTGCGGTTGGCCTTCCTGACCACGTCCCCACACTGTTGGCCCGTGTTCATTTTGGCATCAATAATGATTCCAAGATCCTTTTCTGCCTCTGCACTGACAAGAAGGGAGTTGTCCAGCCTGTAGATATGCTGCTGGTTCTTCCTTCCCAGGTGCAGCACCTTGCATAAAAGGAGACTTTTTTGGATCCAGCAAACTATATACCCATCAGCCTGACTCCTATCCCGGGAAAGATCTTAGAAAAGTTTAATAAAGAGGCCATCCTTAATGGACTGACTGACGCTAACATCCTGGGGAATAGCCAGCATGGGTTTATTGTGGGTAGGTCTTGCTTGATCAATCTCATTTCCTCCTACTACCAGGTGACCCATCACCTGGACAAGGGAGAAGAGGTTGATATCATATATCTTGACTTCAAAAAAGCCTTTCATCTGGTATCCCATGATCACCTCTTGGCAAGACTGGCTAATTGTGGCCTTGGGTCCACCATGATCCACTGGCGGGGAAATTGGCTCCGTGGTCGGACACAGAAGGCGGTAGTTAACGGAAGTCAATTGTCATGGTGCCCTATGACCAGTGGGGTCCCCCAAGGCTCTGGATCCATATTGTTCAACATCTTCATTAATGATGTGAACATTGGAGTCAGAAGTGGACTGGCCAAGTTTGCTGATGACACCAAACTTTGGGGCAAAGCATCCACACCAGAAGACAGGAGGGTGATCCAGACTGACCTGGACAGGCTCAGCAAATGGGCGGGTGAGAACCTGATGGTGTTTAACACTGAAAAATGCAAGGTTCTCCACCTTGGAGGAAAAACCTGCAGCATCCTTATAGGCTCAGCAGTGCTACGCTGGCTAGCACTATGGAAGAAAGGGACTTGGGGGTCATCATTGACCACAAGATGAACATGAGCCTGCAATGCGATGCTGCAGCTAGTAAAGTGACCAAAATGCTGGCTTGCATCCATTGATGCTTCTCAAGCAAATCCCGGGACGTCATTCTCCCCTTGTACATGGCCTTGGTGAGGCCACAGCTGGAGTACTGTGTCCAGTTTTGGGATCCTATGACCCCAGGGGACTGGACTCAATGATCTTCCGAGGTCCCTTCCAGCCCTAAAGTCTATGAAATCTATGAAAGACTTGTAGAAGTCTACAATCATAGATTTGAGGTAGGGCAAAGCAGTAGGACCTGACTAACCTGTTTTCATTTGAATTAGCCTACTTACATTTTAAAAATCAGCCCATTCCTGAAGAAAAGAGTAAAATTCTTCTGCTTTTAATTTATTTGACTCAGTGGCTAGTAAATTGGCTCATTGGCTTCCTAGCCCTGTTGACTTTTTGAACTTCATAAGAATTAATTGTTTGTTAAAATATGCATTATCATATTATCAGCCTGTTAAAAATAAAGCATGAATATAAAGTGTGACCAAAAAGGCTACACACACTACTACAGTGCATATAGTGAAGAAGTGTAGGCTTGGTTCAGGTTACTTAGTTGTTATTAACCCACACAATCTTTTTAGGCGCTCAGTGGCACAGATAAATTGTGTTGAATGGCTAAGTCCTAACACACATAAAAGAGTAGCTAAAAATGGAGGATGTTCATTGGAATAAAGAATTATTGACTTGAGATTCTTTTTTTCATGGCAGCCTCCTACATCCACATAGGAAATGCTGAGTGCTCAACATTTGTGGAAATCAAGCTACTTTAGAACTTAACCTTAGTGGCCCCTTGAAAATGCAGGCCTCTATCTTATATGCATCTGAGTCCTACCTCATGCTGAGAAATCTAGCTAAGAAATCTGGGTAACGGAGGGGAATGGTTTACATAGAACAGACTCCCGTGGCCCTACCTGCACTCAGAAACAATTGTTCCTTAGGACTCCACTCTTTATTTCCTACATCCAGAAGCCCTTTATCTACTCCAACTGGCCACACCTAGAGGCTAACCAGCATTTTTATGCATATAAGATTTGTCATCATGATCTCACTTCTTTATATGCACAGGTGGGGTCTCCTTGGCAAGACAGTTAAAGCAAAAATTCAAGACTTCTTTTTAGAAGCTTTGGTGTCATTTTTTTGCCCTAGACTTGTGGCTAGTGAAGTGGATTGTTTATATATTCAAGCCTCCTTGGCTTTGCCTTATGCACACAATTCAAAATATTTGAAACTCGAGTGAAGTATTTTTGCTCAAGGACCTTTCCACAATGATATTTCTGCAATGATGGGTACAACTTACAATCAGATTGCTTAGAAATACTTTCAAATGGACTTGCATGTCTCTCTCTTAGGTCTGTGCCGTTCAAGTGTCTCTAAACCATTATTGCATTTTTCTGTCATTTCATGGAAGAGGGGAAATGCAGTCAACAGAGGAACGCAAGTCACCTTAATGTAAAAATCAGGATGGTGTTAATCTATTCATTTCTTAAAAGTGTCAGGGTGTTGATGCACCGTGAACTTTCTCTCATCTAACTGGACTGCAGTGCAGAAACAAACAAAGGTTTTTCTTAGAGCAGTCAATATTATACGCACAACTGGTAAAAGAGTGGTAGAAGAGTTGCATTTACATGTGTGTGAGAGAAAAAATATAGCTGATGTCAGAGTGAGATGTCCATGCATGTTTTGTCATTTTCCTAAGTAAAATAAGAACTATATTAATTATACTGAAGGTTTGACATAGAGGAATGCTGATAAGGGATTAGTCTTTGTTTCTTAACCTGGTAAACGTGGGGCATCAAGTTACACACTAGGGTTACTGGTATCCTGTGCTAGGGTTCCAAAAGCTCTAATCAGTTTGAACCAAGTCAGTAGAAATGGTGAAGTGGTAGACAGCTAAGAAATGCTCAGTATTATCTATTACAGCAAGAACATTTTGAGTTATACCCGTATGTTTTAGTGGTGAAGAGAATCAGATTTCTCACTAGGGAAAAAATACTGTGATGTCAAAGAGAAGCGATATAAAGGATAGGGCACAGTGCAGCATAAGTTGCACTTTAATCCATTCTGCCGACTGACATTTTAATCAGAACCTGGATCTTGTTCTTTAAGGTTCTTGTACAGTCACTTGCCCAGCTGCAGTCCAAGTGAGTTGAAAGCAATGAGTGGCAGATGTATGGAACTGAAGAGTCTATGATCCCTTCACTGTAGCAGTTCCATATGACTTGTCATATAACCTTTGACCTGACATGGTATCTTATGGTTTTCCAGTCTGTTCAAATGGAATTAATAATACCTACTCACTTCTATATAGTGCTTTGAGATCTCAAAATAAAAATACTAAGTATTGTAATGGGAAAAAATATCCAGGGAGACTCAGAGAGACTTTCCCTGGTAACTTGATTATTATTTTTTAATTAGTAGAATCTATGGTTGACAACTGTAGATAAATAGGGGATTCTTTCAAGTTCTGTCACCCTTGATTGTTTCTAGATTCGATATACAGAGGGCTAAAATGTTGGGGAAATATATTTTTTCCAGGAAACGGGTAAGAAATAAGGAAAGGAAAACATGATTTCACAAGAAGAAAGATAGGGAGTTTTAAGTGTTGATAGCACAGAATAAGGCTAACAGGAGTGGAGTTATACAGAATTTTGAAGGCAGGAATGAGGATGTTGATGATGAGGGGAAATGAGTAAAAACCTCAGAAAAGAGCATATTTGGATAGTGGATGATTATTACAGCAGGATTTAGATTGACATGAAGAGAAGATAAGACAAGAGTCAGGAAGATTACAGACCAGGTTGCTATAAACAAGACAGCTAATGATGATTAGATTTGGACAAAATCATTTTGCGGTGAGATTGGAAAGTAATAGATGTATCTTGGAGGTGTTTTAAAGGTAAAAATAAGGATTTAGATAGTGTTCTTTTGAGGATGTAGAAGAGGGACAAAGAGAGAATTTTAAAATATCATCATTATGTGACCTGGAGAAAGATGTGATGCAATTGCTATATAGTACTTTGCCAAATCTGGGTGGTCCCAAATCTTACTGTTTAGGACTAGGAATATATATATATATTTTATCTGTGAAAGAGGCAAGGTTTTTTGTGGGTAATATCCTTTATTGGACCAACTTCATGAAACCTAAGTAAAGGCTTTTCAGATTGGATCCATGATAGTGCAGTAGGATGGAGTGCAGTCCATTAAACATAATCAAGTAAATACAGGCTGGATAAATTCCTGTCTTGAACTTCGTATTTCATCACTCTCATTTGATACACATGTAGCCTGGGTACACCCAGGGGTATGCCCTGTCCACCAGTGGAAGGGATGATGGTCAGACAGGTGGTTAGAGAGAGCCTGCTACCTAGGAGCAGTTCCCTCTCCTCTCTACAGAGCCAGACCGAAACCAAGCGCTTGCCTATATACACTTTTATTGTTACAATAAATAAATATAATAAGGAACATTAAATATTTACAGTAAAATTAGTATGTGACACCACATACAATAACCTGCAAACAACATATTGTACTACTTTGAGGGACAAAACATAAACTGGGTCATTCAGAGCATATGCAATAATAAACTGCCCTGCACAAAATAAGTATTAATGTTTTGGAACAGGTAAGTCAAGGCTTCAACACAGTAAACATATAGGTGAAAAAAACAGATAAACCCATATGAACTCCCTTAAGGAGTACCCATAACTATATGAACCTCTACAGTACAAAACAACAACCATCACAAAATAAGGGGGTTCACTCAGTGTTCCCTGAGCCCCTCCCCTTTAGGGCCCTGGGATAGGGATGTGCCCCTTTCCACAATGGAGGAGGGTAGAGGAGTGAGACATTCCCGAGCCTGCCTCCCCTGCGGGACCTGCTTCCCCAATAACTCATGCTTCTGCTCTTAAGCAGCCAAGGCTTGTCCCCTGGTGGCCAGTCCCATGATAGCTTTTCTCTGGCAGCACCTCTGGCTCCTCTTGATGTCCTGGTGCCCTGCACTGGGCACCCAGGGCACTCCCATGAGAGCCAAGCCCTTACTGGCTCTGGTTCCCTGACCTCACACCGGGGGTCCTTCCCTTTCCTGGGCCCTGCTCTGGGCACCAGGGCTCTTTTAGTTTAATGCTGAGTCACACTGTGGGGCTCCAGTTACTCGACCGGTTACTCGAGCTAACTTGAGCAGCCTCGAGCTGCTCCCAGGGCCAGCTCTCTATGTGCCGACCCACACACCGTTGAGACTCAGGCGGGGTCCCAAGGACAGTCGTCTCCAGAGTTCCTTTCTCCTCACCATCCCTCACGGTGTCTCTTCCTCCTGCGTGTTGAGCATGTTCTCCTTTTATATGCTTCAGGGGCTCCACCCCTGAAGTTCTCTGGACCTGGCAGGGTACATCTCAAACCAGGTCCAGACTGCTCCTTGCCCCCTCTCTTTGGGGAAAAGGCATGGCCTTACTTTCCCTGACTTGCTTCTGATTGGCAGATGGACTCCACCAATCTGAATGGCAGAATCTCAAGCTGAGGACTCATCCAGAACTCAAGAGGTAAGTCTGCTACACACATATATGATCTCTTACTTGCCTATTTTTTCCCCAGATAGGCTGGTGCATGTTTACTGGTTGGTTTGACCTTTACTTTTGGGCACAAATGCCAAATAATGTTTTGTTTACATGGTCCTCACATTGCCCTAATCCCACCCATGGGTCTGCTCCAAATGGAAACCACATGCCTCCTTGTATTTGATCACTGTTAAAAGACAAATACCTGGTTGGCTGAAGAACAAAAGACACGATGACCTTCTAGTAAGGAAACCAATTAGGATTGCTCAGTGTGTCCAAAGCTATGCAACTGCTAAGTGCTGCCCAAGGCATGCTGTAGCTGTATGAAAATAATTTTATGTGAAAGGCCCAAGGAATAAATAGTCATCCAGCAACTCAAGACATAAGCTTTGCACTTATCTCATGAATTGTGTAGCTATCCAAGATGGGATAATCATGAGTGATCTTCAAACCATGATTGAGATGAATAGGACTGGGCAATTGTGAAAACAAACTGAATTCAGGCACTTTTGTTTGAAAAGAGAGAACAAAAATGTGTCAATGTGGCTTTCCACATTGCTTAAGCACCTACGAATAAAGGAAAGCTGTGAAAAAAAATGGAAACAGGTAAGGGAACCAGAGAATCAATCTATTGAAGACTGTGACAGGAAAACAAGAAAAGTAAATGTTATTTTATTTTTTCTTTGGATGCTTATAGTGCATCTACCACCATAGTACCTGGATGATTTACCGAAATGCATTGAATGCATTGACTAACATTTGTGAGCTGTGACTCTCTCTCCATTTCTTTTCCTCATAGGGAAAACAATAACTACTATGCGAAAACTGTACTTTCTTAAAATATTTACTTATATTATTTTATGATTGAATAAATGCAAGTCAGAATGAACCAAGGGGACATACAAGGACATTGTCCAACATAACAAGGGGGAAATAAGTGCAAGGAAAGAAAAACCAGTTGATAAATGAAGGGGAGGATAAAATTAAGAGATTCAAATGGCTGATAAGTTTTCTAAAACTCAGTGTTAAATAGCACTATAAATAGAAGCTTGAACAGTTGGGGAAAAATCTCCTTGATACTGGGCAGAGGATAGTATGGCTGTGTCTGTCTTTGGCTTGAGTCTTGCACCCTCCTCTTTGCCTTGACTATTATAAGGAGTCCATGACAATACTGAGCCTAACATATATATGAGAGTTAAGGAAGAAGTTCTATAGCAAATACCTTATGTCCAGAAACTAGTTTAAATCAGATGAGATGTATATGATAATTCCAAAAATGCAGTGATTATTTTACACAATTAACAAGTTACGAATGCTATTTCATTTAGACTTCTAAAACAGTTGTCTTACTGCTCCTCCTTTGGTGGCAATCTGTTTCAGTGAAATACGTTAAAAGGTAAAATTAAATAAATCTGTTCATTACAGCAACAGCAGGCTATCTACTGTATGGCAGAGTATACTAAGAGGAGCTGCTTTATGTTCTGATAGAAGCTGAAGGATAGTGACCCACTGTGCTTAACTGACCTGGAAAGAGCTTATGCATTTCCTTTTAATTTGATATGGATGGATAAATTATGCTTTTTTCCCCAGAAAAAACTCCTTATTGCCAAGAGGGCAGCCAGTTCCTATTGATTACCGGATTATCTAAGGATGAGGAGGGAGTCTGGCTCCCTGCTGCTGACTTCAGCTGAGAAGTCAATCATGATTGTTGCAGCTCTTGTTCAAGGAAGAAAACTATGAATCATTCTACTTTGCACCCAAGCAGACTGTACATAAGGCTATGAAGGAAATGGGAATAAAAGTATATCCTATCCAGGATCAGTCAGAAAAGCATATTGGAATGCTATTTGGGAAATGTGATCTCTTCATAGTTATTCTTGCAATTATGCTCCTATTCCAGAGTCAGTTTTCAAACCTAATATACTAAAAAGTTGTTATTGTTTATACATGTATAATCTGGCAGGACTAATATGCCCCAGTGAAGATCAGGGCCCCATTGTGCTACTTGCTGTACAAACACAGAAGAAAAGAACCAGTCTAACTAGAGTGGTAACTAGAGTGTCGCTAGTAGATGTTATAAGGCTTCAGCCTCTTCTTGATGGGCATCTTGCCTCCAAGCGACGTCAGGGTGAGACTTAGGCTCGGGTGCCACCTAGATGGTATGGGTGCTTCTCCTACTCACCTGCCATGTCTTCAACATTCTTTGTTGGGGAGGCAGTTCCTTTCAGGTAGCCCCCAAGAGTGAAGAAGTCTCGACCCTGGTTCTTTCTTCCTGGGCTCCAAGCCTCCCCTTTACCTCACCCTTACCACATCCATGGCCTGGATGAACACTAGACTTGGCAGGTCTTCTCCTGGACAATCTCCCTTCTTGCCCAGCTCGCCCACCTTGGACTAGCTTGGGCCTTCCAGGTTAGTTCCACGTTCCCCACAGCCGGTTTCTTGGCTTCAGGCTGGCTGGAGTGAGTAAGCCTGCCCTGTCTTTGGGCTAGCTAGGGCATCTGATGAACTCAACTGAAACACAGTCTGGCCTCCACCAAAGGACCCCTGGGATCCCATCTCCTAGTGCCTCTTGATGGCTCAAAAATAAAGCAAAATGAATGAAGCAAAATGACAAAGCAAAATGACGTGGGACTCACCTGACCCTGTACTCTGGGTGACTGTGGGGTTGGGCCGCTGTCCTGTGCCCCTCCTGGATCTGCCTCCTCAATTTGGCCACCTAAGACCCCAGGCTGACCTGGAGTCGCTCTCCGTCTTCCCGGAATCAATGGTGGAGTGTGCGGGTCCCACACCAGGTTACTTTTGTCTCCCTGCTGTGCCCCTCTTGGGGAGTAGCTGCTCCTTGCCAACATCTCCTACCACCATACCTGGGTTCCCTGATGGGGTCATGGGGTTGCTCCCAGGGAACGTGGGTTTTTCTTGGCTAGGGATTCCTCCCTGCCGGGCTGGAGCTCTCTCCTCGCCACTCAGCTCCTCCTCTACCACCTTCAGCTGGGTGATCTTCCTCCCGGCAGCCAGTGTTTCCCAGTTGGCGTCTCCTTCTACCTCCACCCCCAGCCAGGTGATCTCCCTCCTGGCAGTCAGCATCTCCCAGTTGGCATCTCTTCCTCCCTCTGCTGGCTGCCCAGCTGTTTTTCCGGCAACTATTTGAGCAGCCCGGGGCTCTCGGAGGTTCCACCTTTGTCCATCACTGATCTGCAGCTCAGGCAGCTATGGAATCGTGAAGCCTGTGCCCGCAATTCCTCCTGGCTGCCGCTCATCGGGATCCTTGTGGTAGTATCAGGGCACATAGGGTCAGGGTCCAGGACCCCCTAGAAAGGCTTTCACTGCTCCTCTCACATACAGTTAGAGTCAAAAGCCCAGTCCTGAGAAGGCTTATCATGTGTTTTTAACTTCAGGCATGTCAGTTATTCTACTGGAGTCCAAAGCAAGTGAAGCTTAACAGTGGGTCCAACAAAGTTGGTAGAAGAGAGAGTGATGGAAATCGAACAAAAATAGAAACTAACATGGCCATGGACAAATGGGTTGAGTTTTGTGTTAGTAAAGTTTCTGCTGACCATTATCAAGTGACAATTTACCACAGGTATGACAGTGGAAATGGGTCTTAAGGAGAGATTTGAAGGTCAAGGCATTAGATTTAGAGAGTAGCATGGTGAAGACATTCCATGCATAAAAGTACATGTTTTGCAGTTTGAAGGCTCCTTCTCAAGTTCAACTTGCATATTTAATGGGAATTAAAGGAAATTGAGCAAATATATTACCATTTGAAACGCTTTAAAGATTGTTACTCTTTGAATTGCGATTGTCTCACATTTCTTTATAGCTCTTTATATTGAGAAGTGGTAAATGACCTCAGGAATTCTTTAGTCTGTCTATGTCCTTAGAGTAACAGAGCCTTAGAGTAGAGGCTACAACCTACACCCTTAGTTATAACAAAAACTTTGTGCATATTTTTCAACTAATGCTTTCCTAATATTTATATTCGTAATTAGCATTTCTCCTATAAACTGAATGGACAGAAAAAGAATCCTATGGATGCTGTGCTTCATATCAAACCTGAAATATAACATTTTGTGTGTGCATTAAGGCTTAGAAAACTGTGTGAGCCTTTTTCACATGAACACTGAACACAACCATCCACATTTTCACTGAGAAATATTTTAGCATTTTAGGCCCTTCTCACAGTGAGTACTTCAGATACTAAAGTGGTTGTACAAGAGCAGGTTTTCAAACCAGAAGTTTTGAGCACACAAATTTTACAATGTGAACTGAATTTTACAAAAATTTGACTGCTTTTAAAAAAAAAAATCCTATATCCCAATTCAAAATTGGCTTTAAAACCAACCTTTTATACCCCAGGGCTATGTACAGAAAGTCAAAAAAGCCCAATGCTGAATTGATTTAGTCTTTGCAGGTTAATTTAAGCCACAAAGACTGAACCAATAAGCAAATGAACAGATACCCACTCGTGATTCAGGAAATGGAGCCACATGCCTTCAGTTGCTCAAGACAGAAGTGGGGGTAGGGGGAAGAGGAAAGGCTAGAGCACAGCTATCTGGCACATACCCAGCATAAACTGTGTGTTCACTTCCTCTTCCTACTGCCTCCAAGGTTTATGGGATTTGCAGTCTACAATCACAGAAGCGGGACTCTGTAGAGTTGCCCATTACTTCCTCTTCCTGGTTGCAGGTGCCTCTGGGATTTGTAGTCCACAGTTGCAGCCAGCACTAAGTAAACCGGCAGGGCAGGGCAGCTCTGTCCTCAGAAGAAAGTGAATTTAACCTCCTCCCTGGCTCTGGACCCCAGCTGGGGTTTGCCAGGAGGGCGGTGGGGCCAGTGAGGTCAGTGAGCCAGTCTTTACTGCTCCAGCTAGGGAGCAGAGGGGCAGGGCCAGGGCCAGCCCTGTTCTCTGTAGCAGACAACCCAGCCCAGCCCAGGGCTGAAAAGCATGCTGGGGGACTTTGATTTAACTTGAACTAGGAAGAGGCCTGGAACAGAAGTTTCATAAACTGGTTTGACCTAAATCAGTTAAGTCTGATACTACATTCAACCAGGTTTATTTTAAACCAGTTTCAGCCATTTGAAACTGGTTTATGTGCACTGAACTTCTGCTCTGTTACAGGTTTAAGCCAGTTTCTGATCACTTAACTGGGTTTATATGTAACTTCTGTCCCTAGCCCAGGTGTTCTTCTTGCTGCCTATGCTTGTTGGTATTGACTACATGAGTCAATCTAGGATTTTGAAAAGTGGGGGTGTGCACAATATGATGTGTCACTGTGTATAACATAATACATTTTTCTCCAGGTGAAAAAAAAAATAGAAGCTTTACTAATATTCTGGTAATATACCGGGGGTCTAGGGGTCTTGAATTATTTTTCAATGTAAGATTTTGAAGCAAAAACACATACAACTTTATTAGAAGTTCTTTATTAGAACTTTATTATGCATTGATTTGTGATATTATAAATTAAGTATAATTATTATTTTCCTAGTTTGTTGTGTTTTTAAGTCTTTAGAATTAAATGTATCCTTCTTATTCAGATTCATAAAAGAAATTCTAACCTTCTTTAGTGCTGTATCTACCATTTCACTATCATTGAATTTCAATATGGCCAGTCCACTGAGATACTCTTCACCCACTGCTGAATCAAGATCCAAGTTTAAATCTGGCAATGATGTTTTATGATATTATTTATTTGACAAGCCAAATAGTTGGAAGAGCTGTTGGACAAGGTGACTTGAGAAACAGCACCTGATGTCCAAAAGCTCTCCCAACTATATTGCTGCTCCATTAAACATCACAAAAATTTTTTTGCCTCAAGAAGAGTAAATATCAACCTGACCTGGTAAGATATACAAGGTGTGGGACTGCAACAAGCATTGCAGGAGTGTAGTGAAGAGGGCTGCAGAAACACATGCTTCTGGTACTGCTTTTCAAGGTAAGCTAGGGCTTTCACTACTGTTATTCTTTATGAACCTGCAGGGCTAGGCATGCAGAGCCCAGTTGGCTTTGCTTATAGAAGAATTGCACTCTGAAGAGCATGGTTCATGACTCTGTGATGCTTAACCTATTTCAGCGTCAAAGCCAAACAGACAGAGCCTGAGGACACCTCACTGATAGTAACCAGATGTGGGGCTGTACACGCATGTCACATAGGGAGCACTGAGGAATCTGAGGAGCAAGAACTGTGGGGACAACAGAACACGTGAGGCTCGAGGAGAAAGAAGAAGGGGGACTGCACCCCAGCTTCCAGTCTGTCCCTGGGGAAGAAAACACAACCTCTCCTGTCACAGCTGCTTCTCCTGGGACTGGCACACTGCAAGCCCTCCCACTAGCCCTGGGATTCTGGGAGAAGCAGAGGGAAGAGTCAGGCTGAAAAGCACAGCTTTGTGTCCGTCTTTCTCCTGCCTGTTCACAGCAGAGCACAGCGCTCAGAGTGGCCAATGCAGGGGTTGCTGGAGAATGAAAGGATGCAGCCCAGGGTGCCCACCAGGGGTGGGGGCAGGGTGAAAATGGAGCAGTTGCCTCCATCACACTCCCGAAGCCCCTGGCTTTCCAGCCTGTCTGGTCCCTCTGCTTCTTCCATGCTCCCAGGACTTGTAGGAGGGGCAGCAGAGTTTGGAGTCCCTCTTGATCCACCCCGAGGGTATCTATCCACAAGCACCGAGGCTGCTCCAATCCAACATGCTGGAATTCTAGCACAGAGCAAACTCAGTTAATTGAGTCTGCTGGAGTGTGGCAATTGCTATGCCCCAGCAGCCTCCTTCATCTCATGTACCAGTGTCCCCACACTTAAAAATGGTGGTGGGGGTACTTGTTAAACAAGCTTTAGTTCAAGCACCCCTGCCACCATTTTTAAATGCAGGGACACTGATATAGAAGATGCAACAGCACTTTAATTAGAGCAGCTCTCAGAAATGGTCTAATTAAAGCACTGCCCCTCCCCCCCACATGCCCAATCAGAGCACATGTAAAAATAACCAAAGGTACTAAATTTAATGCACATTAGGAAAAGCACATTAATGAATGTGTAGATGCACTCTGAGTGACCATGTAAACCTCTTTCACAACTCGACTGTATTTAGCCAGCAGCACTCCAAAATGAAGACGTATTGATGTTTTATTTGTTAATATCAGGTAGAACTCTTGGAAAGAATTAGGAGTCATAGGATAATATAAATGAAAAGAAAATTAAGTCTAATAAAACTGGAAACATCCAAATAGTGAATTCTATTATAATGTAAAGTAATCTCCCATTAGAAAAAGCAGAACTCCTGTTAACTGGAACGTATAGGCTAAGAACAGACAGTCCAAAATCCCAAGACTGAATCAATTCAGTCTTTGCAGGTTAATCTAAACTGCAGAGAATAAACTGAAAAACAACTGGACAGACATTTACCTTTAATTCAGGGAATGCAGCCCTATGCCTACAGTAGCTCAGTACAGAAGCCAGAGAGGCACTAGAGCACAGCTCTCTGGCATGTAGCCAGCATATGCTGTATATTTGCTTCCTCTTCCTGCTGCCCTCAAGGTCTCTGTGATCAGCAGGACTCTGCAGAGTTGTTAATCATTTCCTCTTCCTGCTTTTAGGTGGCTCTGGGATTTATAATCCACAGTTGGAGCCAGTAGTAAGTTTGAGCAGGGGAAAGGGTGTTTAACTCTCTTCCCTGGCCTCAGAACCCAGCAAGAATTTGCCTGTGGTGGGGGCTGTCTTCCTTGCAGATTGGGCTGCATCCCTAACTGGGTTTGCTGCCCCCTTATCAATGAGTCTTCACTGCTCCAGCTAGGGAGCAGAGGGTTGGGGTCAACCCTGCTCTCTAGAGCAGACAGCACAGCGCAGCCCAGTCCAGGGCTGAAATGCATGATGGGGAATCCAGATTTAACTTGAACCAGGAAAGGGTCTGGAACAAAAATTGCATAAACCAATTTGACCCAAATCAGTTATGTCTCAAATTACATTCAATCAGGTTTATCTTAAATGAGTTTCAGCCATTTTGAAACTGGTTTATGTGCACGAAGCTTCTGTTCTGTTACAGGTTTAAACCAGTTTCTGATCAGTTAAACCGGGTTATGTGTGATTTCTGTCCCTAGCTATAAAAATGAACTGCATATAGTACTGCAGTCTATATTATAAGGAGCATTCTGTAGTGGCAGAGGGTGGAGTGGACTGGATTTCCTAATAGTTTGTTACCAGCTTTTCTCTGTTATCCATCCTTAATGATAAATACAATAGTAGATCTCACAGTTTAATGACCAGCGCTGAGTTAATGCTGATAGCTAAACTGTTATAATTTAGGATATAGTCTTAAGGTAGCATTGAAACATGAAATATTAAGTCTATAATTTTAGTCTGCAGACTCAGGCAGTTGAACCAGTAGTCTTGTTGGATCACTTCTGTAAGTTCTGGCAGCAGAGTTGTCTAGTCAGGGAGGCAAGTGATTCTGCTGAAAATCATGGCTCAGTGCAGGAGTGCCAGAATGAGACAGTTTCCATTGAAGGGTGATGGTGAATAAGACTGCAGTCAAGGGAAGAAAACTAGAAAAAATGTCTCACTCCTGGGCCAGTAGTGTAAATATGCTCTATTGATCATCTCTCACTAAGTATGACAGCTTGGATGTCAAATATATGCTGCTGTTGAGAGCCATGGGTGCATGAAAGCTCCATTACAGTTCAGTGAGACAAAGTTTGTAGAGAATACTTGTAGTCCTGAGTCTGATATACCTGGGAATGGAGAGAGAGTAAAAAACAATGGAGAAGGGGGAGAAGTGAAGTACTGTGGTTTAGTGAATAAGGGTGCTGTACTATTTACCAGGAAGCTGGGGTTTTATTTGCAATTCAGTCACTGCCCTGTTTTGTGATGTACTAATTTACCTTCTTTGTGCCTCTGACAAATGTTACCTTCTTTGTGCCTTCCCACCCCCTTTTAAACCTTATATTTTGAGATTGTAAGATGTTTGGGGCAGGGACTATACTGCGTGTCAATATCCTACCTAATCTTGTCCGGGATCTCTAGGCACATCTGTAATTCAGTTAATTAACCTACACTCTTCTTGCGTGCAGGAGGAAGGGAAGCAGGAGCATTGAAATGCCAGAAGAAAGCCTGTACTAGCTCTGTCTTACTGCTATTAAGTGGTACTAGAATTATCCTAAAGAACTCTGCTCTCACTAGATTTCCATCCTGCTTTGATAAGGTTTTGAAATAAGGTTGAGGTACATTTCTATGTTTTTGGGCACTAATGGGAACAGAATCTCAAGGACTTTGAAGCTTCACCTGTCACTAATTATAAAACATGGCTCTAGTCAGGGAGGAGAGAAACAGGTGACTGAGCGCCTAAAACAAAAGGAAATAGTGCTGTTAAGTCTATTATTTCCTCTCCATGATTTCTTGTTTGATTTCATTTAATCTCACGAACCTGGCAAACTGCTGCCAGGTGGGTCTCCTACGTTAACTTGCATCAAGATTTCATTCTTCTTTTCATTTCTGGCTTCCTCATTCAGTCATCTCTGTTTTCTCAAGCTAATTAGCCCTCTGTTTCGGAGATGCGCATTTCTTAACATATGGCAGAGTTGCATTGCATGTGTGCTAGATTTTTGTATTCTGCGGGAGCATGGGGTCTGCATTTTACACTACCAATACAGCATGTCAGAAATATCAGATGTCTTCCCCTCCACTTACCGAAAACACTCACAGTTTCATATCGAAATATGCCCTAATTATACTTTAAAATTCCTTACCTCCCATGTTTTCAATTAAGACATCACAGCCATTATACCACTGTGACAACAGATTGTGGTTTTAAACATGTTGGTGTTCAGAGGTCCTTATCTAGCAGGTGATAAAAGTCACAGGAATTAAGTATTTAAGATAATTAAGATTTTAAAAAATGTACCTTTCCATTTGAGTGAAGCAAAGTTAAAAACCCATATAAAGATCCTCTACATAGTGCGATACCGTCTCTTTGAGACAGTGGAATTGCATGCAGCTATTATAAATCTTCTTTCTGTGTAAGACTGCAGAGGGAGGACCTGACTGGCAACACAAAGGAAAAAGCTGGAGGAAACCATGGTGTGTGTGTCTCTGTGAGAGAGACAGGGGTGGAGGAGAGACAGACACAAGGTTGAATACACAAGGATGCACTCCTCCTATACAGCCCATGCCTGGATGGTTCTAGTCCACCATTTGTATGATGTATTAGCCTTTCAAGTGTTTTTTTGATTTAAACTGATAGACTTGTTTTTAGCTGCTAAGTCCAGCAGGTCTTCATTTCCAGCTGATATTAACCTTTAAAGGAGGGAGCTCAGTCATGCCTACATATGAGAGTTATACCAGTATAAGGTATGGTGTGAATTTAAACTACTTTAGTTGCATTAAAATAATTTGCCTTGTAGAAACTCGTTTTTCCATTTACAAGAATGCTGTTTTGTATATCATTTTGAAAGCAGTTTAAACTAAACAGAAAATATATATTTTCTAAGATAAAAAAATCCCTACAAAAGGAGTTACTGGCATAACTCTAGCTACTAAACTATGTCAGTGTAAACAGAAGTTTTTTATGTAGACAAATCTCCATTTTCAGTAAACTGCAGAGAGAAACTGAGCGCAAGCAATCTTGCTTTCATGTACTCAGACATCTCACTGTCCTACAGAAAACTTCTAGAACTCTTCTTAGTTTTTCCTCAAAAAGCCCTGAACTCCACGTTATAGAGTCAATTCTCACTCCTCTTATGCCTTGCCATTGACCAGCGTCTCTACTCTCTTATCTGATCTCCTCCCCATGCTTGCTAGATACACTCTTCAGTCACTCAGCTATTCTTGCTTGTTCTTGGCACAATGTCCAACTTGGGAACTGGCATCTGAGAGGCAGGTAGAATGAATCTACTCTGTAGATGAATGAGCACTCTCAGCATGAGAAATGTATTTGTCCAGCTGCAGGTATGGAAGAAAAAAAATGTAATGATATTTTGCCAATCTGTTTTTTCAGGTAACCGGAAATGTGTTAGATACTGACATAATTCTAAGATATGTTGCAAAACTGAGAATAGCAAAAAAAAAAAGAGAGAGAGAATTGTACACTTATATTCCAACCTCTGGTTCAAACTTCCATGTATAATGAAAGTTAAGCCCTCTGGCCAGAATTTTCAAATTTAGGAACTGAACATTAAACATCTAAATGCACTGACTGTCAGATGTGTTAAGCAGCCTCAACTGTTATTGACTTCAGTGCTTGACTCATTGAAAACTCAGGCTTGATTTAGATGCCTGGTTGTAGGCACCTGATTGAAAATATTGGCCTTGATTTACAGACACAGGTCAGAGGAAACATGCATTGGTGTTCCCTTGTAGAGTACAGGAGGAAAGAAAATAAGGGAATATGTGCAGCAACTCACAAAGTTAGAAGTACCATGAGGATTTTGGACTGGGGGTTTGACAGTTGTTATAGTCTTTCAGTTCCTTCCTCAACTAAGAAGCTTACAATTTTCTTTTCTCTTTCTCCCTCTTCTTATGATTTTGCCATCTTTTCCTTTCTCTTCCTCATTTTCAGCCTGAGATGAAGGCAGAAATACAATACAAAAATGTTAAGAGAGAGTCAGTTCTCATTAAATTTTCAACCAAAGTTAAGACACCAAAGGTTAGCTTTTTAATTGGCTAAGGATGCAAACTTATGGATATCTACCCAAAACTGTGACCCTTTAGGGGTTTACCCATCCTAATGACATCCTGGTGCCATAGTCTTCAACTTTTAGCTATCCACTACAAAAATAAGAAAATTGGGATACCAATAACTGGCAAAAGAACAAGGTCACCCATGTGTCGGATTTCAGTACTATTAAGAGTTAGGGGTCTTGGCTTATAAACTATTTAATGCAAACACTTCAACACTGGGACGAGCCAGAATAGGTACCTTTGAGAGACTTTTAGAACATGTATGTGTAAATGCTGCCTGTATAATATTTAGTCAATCTTCATTTGAATCCAGTCTCACCATTAGTCACCCATACTAAACCATTCCCTATTAACTGTGTCCAGGAGGACCTAACTATTTTTGATGAGTAAAAGTGACAAGTGTTCACTTAACAGAACTTCTGCAAAGAAACTAGAAACTTTTGAGATTGTAACATTCTGAAAAATGGTATCTTCAGCGGAGAACATTGTGCCTTAGTAGCAAGGTTGTCCACTAGAAATGGGGAAAATAAGAAGACAGAGGAAAAAAACCACTGAATAATTACTGCTGAAAATATTGTGAATTTTCCTAAGTAATTTTTTGTATGTTATGAAATTAATTTTCTTGTTATGCTTCTATTTATTTTACTCTATTTATTTGTTTTTCTGTCAAACTTTCTAGAAAGGATCTTTGATATAATGAGAAAACACTAAAAATAAAGTCCAGATTTTGTTCACCACATGTTACTAGACTGAAGGTCTTTTCAGAGCAGAATGTTATCTTTTATGAGAACTTCAACTTTGATTGCCTGTACCAGGGTTATTTTAGTGGTCAGTAGTAGTAGTCAGTACCAGCTGCTTCTGATGATAGACTACACTTAGCAATTATGAGATAACCAACCACAAGAAAAATCTTCTTAATACCTAATAATTACAGATCATTGGAGGCTATTTTTCAAAGTATTTAGTGGCATAACTATTGGTAATGTTTTTATCTATATCCACAAATTCATTTTTTTAACTCTTAAATGTTTAACTCTTAAACTCTTACCTCAAAGATATCTTGATATTTCTGTCTGTAATGCTCTTTGGATGGCATTATCAAACTATTAACCCTGGTGTGAACTGAAGTGAAACTTATCTTGTGTCTCTTGCTGCCCAGAGCAGTTGCAGAGTTAAGAAAACCATTGCATTTTGCTGTATTTATACCCTGGAGTAACAGTTGAATAAATGTAGATTATTGCTTCTTGTGGTTAAAGGCCTGTTGAGGAGTGGAGAAGATTTCTGGCCAACTGAGGTAGCTGAAACTTAGAATTTATGTTCTGTGGAAGTTCCCATATTGCAGAATTTTGGTTTTCATTTGAAAAAATATCCAAATTTCCCATGAAACAACATTTTCTAAGAAACTCATTTTGGAATTAATGAAACGTTTCCATGTTGATAAAACTCAATGTTTTATGTATTTATTATAAACTATATTTTATTATAAAATCAAAACTAAAATACTCTATTCTTATTCTATATTTACCTTATCAGAGTTATTTTCCACAAATTATTTTCTAAATGAAACTTTGTCAAGCTTGACACATTCCCTTCACTTCAGCTGAAATGGCATTTTGCAATAGTATTATTTTTTTTTTAAATTGACTAGAAGCCTATGCACAGGGCCACATGTTTTGAAGGTTTCTTGCTATCAGAAGGACAGACTATGACTTAGTTAGATCTGAAGGTTTTTCAAACTGAAAGAGGGGTGGCAGTAACATGGTCACATCATCCTTTTGGACCAAGCCCCAGGAGCAGCAGCCAAGGACTATTTTTAAGTCCTCAAAGCAGCAAATAATTCTCCCCACCTGTGCTAGGTGCAACATGCCCTCTCATCTCATATACCCCTCTCCCACCATTTGCTGTTATGACTACCCCAGCTGATGAGTGAAGGTGGAGGGGGGAAGGTCTAGAGCTGCTCTTGCCCTCTAGGCAGTGGAGGGATCTGGGCTGAAAGGGCAGTGGTAGCACTGGTGGTGAGCAGGATCCTCCTCCCTGCCTGATCCTCTCAGCTGTTACCTGCTAGCTTGGGAGCAGGCTCAAGTACAGGAAACCCATCCACTGCCACTGTAGCTGTCCATGTGCAGCCCAGCTGGAGTGGGGCAGAAGTGGCTATGGAGCTTCCTCCAGCCAGGAGGAAGGAATTGGTGGGGAAAGAAAAAAGGGAGTGGGAGGGGATGGATAAGGGGATGTATCATAAGTACTGAAAGAAAGGGACAGCTGTTGAAAGCAGGAGAATGGTGGATTCTTACCTGATCTGGGGACTCTTTAAGGTGCTGCTGGTCAGACTATGCTCTGAAATTCTGGTTGGGGGAAAGCTGGGCATGGGTGTGCAGCTACCCCTGTAGCAACATCACTGTTCCTGCTCCCATTTTTTTCAAAATCCTGGATACACCCATGTCTACAGGGAGTGCTATCCATCTCAAGAGAATTTTTCCTCTGATGTGTCCATCCCTCCCCTTCTCCATGCACACATGGGAAGGATCAGAATACCCAAGAACAAGTGTTTCTGCTTGACAGCACTTAATGGAGAGAATTGTGACTAATGCCCTCTTAATTTCCCTTTGAATGCATAGAATAGAATACAGGTGCTTCCAAATCCACCTAAGCCTGGCTTTCTCCCCTGTCTGAAGGCCAACTCGCCTGAGTCAGTCAAAACAAAGAATTCCTTGCCAAGTCTATAAATCAGGTCCTTGATAATTTGGTAGTCCTCATCCAGCTGTAAATAAAATCCACACATTTAAATTTAAAGTGCTGGCCTCCCAAGGTCTGGCTTACTAATACGTAAGTAATTTTAATAAAATTACTACAACCCCCTAGGCTAAATCTGCTACTCGAGAACTGTCTGTCATAGCCTCTAGCTTCTTCTCTTAGGGTTTGTTTTCACTAGAAAATTAGGTTGTGTTAGGAAAGAACCTTGAGAAACCATATTAATTAACTTGCAGTAAGTCTGGCCAGGGACAAGTTTCATTTAACACTGTATCAGCTGGTTGTGATTAACCCCATGTTTTCAGTACAGCTTATTCATGACCAGATGTCTCAATGTGAAATTTGCTTCACACCTATCTACACTGACTGTAGAGTTATTTTTAACATTATGTTAGTTCATATGAAGATTGAGAATCATAAAAAAGTAGGGTTGGAAGGGACCTCAGGAGGTCATCTAACCCAACCTCCTTCTCAAAGTAGAACCATCTCCAACTAGATCACTCAACCAAGGCTTTGTCTACCCAGGTCTTAAAAACCTTCAAGGGTGGAGGTTCAACAACCTCTATATAGCCTCTTTCAGTGCTTTACCAGTCTACTGGTGAGAGAGTTTTTCCTAATATCAAAACTAAACTTCCCTGGCTACAACTTGAAACCACTGCTGCTTGTTTGTTCATCTGTCACCACTGAGAACCATCCAGCTCTATCCTCTTTGGAACTCCCCTTCTGGTAGTTGAAGGCTGATATTAAATCTCCTCTCAATCTTCTTTTCTTTAGACTATATAAATCCAGTTCCCTCTGCCTCTCCACAGAAGTGCCCCAGCCCCCTAATCATTTTTGATGCTTTCCACTGCACTCTCTCCAATTTTTTCTACATCCTTTCTGTAGTGGAGGCTCCAGAACTGGACACACTATATCAGATGTGGCCTCATCAGTGCTGAATAGAGGGGAATAATCCTCAGTCTGCTAATGCAGCCCAGTATACCATTAGCATTCTTCACAACAAGGGTGCACTGTTGGCTCAAATTCAACTTCTTATCCGCTGTAGACCCAGGTCCTTTTCTGCAGAGCTGCTGCTTAGCCAGTCAGTACATGTAACCAGTACATGGGATTGTTCTGTCCTAAGTGCAGGACTTTGTGCACTTGACCTTATTGAATCTCATGAGACTTCTTTTGGCCCAATCCTCCAATCTGTCTAGGTATCTGAATCCTAGCTCCACCTTCAGCATATCTACTATTCCCCCTAGCTTGGTGTCATCTGCAAACTTGGTGAAGGTACTCTCCATCCCACCCTCCAGGTTGCTGACGAAAAAGTTGAATAAAACTAGCCCCAGGCCCAACACCTGGAGCACTCCACTTGCCACCAGTTGCCAACTAGAGACTGAGCCATTGACTTCTACCCTCTGAGCCTGATGATTTAGCCATTTTTCCATTTACCAAACCAGTCCTTCCTTAGCTTTCTTGCTAGAATGTTGTGGGAGACCATATCAAAAGCTTTTCTAAGGTCGAGGTATATCACATCAACTGCTCTTCTCACATCCACAGAACCATCTCATCACTTGAGGTCCTGTTTTAATGCAACAGCTTTAATAGGGTAGTGAGCACTTCTATCCTCATCTAACCTCTAGCTCAGTGGTGCCCAGCCTCTTGGTCTGTGGGCCAGATGAGTGGAATATGGTCAGTTTATGGGCCAGGTCCCACATGGGGTCAGCATATGTGGTCAGTCCATATGTGTGGTCTGGTGTACTGGCCTGACCCTGTATTCCTGTATCCAGTTGTGGAACAATCCTATGCACCAGTGCAATCTAGCATGCAGGGCTATGTTATCTTAGACATCTAAGCTATTCCTTTTGAAGAGAGAAGACTGACTAATAGGTAGAGGGAATGATGTTCCCACCTTTTATATAATAGCCTACTGGTCAAAGCAATTGCTCAGGAGATGGGAAATACAAATTCAGTGCTCTTCAATGTTCTTCTCAGTCAGTGGGATCAAAGATACCTTTCTTATTTTTTAGGAAAGTGCCCTAATCATCACACTAGAGCAGGGGTATTCAACCTGTGGGCTGAGGGCTAGATCTGATCCATGGAAATTTGCTATGTGAGCCATGGTGTTCCCTATAGACCTGGAAATTTGGCAGTAGGGGAGTGGCAATTAACACTGCCACCACTCTTCCACCACCAAATGTCTGGACCTGTGGGAAGCAGTGTGGGCCACATGACAAGGTTCCATCAGCCAGATCTGGCCATTAGGGCACTTTCTAGAAAAGTGAAAAATGGGAGTTTAATCCCACAGACTGCAAGGAACATTTGTATCTTCTTTGTATCTTCTATTTCCTAAATAGTTGCCCTGACCAGAAGGTTATTTCTTCTACCTGTGAATTAGTCTTTTCTCTTCAAAAGGTATGGCTTAGATGCCCAAATCCACAATGGAGTTCAAGGCTATAAATCCTGATCTGACCTAGGTACATACCTTAGGACTATAGGGTGTCTAAGCTAATACAGCGGTAGAGTTTTAGACTTAGCTTTTTTCTCGAGAATTTTCTGTCAAATCTTTTACGCATGCATGCTACTGTGAATCTTATCCTAAAGGGCATAGCCTTCCCTGAGCACATATATGAAACTGAAGTGCCAAACTCAGGCATGTGAATTGCATTGCTGGGGCCAAGTGCCAAAGCCTTTTTGTGGATCTAGGTTTCATCATAGTAAGTCAACTTAGTTCCCACTGACTGGCAGCAAGACATAACATAATTACATAATATTTATTTTTCATCTCTGAAAAAATCCTATAGGTTTACAGAAGTGTCATAGAATTTATTAGACGATTCTGAAAAACACAAGTCTGTAGGATGAATACAAAGAACCACAGTATTGGCTAAGTACTTTAATGTTTTAGAATACTTTTTTATTGAATCTCCTTGAATCCATTTTTCTTATTTCTATAGCAGTTTCTTTAGGATTAATCTACAGTATTTGGTAAAATTTAATTAAAAAACATAACTTCAGGAGTGCAAGAGGCAAGAAATGTTGAGAGTGCTACCTCTTATTGGGCCAACTACCTGGCTAGGATAAACATAGGCAAGATTTTGCGTATAACAGTCCCTTCATCAAGCCTCTATTTTAGAATCATTGTTCGTGTAATACCTCCTTATTTAAGAGAGTTTCTCACTCTGATGGAGAAAAACCCTAATGACATCTGTTTAACTGTTTTTTTCTGAATACCTCTTTTCCATGGTAATTTAATTAAAATATATCTTTAGAATATTTTTAACCTACGTACCTTTAGATCTAAGAAGTGATATCATTTCTATTTGATTTGATATATTTAAAATTCTATAGCAAAAGTGACTATTTTAAATGTTATTATAGAATCATAGAAGTAGGGTTGGAAGGGACCTTGTAGATCTTCAAGTCCCATCCCCTGCCTGGGCAGCAGGGAAACTGAGCTCAAGTGACCCCAGCTAGGTAGGCATTGAGCCACTTCTTAAAGACCTCCAGGGTAGGAGCCAGCACCACTTCCCTTGGAAGTTGGTTCCAGATCCTAACCACCCTAACTGTGAAGTAGTTCCTACGGATGTCTAATCTAAACCTAC
>JAGPOW010003642.1:30457461-30537500 GCA_030014935.1 Caiman crocodilus
CAGGTCCCCCCTCAGCCTTCTCTTGTGAAGGCTGAACAGGTTCAGGTCCTGTAGCCTCTCATTGTAGGGTCTGCCCTGCTGTCCCCGGATCATGCAGGTTGCCCTCCTATAGACCCTCTCAATGTTGTCCACATCCCTTTTGAAGTGGGGTGTCCAGAATTGGACACAGGACTCCAGCTGTGGCCTGACCAGTGTCATGTAGAGAGGGAGGATCACCTCCCTGGCCTTACTTGAGATGCACCTGTGGATGCACAATAGGGTCCAGTTAGCCCTGCAGACTGCGACCTCGCATTGTCGGCTCATGTTCATCTTGGAGTCAATGAAGACTCCAAGATCGCTTTCTGCCTCCGTGCTCTCAAGAAGGGAGTTTTCCATCTTATAAGTGTGCTGCTGGTTGCTACTGCCCAAGTGCAGCACACTGCACTTGTTAGTATTGAAACATCTTGTTTTTGTTAACACACCCTTGCAACCTATCCAGGTCATTCTGCAGTTTTTCCCTCCCTACTAGCGTTCCCACCTCACCCCAAATTTTGTTATCATCAGCAAGTTTGAACAGGTTTGTTTTCACCCTGTCGTCCAAATTGCTGATAAAGAAATTGAACAGTGTTGGCCCAGGGACCAAGCCCTGGGGGACTCTGCTGTCCGCTTCCCCCCAGGTCGAATATGACCCATCCACCATCAACCTCTGAGTACAACCCTTCAGCCAATTAGCAATCCATCTGACTGTCTAGGCATCGATGCCACAGTCACCTAGGTTTTTAATGAGGATGAAGTCCAGAAAGACTACATCCACGGCGACACCTGCATCCAATGCTTTTGTGACCTGATCGTAAAAGGCAATCAGGTTGGTCTGACATGACCTGCCCCAAATGAAACTGTGCTGGTTGCCCTTGAGCATCATCCCCGATGCTGGCCCATCACAGATGTGCTCCTTGATGATCTTCTCAAAGAGTTTCCTCAGGATTGAGGTAAGACTGATGGGCCTATAGTTGCCCAGGTCCTCTCTCCTCCCTTTCTTAAAGATAGGGGCCACATTGGCTATCTTCCAATCACCTGGCACCTGGCTCAAGCACCACGAGCGCTCATAAAGCCATGTCAAGGGCCCTGCAATAACCCCTGCTAGCTCCGTCAACACTCTGGGGTGGAGAGCACCTGGACCTGCTGATCTGAACACGTCCAGCTCCTCCAGAAGCACTCTAACCCAGTCCTCTTCAACCTTAGGTCTTGAGGCATTCCCCTCGAAGGTGAAGTATTAGTTAAAGAGGTCTGCCTTCTCCTCTGGCACAACCACCAGATGCCCAGCACATCTGCAGGGGCCCCACATTTCCCGGTGCCTTCTTCATGCTCCCTATATTTTTGAAAAAGGACTTTTTATTATCTTTGACCTTGGATACTAGTCCTAGCTCTATGTCCACCTTAGCTTTCCTAACAGCCCCCCTACAGGCCTGAGCAGTGAATGTATACTCTTCTTTGGAGATAATCCCCCACTTCCACCGGATGTACGCTACCTTTTTAGCAACCAGGCATTCCCAGACATCCTTGGTGAGCCAGGGAGGCTTTCGGGCACTCTTTGCCCCCCTTGCTTCTTGTTGGAATTGTTACCCCTTGAGCCCTATGTTATGTATCATTAGATTATTTTTCTGTAGAAACCTTTTAAATTTCTGCAGCACACTATTGTTTTAATGGAAAATTAGAATTAATGAGTTAGAATGAATAAGATTTCCTCAATGGGTACATTTTTGTGACGGATATTGTATAACCAATTTGATTTTTGGATATTTTGTTGGCTCATCTTCATTTTCTACACAGAGATAGTTGATTTGGGAAGATAATGGCAAATTATGGCTTTGGATAGCTATAGTTTATATTTACAGAGCCAGTACTATCAAAAGGTGAAAATGCAGAGAAAAAGGTCACCAGGGAATGGAGAAGGGTGAAACGAACCAAAGGGTGTCTATACATGAGTAGTGAGGCTGCTCTGATGCACAGTAATTACAGCGCGGTGGAGCAGCCTGGATTAATCAAGTCAGCTGCAATGTGGTAATTAGTGTCCAGAGTCTCATGTATCAGCATCCTCACACTTAAAAATGGTGGTGGGGGTGCTTTAATGAAAGTTTGTTGCACAAGCTTTAGTTATAGCATCCCTGCTGCCATTTTTAAGCAGAGGGACACTGATACATGAGACACTCTGCATGTTCTTGGAGCCGCTCTAATTAAAGTCCCCCCTCCCCTCCTCCTGAAGCACGTGGATAAACACACAGAGAGATTAAGAAGGGATAGAAGACTTTTGACACATACTGTAGGTCATTTCTATCCCTAACTTTTATTAATGGAGCAAAAAGAAATAGTGAAGATATTTAAGGCAGGCCACTAATGATTTAGAGGAGAAAATAAAAGTTCAATATTTTTAAAATGTTTATTAAAATATGTTCTGATGTTTTGATACAAAGCTCATTTTGGATCAATCGAAACAGTTCATTTTCAACTAATACTGAAATGTTTGGGACTCAGTACTGAATTTTAAAATTGTATACCATATTATGAAAGTTAAAAATGTTAAATGTCCTGATAAGATCTATTTTTACTGAGTACATTTATCTAAAAATGCAATATTATTCCTTGCAGTATTCTCACCACATGAGGGGGCTTACACTAACCAATATTGATTGCAAAGAGGAATAAAGAATGAATAGCAGTCTCAAAGCAAGGAAGATTTTTGCAAATATAGCCCGTGATAAAAAGGTAAGAAATATTTGAATTAATTGGAAACATAAAAAAACAGAGTCTAGCTTATATGCATTGCTAGACGTGAAGGGAATTGGCTAATGAACTCATTCCAACAATGACAATTATTTTTTAAAAGTCATGGAGAACAGTGGAAATGCCAAAGGAGTCAAAAAAGTAAATGTTGATATTAATCTTCAAAAAAGAGAGAGACTGACCCTGACAACTATCATGTAGTAAATCTAATTACCTAGCAAAATAATACAATATATAAAGATCTATAAACACCTGGAGAATAATCGAACTGCAAACATTTTTAAAGGACAAAGCAGGCCAGAAGAATTCTGCTTTGTTCCTCCCAATTTTGAATAAACTCCTATAGATATTCCAAATATGTCCCCTTCTTGGCGACTGGATATATTGGTTTCTTAAGTATTAACACCATCATAAAGTTCTACCTAGAATCTCACCAAAACTTGATTGCTCCTAGGACTCCTACAGGATGTGTGTGTCTGACTTTTTCCCCTCTAACTTTCACGGAGGCTTCAACCAGTCATCTTTGTTGATTGGAGGTAATTGAATCTACCTGGTACTATTATTCAGAAACAATAGCACCCTTATAAAGAAGTGAAATGCCTCAGAGCAGGATAATTGAGTAATTCAGGGTCTTTGGGTCAGATCCTCAGCTGGCCTAACTTAGCATAGCCTTTTTGACATCTATAAAGCAATGAAATGTTTTATACCAGCTGAGAATTTCTCTCTAAAAGTCTGGTTTCCTCTCTTATTTTTCAGCAGAATTGACAAATTAGTGCTGAAAGGAATGTGGCAGAGATAACATATGTACTTTTGTAAAAGATTTATTGCTATGACTATTATTTTGATTACTGTAGTGTATAGGAGCCCCAGTCATGAACCCAGTACCTAATTGTGTTACTGGGTGCTATACAAATAGAGGCCTTTAAAGAGTTTGTAACTTACTACAGAAGAAGACAGATGGACAGCATATTGCAAAGAAACAAGGGGACAATATTAGTCAACGATGCTATCTTATGAATTCTTGTAAAGATCAAACTGTCTCAGATAGCAGCGTTGTCAAAAGTTAAAAATATTTGGCACAGTAATAATCAATGAAAATGTAGGAAGTTGAGGGAAGTGTCCAACCTGGCTGTATTCATATGAAATGCAGTCATATGTTGTAGTGTCAGTGCTGATTTGAAAGTGAATGCACACCTATTAATGGCCCAACTCTGCAGCCTTGACTCATCTTTATTAGCACTATTTCCTGAGAGTAGTTCAACTAGAGTCAGCCAATTGTTTGTGTTAATGCATGGTATTCAGAATGATTAGATTTGTAATGTTAGGACCTAAATATGTTGATGTCATTAGCAGGAGCGGGGGGTGGGGGGGGGCGGAAGGAGGGGGAGTTTCAATCCCAGGAAGATACCTTCTGAAAAATAAAAAAACCCAACCAATTAACCAAACAGTCAAACTCCAAAAAGAAATAGCAATTGGTCAAATCCAACCACTTTCCACTAAGATTGATATAAAAATTCCAGTGAACTTTGACAAACCCCAAAAGGAATTTAATCTGGGGAAGTATTTACAGGGAAGAAGTAAGATGTGCTTATACTAGAAAGTCAATATTCCTTTGGTGATTTATCATGAGAAAAGGAAAACTGAATGCCATATGCCCCTCCCTGCCAGGCTTTCTGGGGGGTGACAGTATACTTATCAACTAGAGCAGAGCTGTTCAACTTCAGTGTGGCTGTCAGCCACAGGTGGCACCAGCATGTGGTCCTTGGGGCCCGCATTGCATGGACCACACACAGCAGGGGAAGTTCCTCCTGCGTTCTTCTCAATGTGCAGACTGTGCTGGTGGCACAGAGACACCCCAACCCTTGCCTCGAGGGCTGTGTGGGCAGGATGTAACTCCCTTGCACATGAACACTGCTATGTGTTCCCATACTACACTCTGTAAAGGCAGCATGCAGACCTCCCAGCCCTTCCCCTGCCACATAAACAGTAAGATAGGAGACCTTTGGGGCCTGTGGGCTTCAAGGCCATCATTACTTGCAGTACTTGCAGGCCATCATTTGGACAGTCCTGAAATAGGGGATGAGATAGGCCTAGAGTACAGAAAGAACAAGTTAGAGATTTATTTAGAATAGGTGGCTGTGTTTGAGTCAGCAGGGTGGGTGAGGTTCATCCTAGAGGGCTCAAAGAATTGATGCAATTGCAGATCCATTAGCTATGATATTGGAGAATTCCTGGAGGCTAGGTTAAGTTCTGGATGATTGGAAAAGTGCAAATATAGTGCCCACCTTTAATAAAGGAAAAAAGGAAGTTCCAGAGAAGTGCTAACCGGTCAGTTGAAACTTGATACCAGAAAAGATTTTAGCGCATGTAATCAAGGAATCTGTTCCTGAGCACAGAGAAGATTTCAGAGAACAGTTAACATGAATTGTGACGTGCAAGGTCACATGCTTGACCTTCTACAGCAAAGTAATATGATTAGTGGATGAAGGGAGAGCTGTGCTTATGACATACCTTAATTTTAGCATAACTTTTAAACCTGCCTCCCATGACATTCAAAGGAATGGATAAAAGTGGATAAATAATTGGTTAGATTATCATGCACAAAGACTAATCATTAGTGACCCAATGCCTAACTGGGAGGAGGAGGTATCAAGTGTAGTTCCCAAGGCTTTCTCCTGTGTTCAGTACTATTTAATATTTTCAATAATGACTTTGAGGTTGGGACTGAATGTAAACTAAGCAAATTTGTGGATGGCATCAAGTTGGGTGGAGTTGCAGAAACTTTGGAGAATAGTACCAGAATTTAGAATGACCTGGGTAAACTAGAGAAATGGTCTAGGATCTTTCAGATGAAATTTAACAAGGACAAATGCAAACCTGCATTTAGCTGCTTGTACAAATACAGACTGGAGAGTGACTAGGTAGGCAGCAGTACTGTAGAAAAGGACCTGGGGGTGGACCATAAGATAAATATAAGTCAACACTGTGATCTTGTTGCAAGAAAAGTCAATAGTATTATATTAAAAGGTTGTTTTAAAGGAACATCATTTGCAGGAAAGTGATCCTTCCACTCTATTTGGCACTGATGAGACCTCATCTGCCATTCAATTTTGGGCAATCAACTTCAAAAAAGTTATAAACACACTAGAAATAGTCAAATGGAGAGCAACAACAAATGATAAGAGGTCTAGGGAATGTGACTTACATGAACAGAGTGAAAGAACTGGGATTATTTAGTGTAAAGGAGAGAAGAGTAAGTGGGGATTTAGTAAGTCATTAAGTACCCAAAGAGTAGTTATAAAGAGCATGCTGATAGGTTGTTTTTAATGGCCACAAGGGACAGGACAATGAGCAATGGTCTTAAATGCAATGAGGGAAATTTAGATTGGATATTAGGAAAAACTCTTTAACTATGAGGATGGTTAAGCACTGGAACAAATTACCTAAAGAGGCTGTGAAATATCTATCATTGCAATTTTTTTTATTTGTAGGTTTGACAAATATTTGGATCAGATGGTTTAGATGGGGATGATCATGTTTTGCACAGGGCGTTGAATGAGATGGCCTTCTAAGGTTTCTTACATCTCTTTTATATATTTTTATATTCTGCCCCTACTTTTGCACTTGGTTTGCTTTTGATTCTCCTTCATTGTGGCCCATATTAGTGCTGGTGCTATTGTTGTAACTAGTTTACTACAGAATGTAGTTTAACTGGTTATTGTAATATCAAAGTGATATAGCCAGGATGGTCCAGGAATCATGAAACAGGCAGGGATTCTTGTGAATGTTTTATTGGACTGCCTGTATGGTTGGAATAGACTTAGACAACCTTTCAAATGCAAAATATTATTTGGGTATGAGGAAACAAGCAGGTGCAGCAATGACTAAAAACAGTGTGGAGGGTTATGGAATTGGAGAAAGGAGAAATTCCCAGATGTAGCATAACAGCTGAGAATCCCTATGCCTGCAGAAGGATGATTGCACCCAAAAGCTTGCAAGGAACCTTTTTCCAACTACTCAGTTGGTCTAATAAAAGATGTTGTATCTACACAAAGAATCTGGCTGGCCAAGTGTAGCAGACAAACAATTAACAAAAGAAAAAATGGTTTGATTAGTATGACATCAGGACTATTCAAAAAGGAAACAGGGTTGTTGTTATTATCCGTAGTGTGAAGAAACATACTCAGGAATTAGGTAGATTATAGCATGTCATAAAGTCAGTATCAGTGTTCAGTCCTTGGTTCTTAGTATTCAACCAGCTTATGAATTTTTGTTCTGAGGCTCACTTTTCCCAGAGGTTTTCTAAATTTCCCTGGAGCTGAAGATGGTGAGGTCAGAAAGGGAGTGATCTGTGAAAAGTGTGCTCCTACTGGTATTGCCTGTCTCTGTCCTTTATATTTTTTATGTGAGAATTTATTTTGGTGTGTAGTTCGTGTCTAGTTTCACCCATGTGAACCATGTTACTGGGAAGGAATGTGGTATACTAGTTGATTTTTGTAGCAGAGGAGATATAATGACAAGTTCTGCATCTATTGTTAAGGCAAGGCTGTGCCTTAACAAGGCTGTTGAAGGCTGTAGAATAGTGGGGAGTTTGCTTCTGATGAGGCATTTGGCCAGGTCAGAGACCTTGTTTGAAAGCCAGGAATGGAAGAGCCAGGCTATTTCTCTCAAGGTCTTATTTTTATCATGTTTAGACTGCAATTGTTTCATGATTCTTTTAATCAGTTCCAGCGTGGGTAGTAGATGACCTGTAGGGGGTGTGCAGTCCAGCAGCTGTTTCTTTTTGTATCATAGCAGATTTCTCCAGGGCATGCGGCTGGCTCTTTTAAAGATACAATCTATTTCTCTGCTGGAGTGGTCTTGTTGTATAAAGGGGTATAGGTTGTACCCATATTGGTCTAAGGACATAGGCAGACAAGGTGCTTTGGGTAAAGCTGACATCTTTTATTACACCAATTCAAATAGCTGGAAACATTCTTCTTAGCAAGCCATTCTTCTCAGCAAGGTTTTGGGTTTAAATACAGGCTGAGGCAGCATTGCCAACTATTTGAGTTGGTCTAATAAAAAAATACCAGATTTACCCAAAGAACCTTGTAGTATAAAGGCAGATTTCAGGTTGGCAATGTGGGTGTTAAAAATATTTTCCTAAGTGCAGATACAGTTGTATCTGAGGGCCTAACTCTAGATTACAGAGTTTTTGATGAGTGTGGTATTATAGCTGGTTTTGTGGCTATAAGTATGGTGATCTGTGCATCTAGAAAGTTGATGTTAGTGTAGGAATGCTCCAGAAAGAATTAGATCGAGGGCTGATAGCTCTTAAACTCGTGGTGGAAGCCAGTAAGTGAATCTAGGTGTTTGGTCCAGGTCTATAGTCAGGCTCTCGGAGAAAACCGCATGTGTTCTGAGGAGAATACTCACAACCAGGGATCCGGGTTTTCCGTTTTCCGTTTCCCAAGAAAGACAGAATAAAACACAGATTTCCTACATTTCCCAAGAAAAATGCAGATTTCTCATTTGAGCAGAGAAAGCTGCAGATTTTACAGTTTTGCAGAGTGCCAGCCTGCAGGGGACTGGGAGGAAGCAGGAGGAGAGTGGTTAGGCAGGGGGCCCCAGGCAGCCTGACACCAGGTCCTGCAGGTAGGGGCAGGGGGGGCATGTGCCCCCCAGATCTGTGCATGGGGTTGGGAAGGTTTTCCACTGCAGGCTCGGTCTCAGGATCTCACCCTCCTGCCCTCCCCTGGGGCCTCCACAGTTCAGCATGTGTGACCTGATGAAGCAGGGAACAGCAGAGCCACACAGAGATCTCTTCACCACTGCAAGCTCTGCGCTGCCATGGTCGCGCATCCTCCACACCAGGCAGGCAGCTGGCAGGGTGGGGGACAGGGATCCAAGCGGGGGTGGTAGGAGAGCCAGGCTCCATGCTCTGCTCTGCTGCAGCAGCCACAGCCTCCTGCTAGGGTCAAGCGGCTGCGGACCCAGGTCCCTGGCCCAGTAGCCCTGGCAGCTGGCCTTCCAGCAGGACAGGGGGCTATGGGTGGGGGTGAGGGGCACCACCAGGGCCAGGGGGTTGTGGGAGGGGAGTAATGGGCACCACCAGGGCCTGGAGAGCAGGTGCTGTAGGGGGCTGTTTATTTTCATCATGGATTTGGGGGGTATTATCAGAGAATTTGCAACTTGTTATCATGGAAAACCGGGATTCCTGCTTGTATCACACACTTTACCACTCACCTTGTTTGTCTAATACACCTGGAAATGTCTCTCTTTTCCAATTTCATAGTACTCCACCTATTTTAAATCATTGCTGCACCTGCTTCTTTCCTCAGACCTGAAAAAGAAGACTTCACATTCGAATAGTTGTAAATCTATCCCAGCCATGCAGTTGATCCAACAAAAGATAACATACACAAAAATACTTGTCTCTCATTCAACTGCTTATTACATTTTTGCTGTGTAAAGTGACTGGTATGCCAACTAAATCTATCAGCGTTTCATGCAACCTCCAATATAACAATATTAAACACTTTACAAGTATTTGAAAAATATAAGCAGGGAGGAGGGAGAAGAAATGTTTAGTATAGTCCACAAGGGTACAACAAAGAATAATGAGATGAAATTAAGAGTACAGGAATAGAGAGGTGAAAGGCACTTCATTAGGTTGTCCAAAAGTGGAATGGACGGAGCTTTAAAGATGATATTGCAGAGAACAAGCCTTCATTAGCAGTGGGATTGAATTACTTCCAGCAGTTTATTGGCACTTACAGTTTCTTTGTTTCCTAATCTTTTAGTTGTTTTCATATTATTTCAATTATTTCGGTAATCTTAGTTACTATACCTAATCATTTAATACTGAGTAGTTGTTCAGTGTATTTTTGATGGGGACACAAATATTTGACATTCTTCAATAAAATATCATTTCCTACATATATAGTTGTGCAAATCAACATATTTTGGCTAATTCCAGGGGTTCTTTACTTATCCTTATATTTTTATAACTTGTGCATTATGATACTGTAGAATGTGACCCCTTTATGTAATTCTTGACCCTTTTTAATTTTTTTCATTCTAGAATATTTTACATGCCCTTTTTAAAGAATATTTCCTATAGCTTCTCTATCACAATTTCTTCTGGAGTATTCTTTGCCTCATTTTATTTTTCATTTGTTCTAAAAATTTGCATTTTCTAAAAATTTGCAATCATTAGTGTGCACTTTTTGAAAAGGTGTCTTGCAAATTTGAGGAAGGTTGTTGCCTTCATGGAAGTTGATCACATTATACCAGAAGAAGTGGTATATGGTGGTAAATGCTTACCTGTTAGGCTATGTCTTCTGAATATCGCTATGTCCTTCAACAGTACTAACAGTCACTGCTATAGTTTCCTGGTCATCACAGGGTAGGAAGTAATCATGTACCCATCTATTAAATCTATTTTATCTTTCTAATCATTCTAGCAGGCATTTATATTGCATTCATTATGGTCATGTCTAAATATCCTTTTCAAAATTTCCTCTGAGGTAGATGGATCTCTTATCATTCTGTGGAAAACAGAAATCTATGTTTTTTTCTATACTGCATTACATCTACAAACATTTTAATATTGTACATTTTTTATAATTATCATATAGCCATGGCATTAGGCTTAGAGAGATACAATATTGAGATGTGTGTTTTGTAGAAAAAAGGAAAGATGCAAGCAGTGTGCCTCTTTAGGACAGTGTACCAGTCATTAATGAGATATTGAAGGTTTCAAGATGTAATAATGGCTAGTGAGTTGGGCCCCTTGGAAAACATTTGTTTTACTGAGTAAACACTATATAGTTGTATAGTATAGTGGATACTATACAGTGACAGTAGTATAGTGGATACTATAGTTAGAAACTTATGATCAGAACATCAGAATTATGATTTTGCAAGGCCATTGTGGAGCTTTGTGGATACTATAGTTAGAATATGTTACACGCTCATTTTGTTCATTGAACCAGGTTCCCTGGATGAGTGTTTTGCATATAATGCACCACAAGTCTTTCTCTTGCTGAACAGTTGTGGTGCTTCAGTGCATAGAGAAGATTGGTACATAAGCTACTTGAAGTACAATGCCTGATAGGCACCCAAACACAGCGTTTCCAAACCCCAAAGCTTTCAGTTTGGGGGATCAAATTATTTCCATTTAAAATAAAATCCTTTTTAATGTTAAGCTGTTCAGCTTTTGATGAGCAGTCAACATTTTTTATAGGTTACAGGTACTATTTGGGCAGTGGAAAACTCATTTAAAGTGATTTAGTCCAAAAAAATTCCTGGAAAACAGTTTTATTTAAAAAAAAATGTTTAATAGGCTTACAAATGAATAAATGCTGCTTCAGGGCCAGATCTAAAACAGTCAGTGATACTATTTCCATTGGGTTCAGTGGGCTTTCAATCAGACTCTTAGGTATCTAAAGACTTTGCATTAAACAATGCCTAAATATGAAACAAGGCTAATAATTTAATTCTTATTAGTCAGTTTATTCAGATATATTCAGATATGTAGCTCAGGGCTTTTCAACTGGTGGCCCATAGGCCACATGCAGCCTGTAAAGAGTTAGTCTGTGACCTTCAAGGTACCCCTGGCTGTCACTCCCCTCATTGCTCTGGTTTCTGCAGCAACTGGGGGCTGAAGGCTCTCCCACCCGTCTCTGGCTTTCACTTCCTGCTCCTACCCCAGGGGATAGGGAAGGGCAGAGCAGGGCAGGGCAGGTGATGTGGCAGGGCAGGGCAGCCTGCAGTGCTGAGAGAGCCTGAAACATGGTGCAGTGGGGAAGCCTGTAGCCAAGAAGGAGGGGTGCTGCCTGCCCATTTGGTGCAGTGGTCAGGGGGAATGCGCACAGAGTTCAGTAGTGGAGGGAACCACCTGCCTTTGTGGTGCCAGGGGAGCTTGCAGTTAATGTGGTGGTGGGCATGGCCACCATGGCAGCCTCTGCCGGTGTGAAGCCCGGCCACTAAAAAGTTGGACAATACTGATCACCCTTGATAACTATACTTTTTGGAAAGAGTCATGTGACTCTGGGGGGTCTACTCATACCTTCAAGGGTATCTTTCAACCCCAACCTCCTCTCTGTCATCTGTTGCTTGACCACTGAGACCAAGCTGAGATGTGCCAGGGGCCAATTTCTTGGTCCAGATGCCCCAGCTTCACCTGTCTTTTTTCAGGCCTTGACAGCTCTTAGCAGACAGGATTTTACCAGCTTGCAGAATCTCACACCCTTTTGTCAGGCTGTGCTAGATATTGCAGATCCCCTTTTCCATAGAAAAGTCCTGCCTATATTGTCTAATATTCCAAATATGAGAGAAATTTTAAAAACAAAGATTATATGTTGAGATACACATAGGTATGAAAAATAAACAGAAAATTAGAAGAACAGTATATTATCTCTGCATCTTAGCCCTAAAAATGCAACTTGAACTTCTGACCAAGCCAAAGTCCCTGCTAGACTGTCAGTTCACAACACCCAGCCTTTCCTAGTGGGACTTTTCAGGCAACATTTGCCTCTCCGGGCATGACTTAACCATGTCCTCTTATCTGGTTATTTACATTTCTCTACTGTATTCTTGGGAAGAATATAGTATGATTATAACTTCCTGCCCCAGATGTGTATTTGTTAATCAAATGAAATGCCTTCCTGATCCCATTATATTTAGGGGAATATTTTTATCCTTTCAGACATAAAGATTGCTAGTTCAATATCCTAGAGATACAACCTCTCAATTCTAATGAAAGATGATGTGGGCACAAGACTACTGTGCACCCATCTCCCCACCCATAACACCTTTTCCCTGTGAAATGTCTGTGTCTGGGCCTCGATACATAATGCCTGAAATATCATTTGCACTGAATATGCATAGCCCTCCTGGATACAAATTTTCTGTGATTACCCCTTCCTAAGCTGGCTAGGCATTATCCCCTCTTAAATGTGAACTTTCTTGTCTGGAAGGCAACAGTTAACTTAAACATTACCATACTATCTAATCCTGAACATATTTAAAACATATAAAAGTACACTCACAACAATGGCTGCAGTTCATACAAACATATACATGAATAAGCAAGACACCACTTATCTTCAGCTACCTATAGAGACCATATACCATGGGTTACCATTAACTATAAACAGAAACTGGCCATTGTATCAACAGACTTCAGGCATGAACCATCTATGCCTGATGTTCCATGTATCCACTGAATAATTGGGGATCCTGAAAGTGTATTTTACAGCAGGTGAAAGAGGACTCAATAGGAAAGGATAAAGCATTTGGTTTGCTTAACTCACCTAACCAACAAAGGCAAGTTTACAATTGTCCAACTCCATGGCCTATCCCAAGCCTAGAAGGCTCATTGGGATACTGTGGCTAAGGCATACAGAGGAATGATGGATGGAGTATAGGTCATATTTGGTTCCCCCAGAGGCACACCTGTGATTACTTAGAGCTGTGTCAACTAGCAGCCTTCAGAAGCTGAACTCAATACATCAACTCTCTGCTACTGCATTTTTTAAAATTTAAATGCTAGAATTATATGAACTTGAAGATTGTTTAATTAATCACATTTATAATTTCCAAAACTTAAGTTATGAATATTAAAAATGGCCATTCTTTGAATGCAAACTTCCAATGCTGCAACCCTCAATATAGGGTTACAATATAGGTATTTTTTTACAAATAATCTTGGCAATACAGAAATAATTAATGGTACTGTGTACCTTTAAACTTTGTATATACAACAGCTAATTAACAGAACACTGGTCCCTGATTCAGTTAGTCTATAAGGTACATCTTACCTTACTTTCTGCCCAATGCTCTGGTGAAGTAGGTTAGGCTTGGTACCTTTCTCTAAATTGGAAGTGGAGCAAATGAGCCATAACGTGGAATGTATTGGTCAACAGCAAATCTCCAGTTGACTTCTGGAGGTTCAAAATTACAAATTCCAAGCATGGGATTTACATAGATACATAGATTCATAGATGCTAGGGTTGGAAGGGACCTCAACAGATCATTAAGTCTGACCCCTGCTTAGGCAAGAAAGAGTGCTGGGGTCAAATGACCTCAGCCATATGCCTATCCAGCCTTCTCTTAAAGACCCTTAAGGTAGGTGAGACTACCACCTCCCTTGGAAGCCTATTCCATATTTTGGCCACTCTTACTGTGAAAAAGTTTTTCCTGATATCTAGCCTAAATCTGTTCCCTGTGGGCACATCCAGACAAGCATGCATGTGCCTCTTGCCCCGCCTCAAACCCCTTTGAGGCGGGGCAAGAGGCACGTGCGGGAATGAAAAAAATGTTCCCCGCACTGCAAACTTGCAAATTAGACCCCTGGATATCCAGGACCCTGCTGCCCTCAGGGCCCCTATGCCACCTGGCCGGGATACTCACTCTCCAGAGCTTCTGGGGATCAGCCACTTGGTTCTTGGGGACACTACCCCTTGTGCCAGCTGGACTGCTGCAGCAGCATCCCAAATCCATTTTTTAAAATTCCTCAAAATCCATGTTTTTCTACAGTTAACACAAAAGACCACTCTACACACACACACACACGCACGCACGCATGCATGCACCCTAGAGAGAGATAGCAATCAGTTGGGAAATGCTTTATTGGTATATTTATAATGTTAAAGCAATGTGGAAGCCTACCAGTGTCTCTATCATCATTATAATAAATTCCAAATACCTATATGTGTTGATGCATGCTTTTGATTTTCTTTGCATATGATGGATATGTGATGGGGGGATGTGGTGTTTACAGGAAGGGGGTGGGAAGGGGTGTGGGGAAGGCAGTTGGGTAGATGTGGAAGGTTGTGGGTTGGTGTGTGAGTAAGTGTGGGGCAATTGCTGGGGGGACTATGGGTGTGGGGGACAAGAAGGGTGGGCTTCTGACTCCCACAGGGTACAGCCCTCCCACACAGCACATGGAATGCCCCCCCACACTACCACAAGGCCCCACCTCCCCCCTGGAGGGCCACAGCCCCTATCCCCCATAGGCCCACAGCCCCTCCTGCCCAGGGTCCCAGGCACCACAACAAAATGCAGGTCCAAGCACGTGCGCTGAGGCAAAAAGCCCTGGCTCAAATTTGCACCGCTTCATTTTGAGCTGCTGCAAGCGCATGTGCTTGCATGTGTGGATGCTCCCTGTCAGTTTGTGACCATTTTTTCTTAACCCAAGAGGCACCCTGGTGAACAGAGTGTTTCCGGTTCCTTGCTGTGTCCCCCTAATGAATTTGTAGGCAGTCACAAGATCACCTCTCAGTCTTCTCTTGCGGAGACTGAAGAGGTCCAGGTCCCTCAGTCTCTCCTCATAGGGCTTGTCCTGTAAGCCCCTAACCATATGAGTGGCCCTCTTGTGGACCCTCTCAAGTCTATCAACATTCTTCTTGAAGTATGGTACTCAAAACTGGACACAGTACTCCAACTGCAGTCTGACCAATGCTGCATAGAGAGGAAGTATTACCTTCTTGGTTCTATTTGTCATGCATCTGCTGATGCATGATGAAGTGTGGTTAAAGGGGGGTTTACCAAAGATCATTCAGCAAAACCAATGGGGTTAGACTTCAGTCGCTCCTGTTATTAATTTATTCTTCTAGTCAAAAGAGTATTCATCTTCTCTGGTATTTTTAAAATAGATATTTCCGAAATTGAACCTATATAATATTCCTCAGATTATTGGAATTTAACCTATATTATTTTCCTCAGATTATTGGATGTCATCTCAGAAACACATATGGTTCTAGAACTGAGATCCTGCTTTCCAAACAGATCAGGATCTTAACATTTGAAAGAATGAAAAAACATATTTGCTAATAGCATTATTGTGCCAATATCCAATAGCCAAGCAATGCTAACTAAATCTGGCAGAAGACAAGGCAGCATCATATATAATAAATTGTGTTTGTTAGCATAAAAGCCAAAATACACCAAAAGAAGATTACTTTTCACTGTATTCCCAAGAAAAGACATAGTAGCCTTGTAATATTCATCTTCATTTGACCTCCCATTTACTGAATCTGCTTGTAAGGCTATCTCACTTTTAAAATTGCAAATATTTGTAAAACTGAGAAAGTCACACTCATTCCCATTAGAGATCTCTTTTCAGATGTTTACTATATTGCAGGAAGCTGAAAAAAGCAGATGTTCTTTTACATTTACTCTTGCTGTATAACAAAGAGCTGCAAAAGAGCAAACTTCCTTTTGCAGGATGTAGTGATTCACTGTTGTTTCTTATTTTGTCACCAGTGTTTCTTATTTTGTTTTGGTATCAGCCCTAACAATCACCCTTTATAGATGTTTGTACAAATTTCTGCAGAATGTGGTTTATGGGGATGCCTGCTACAATCTGTTAAACCTAGGTTCCTCAACAACAGTTTTTTAAAATCTCTGCATTGGTTACAAAACCACAGAGCCATAGCTACATAGCCAAGAGCTGGAGCCCAGAGGCAGCAGTGACTTCCAGATGCTGCTGTACAACTGGACTGGCTGCCAGTATCAGCTGTATTTTTTCACAACCCTTCCCCTTTAAGTCAGCATTCAGGGCAGTTGCCCTGGTCCATCTGCCCTACTTACACCACTGCAAAGCCCTGTATAAAGTGTAATATAATGCCTCGAACAAAGAAGTCCTCTTTAGTGATCAATTAAGCATGACTAAGATGGTAAGCCAAGAGGCTTTCACTTTCAGAAGAATCAATATTTTAACAATGCTCTACACACACATTTCTAGGTCTCAGGTTCCTAGCCTTGAGTATTTAGAATAGAGTACTAAGCTGTGTCTAGACAAAATGAGGGGCTTGTGTGCGTGACACTAAAGTGGGTTAAATGCTTTTGCACTGCTTTAATGGTGTTGGTGTTTGCATGCGTTGGTGGTGTATTGCACAGTAATTCCAGCTGCTGTAGCAAATTTGGCAGTGTAATGCACGTGACTTGGGGCACAGCTAATTAAAACTCCTCTGAGAGGTTTTAGTTTGGTGCCCTACAGCTATGGAGCGAAGAATCATTGGGTTCCATGCAGCTGAGTGGCTCTGCAAGAAGCCTGTGCAGGCAATCTAGCAGCATCCTCCGCCAGCCCAGGGACCACCCTGCCCTTCCCTCCCCACTGCCAGGGAAGCAGGCAAATTCTGGTATGTGCATGACATGAGGGTTTAAAGGGCCCTAAACTGAAGCGGAGTTTTTAAAAACCCACCACTTCAATTTAGTGCCCCTGTTACATCTACACATGCCCCTAGTCCTTAAGGGGAGTTTACCAGACACAACGTGTTGTTTATAATGTCATCTCAGAATGTGGACGCATTCAGCAAAGAAAGCTGGGAAGTCAAGAGGCTGCTTACCCGCTTAGGAGACATTAGGAATGTGATGATCTGGAGTGGTAACTTTCTGTTTGGAAAGTTGCCAGACCTAAAGGAGGTGACATCAGAGAAAGGGACAGGCTGTTTCATTTGTGAAGTAAGCTAGATGGGAAAGAACTGTACAGTGCAAGGAGTCTGTTGATAATCAGCCTTGTACCAACAAAATTATAAACCTGTATATGAGGAATAAAAATATAGACAATGTTTAGCCCGATATAAGTTGAATAGTCTTGTGGCCTGTTGTGTACATCTCAGCTTATTTTGTGTTATTATCACAGGGTTAGAAAATTGGGACAAGCTCTACTCACAAGCCAGGCTCTGTTCATTTGAGATGCCTGGCACTCCACTCACAAGAGACTTGTTAGATGTTCAAACCGTTGGCAATTTGCAGGACTGCTCGGGGTTGCCATCTTCTCAATGGAAGAGAAGATCGGGGTCTGGAAAGAATAAAATACAGTCTCATGTTTCATATCTAATCTTTTGTTACTCTTTAATTGGAGAGGCTTTTGACTTGGCAGAAGGCATGTTCTCCAAACAGCCCAGCTATCATAAGCTGATGGTAGAAAAACAAATATTAGTTAGAGTACCTTTTGCTACTTAGGTCACACGATCAGAAATCTGTACTGTGCTCATCATCAGAGTGCATAGCCTTTTTGATCATTAACATTCATGCATCTTAAATTTTTTTCTATTGAAATAATTGGATATAAAATAAACTTATGAGTTTATAGTGAAAAACATAAAGAAAAGCTGATTTTTCTGTTCCTTTTTGTTCTCCAGCTATCAAACATAAGCAATTTTTCTTCTCTTTCTCTCTTTTGGCTGAGGATGGTAACATTTTGGATTTAAGATGCTTTTTTATGTCATTGGTACAGGTCTAGTGAGGTGCTTTACAAAAGGGATTATAATTTTTTATAGATGTTCTTTTGGGAAGTATGTCCTCTTTTGGCAAAATCAATGTCATTTTTTTCCTTGTATCTTTAAAATTATTTTAGAGTTTTTCTAAAAACAACTTGATGGTACCCTGTTTTATGAGGTCCATTTTCAGGGCTCAACATTATCAAGCCTTCAAGCTAAGCTATCTTTTAGTTGGAGATATTGCTAACTGCTAAAAACTTCTGGTTGTAGACAGCTACTGCCACAGGGAAGCTGCCAGGCTTTGTATGCACCAGCATGGCTTTTCACAGAACTATACATCTCATACCAGATGCCTTTGATTTCAATTTGTCAGCTGTGCAAGGAGGGCATTAAGTGTCCCCTTACCCAGCATAGCTAAAAAAGTCACAATGGCAGGCAGAAAGCACAGAAACATCTATACAGGTAGTGACAGCAGCCTTCTTTGGTTCAGAGACATGGTGTTGCTCTCCCAGCAGAAGAAAAGGGTTCTGCCACAAGCAGCAAAACAAAAGTAGTTCTGACCAAGCCCAAGGGCTAGACTTTCATGGCACTAATATGTCTCTAAGAAGTTCTCCTTGTCTGGCTACTTTGGAACTATTTATATTGTGACTTTTTCTGTACTTTGTTTCTTGCTTAAACTCTTCTCTTTTCATGTGTGTGTGTGTTTGGATGGGTAGATGAGGTCTGCCTGTTGTTTGAAATTCTTGTGTGAAAACCATCTCCTGGCCTGCATAAAGGGGATTGAACTGGGTCCTCCACAGCTAAAGGTTTGAACTACAAAGCTAAATCTCTTTTACCTGCTGGCTATGACAATTCAGATCAGGAACAGGCACAGACGGAAACTTGTAGTACATGTTCACATGTGGGTAGCAAACACAAATCCACCTGTGCAAACCTTGAATAATATGACCATAACCAGTGGATGATGTTCAGCACTTGCATAAAATGTAGTTTTTAGGTCTTTTTTTTGTCATACATTATTTGCCAAAGCACATAAGCAGGTTTTTCTTTTACAACTGTATCTGGGCTACGTTAGAAGGCAGTACATATAAATCTTTAAATTCTGATTTTTAAATCTCTCTGAAGTGTACAAAACAAACTACCTTTGAAGAAACTATAAGGTTGTACAATATAAAATTCCAGTATCCATTGTATTAGATTACTAACAAAATAGAATAGTACTTTGAGAAAAAGCACAACATCAAATAATAAGGTGGTGTTTAACACCACATTTTACCTAAAGTGTTTGATTAATTACTTTTAACACTGTTTCGTCTCAAGATTTTTTATGGGTTATAGCTATTTTAAGATTTCCTTTTTTTTTTTTCAAATAGGATGTTATGAGCTTTCTTCCCCTTTCCCCTGAACGTTATTCTGAAGTTTCATTTTGGCATGAAATTGAACTCTTCTTCCCAGTCAGTGCTGCTGTTGCTGAAAGTAGCACATTCAGTTTTAAAGTAATCTAGCTTAATTCAAATAAAAATACTTATTGCATGTGTGAGAGTGCTGACCAGCCTGCCCTAGGTGCAAGAATAAATTGGCAGAGGGAAATGTGTATGAGTATCTATGTGTGTGCACATGCACATGTGATATCAGAGGGATAAGGAGATAAAGCAGTCATGTTTCTTGTGGACATATAGAAGTGAAACTAGAGTGTAACAGCTAGTTAAAAACCCAAGACCCTAGGGAGTTACTTACTATTGTATTTGAATATTACCAACAGCATGTCCAAGGTACCTAACCAACCAAAAATATAAAGATAAACTTCCTGTCTCAAAATTTTACAGTTCTGATAGTCATATTTAAACTACTATGCAGGCACTATGAAAATCAGGCTCCATTATCAAGTGGAGAGACTTCCATATCTGTGAAATATCTATATAGTTGTTGCACAAAATCCACGCACTCAGGGTCTGAATGCATGCCAGAATATTACTAGTTTCATTTATATATCTATTTTAGGGCATCAAACTCACTTGGGGATCCAAGCCAGATCTGGACTATGGGACTCCCAGTGGACCAAATCTAACCTGGAGCAGGAGCACTTCTGCAGTGGCCACTGTGGCACTGGTGATGGTGGTGCAGGATCTGGCAAGGTGGGCAGGGATACAGGGTCTGACAGGGGCAGGTGTAATGGGTCCAGTGGGGAGGTGGGGGTGGGGCAGGGCAGGGTCCAGCAGCAGGAGCATAGGGTTTTGTGGGGTGGAGGTGGTAGCCTGGTGGGCTGGAAAGTGAGGCCCCATGGATTGAATCCAACCCATGGGCCATATGCTTGGCACCCTTAATATATTTTATACAGCAGTTTAAATTACACTGGGATTCAAAGCAAACAAACGGTCGATTATTCCAGGTAGCTGTGACAGTAGCTGCTCTTACAGTGCCTTGCTACAGGTTGGGGAGCTGTTAACACCCTACTGGTAATGAGCAAACAGGTATCCTGGAATAACTGAAGGCATATATCTTCTACACACCATGGTAACTTTAACTGGTGTATCCTTATGGCTGGGTTTTTTTCCTGGGATGATTCTTCATTGGATTCTAATAAGTTTTACTGTTTGAGAGCTGTATATTTTGGGTCCCTTCTTTATTACCTGGACTAGTTGTTAACTGGTGTCTACTGTGTTGTTCAGGAGTAATGTGGTGATGATGGTGGTGGAGGACAAGTGGGGTAGCAGCTTTGGGCACTGCCTTTGAGGAAACACAGGTGCAAAAATAGCTCCTGCAGTTTGAGGTCTGATGCAGCCAGGGCCAGATTAACCCTTTAGTGAGCCCTAAACAAACAAACTTGTGGGCCCCTACTTTTTTTCATTCAATAATTATAATATGTAAAATAAGCACAACTGGGCCCCTTCACTTAGGGCCCTAGGCATGTGCCTAGTTTGCTTATGCATTTATCTGGACCTGGATACAGCAGCCAGTGCTGCCCTATGAACTGTTGCTATCTAGGATGTGGAGCTGCTCTGTTATGCCGCTCTTTATTCACCTCAGTCTATTTAATCAACTCACTTATCTCTCTTAGCAGCATCCCCTCCCCTTGTCTCTTTTCCTTCTATCTATAAACACTTCTTTCTGCCAGTTCATGCAGAGCACCTGACCTAGTAGGTTGTAATCTGCAAAAGCTCTTGCCTTCTGTAACTAATTAGTCTCTAAAAGGTGCCATCCTGCCTTACTTAATGGCTATTATAAAGGTGGACTATATTAGTGTAGACCCGTCATGTCCAGGATCTTAAACAGTGAAAGTGCCAGTCTCTTTCAGGACCATTTATTTTTGTATGGTTGTTATTTCTTCTTTCTTTAAGATGGATTTGAAGTGAAACTCGGGTGGGAGGAAAGGAAAGAGTCAGAATCAACTTCAGAGCCAATCTGAATCTTAAGGTTGTCTCTTACCACAGAAACTGTTAAAATACCGGCTTGGATCCAGCTCTTACCATACTTCCATTTACTTAAAGGTGAATTAAATTACAAGGTTTGTAAGATTTCAGAGCTGGAGAAGACAGTAGAAATAGTTAGCTTTTCTGTTGCCTCTCTCTTTCTTTCCCCCACCCCCTAATTGTGATTCTACTTCTTTTCTAGTAAAGTATTTTATTTTCTCTTCCTTGATGTGAAGAGCTGAGTTGCTCACCCCCTACTCTTTATCTCCAGTTCTTACTTCCTGAAAGCAGAAAAGGTAAAACAGCCAATGCCAAGCAATTTATTTGCACCAGTTTATTCATCATTATAACAAGGGAAAATAGCACCTTACCAGCTGTTTTTTCACAAAACTGATTAGCTATATTGTATCACAAAGAGAATTGTGTTAGTGGAAACTTTGTGTAACAAGGGCTTACTTTGAAAACTAGGCATATTATCATAAAATATTTAACCAAAAATAGTTAATAATAGCTATATTCACATTTAGAGTTGAGAAACATTTTCATAATTCTCATAGAAAAATGAAGCAGTGTTTTAATCAATATGTATAACTTCTGTGGTTCTTTAATAAAATTGGCAAAATATTTTTTCCTAACTGTCAAGTTACCTGCAGAATATATTTTTCATTATTTGTTTTGTTCTACTCATCTTTTTTTTTTTTTTTTTTTTTTGAAGCATTTAGTCATAATAGTTTAAAATGTTGACCTTTCAGCTGTTATCATTAATAACACCACTTATGGATCAGGACATTGCTTTTTTAGGTGGGGTATAAAAGCAGAACAAAAAGATGGTCCAAAATGAAAAAGTTTACAATTTAAGTAAACAGATGAAAATTGATACATACAACTGGAGGGAAAGGAAACAACACTGGTCAGTATGATAGTGGTCTCAGCACACAATTGCCTACAAGTTCAGAGAATCACAGAAAATTAGGATTGGAAGGAACCTTAGGAAGTCATCTAGTCCAAGCCCCTGCTCAATGCAGGACCATCTCCAACTAGATAATCCCAGCCAAAGGGATTTGTCTAGCCAGGTCTTAAAAACCTCGAAGGATAGACAGTCAACAATCTTTCTGGGTAACCTGTTCCAGTGTTTTACTACCCTCCTAATGAGGAAAATTCTTCCTAATATCAAACCTAAACATCCCTTGCTGCAACTTGAGACCATTGCTCCTTGTTCTGTCACCTGCCACCACTAAGAACAGTCTAGCTCCATCCTCTTTCAAACTCACTTCAGTTAGTTGAGGGCTGCTATTAAATCCCCTTTCAGTCTCCTTTTCTCTAGACTAAATAAGCCCCGTTCCCTCAGCCTCTTCTCAGAAGTTGTGTGTCCCAACTCCGTAACCATTTTTGTTGCTCTCCACTGGACTCTACCCAATTTGTCCACACCCTTTCTGTGTGGAAGGCCAAAAACTGGACACAGTACTCCAGATGTGGCCTTGTGAGTGCTGAATATAAAGGAATAATTGCTTTCCTTGACCTGCTGGCTACACGCCTACCAACGCAGCCCATGATACTGTTAGTCTTCTTTGCAACAAGGGCACACTGTTGGCTCATATTTAATTTATTATTCACATATTTAACTTATTATTCAGGACCCCAGGTCCTTTTCTGCAGAACTGCTGCCTAGCCAGGCAGCCCCCAGCCTGTACTGGTGCAGGGGGTTGTGCCACCCTAAGTGCAGGACTTTGCATTGTCCTTGTTGAACCTCATGAGATTCCTTTTGGCCCAATCCTCCAATTTGTCTAGGTCACTCTGAATCCTAGCCCAACCCTGCAGAATACCTACTACTCCCTGCAGCTGCAGGTGTCATCTGCAAGCTTGGTAAGGGTGCACTTTGTGCCATCTTCCAGATCACTGATCGAGACATTGAACAAAGCCAGCCCCAGTACCAGCCCCTTAGGAACTCCACTTGATACCAGCTGCCAACTAGATATCAAGCCAGTGATTACTACTCTTTGAGCCTGATGCTTCAGCCAGGTTTCTACCCACCTTTCAGTCCATTCATTCAGCCCAGATTTCCTGAGCTTACCTGCGAGAATGTTGTGGGAGACCATATCAAAACCCTTGCTAAAATAAAGGTATACCATATCTATTGGTCTCCCCGCATTCCTAGAGCCAGTTACTTTGTCATAGTAGGCTATCAGGTTGATCAGGCATGACTTGACCTTGGTGAATCCAGGCTGACTGTAACTAATCACCTTCTTCTCTTCCAAGTGATTAGAAATAGATTCTTCGAGGAGCTACTCAATGATTTTTCCAGGGACTGAGGTGAGGCTGACTGGTCTGTAGTTGCCTAGGTCCTCCTTTTTCCCTTTCTTACATATGGGCACCATGTTTGCCCTTTTCCAGTCATCTGGGACTTCTCCTGTTCATATCAGCTAACTCCCTCAGGACCCTTGGGTGCATCAAATCTGACCTCATGGACTTGTATATGTCCAGCTTTTCTAAATAGTCCCTAACCTGTTCTTTCACCACTGTTAGCTGCTCACCTCCTCCCCAAACTGCTGCTTGGTACAGTAGCCTGGGTGCTGACCTTGCCTGTGAAGACTGAAGTTAAAAAGACCTTCAGCCTTTTCTGCATCCTTTGTCACAAGGTTGCCTCCTCCATTCAGTGAGAACCCACACTTTCCCTGATCCTCCTCTTGCTACCGACATACTTGTAGAAACCTTTCTTTTTACCTTGCATATCTCTTGCTAGCTACAACTCCAATTGCACTTTGATCTTTTTGACTTCATTCCTGTGTGCCTGAACAATGCTCTTATACTCCTCCTCAGGTTTTGTCCATGTTTCCACTTCTTATACGCTTTCTTTGTGCGATTTAGTTTAATGAAGAGTTCCCTGTTAAACCAAGCTGGTCTTTTGCCATACTTGCTAGTCTTCCTATGCACTGGCATGGTTTGTTCATGCACTCTCAGTAACGCTTCTTTAAAGTACAGCCAGCTCTCCTGGACTCTTCTGTCCCTCAGACTGGCTTCCCAGGGGGATCCTGCCCATGAGTTCCCTAAATGAGTAATAGTCTGCTTTCTGAAGTCCTTAATCTGCTGCTATCCATTCTTCTTTTCATCAGGATCTTGAACTCAATCATCCTGTGGTCACTGCTGCCCAATCTGCTATCCACTACTACATATGAGCAGCAGGTCAAGAAGAGCATGGCCTTTAGTTAGCCACTCCAGCATTTGCACCAGGAAGCTGTCCCCAACACTCTCCACAAACTCAGTCAAAGTCTGTATTCTGAAGTCCTGGGTCCTTACTTTGCTGCTCTCCATTCTTTTTTTCCTCAGGATCCTGAACTCAATCTTCTCATGGTCACAGCTGCCCAAGTTGCCATCCACTACCGCATTCCCCACCAATTTTTCCTTGTTTGTGAGCAGTAGGTCAAGAAAAGCATGGCCTCTAGTTAGCTGCTCCAGCACTTGAACCAGAAAGTTATGGTTCCCCAACCATAGAGAGCTCCCCAACACTCTCTAAAAACTTCCTGGATTGCCTATGCACTGCTGTACTGCCTTCCCAGCAGATGTCAGGGTGATTGAAGTCCCACAGGAGAACCAGGGCCTGTGACTGGGAAACTTCCACTTCCTATTTGATGAAAGCCTCATCCACCATTTCCTCCTCGTCTGGTGGTTTGTAAAAGACCCCCATCACAACATCAGCCTTGTTGCTCTCACCTCTATCCTTAACCCAGAGACTTTCAACAGTCAGATCTCCAGTTTCATACTGGAGCTCAGAACATTCATATGGCTCTTTTATATAAAATGCAAATCCTCCTCTTCTCCCCTGCCTGTCCTTCCTGAACAGTTTTTACCCAGCCATGACAGTACTCCAGTCATGCAAGCTATTCCACCAAGTCTCTGTTATTCCAATCACGTCATAGTGCTGTGACTGTAAAAGGACTTGTATTTCTTTCTACTTGTTTTCCAGCCTCTGTGATTCCATGTACAGGCACCTAAGGTAACCAGTCAATTGCCCTGTTTTCTTAGGAAATATGAGAACACCTCCTTTGTTGCCCCTTTCTTATTGTTCTTCCTCAAGGACTCCTGTTTCCCCACTTACCTCAGGGCTTTGATCGCCAAGTTATCAAGTTGTTTTGTTTTTTCCAGGTATCATGGCAAAATATTTTAAGTGGTTTAAAGGAGAACAACAAAGTAACTTTGTGGATGGCTATGGGAATCTCCTCTCAGATGTGCAGGAAAGCATGGGAAAAAAATCCGCAGGTGTTTTTCTGAAAGTGTAACAACTGAATGATGAAGCCTGGTATGATGCCTAAGAGGAGACAGGAATCAATATCTCAGTAGCATATACAATTTCAAGTTGTACATCTTAAAGCTATAACCTGAGTTAAAATTTTCCCTTGTACTATGTTTTCCTGATTGAAACATTCAATGTCCTGTAAGTGAACGGGGAAAAAAAGTTAATGATAATGAACTATAAACTATAAATAATAATATACTGTAACAAACTTGGAACAAGTATAGCTATCAATCCTTACTTTTTGTAATAATGGATAAAGCAGTCCTGGAGACATCAAATTAGATCAAACAACATAAGGGACTCGCTATGCTTGCAGAGAGATTCCAGTCTAGATAGCCCAAGCCTGGGAGGAAAAAAATGATAAAATGACTTAATGATATCAGTTTCAGATTAGGGCCAGAATCCAGATCTCCTGAGTCCTAGCATGGTACCTTGTACCCTGAAAATCATGTTTTATGCTTACTAGATAAATGAGGAATTAAAACATTGGCAGCTCACTTTTCACCAAAGTTAAAGATACAAGATGAGAAACAGCAAATTCAATTCTAACTTCAACAATGCTTGGATAATAAATATATTTTTATATTATACAAGTAGGAGGTGGTGACACCTTTTTTTGGAAAAGAAAGTCATCTGAAGAGATGAGCATTCACAGGGTTGTCTTTGCCATCAAGAACAAGATTGTCATCCATCTTTCAGAACTCCCTGTGGGCATTAACAAACACCTCATGGCTCTTTGTCTCAAGCTCAGTAACAACCAGTATGCTATGGTCATCAGTGCATATGACTCCACACTTGATGCTGAAGAAGTCAACAAGGAACAGGTCTACTAGGCTCCTGACATAGTCCCGACTGCCACTGCCAAAGAAGCCAATTTCATCCTCATGAACAGTAACTTCAACACAAGAGTTGGGAGACACTCTGAAGTCTGGAGTGGCACCATTGAGAAAGAGCATGACTTGCTCATCACAAATACTGGCTTCAGACAGAGTGACAAATATAAGACCTCTTAGAAACATACATGTTCCAATCACTGGCACCTTCTTGACTATATTTTTGTTACAGCCCATGATCATACTGATGCTCATATCACCTGAGCCCTGAGAGATGCAGATAGCTGTTGGATGGACCACCATTTAATCAGATTAATCATGGACATGCAGCTTGCATCACAATGCCGTAAACAACCAAAAGGAATGTGGAAAAGATTTACCATCAAAGCACTCCAGCAGCAAGATAGATGAGAGGCTCTTCAGCAATGCCTTACTGAGAGGCTCTCTGACCTACCTGATGACATCAAGGACATGCAGGCACATTGGGAGGAGCTTAAGCATGTTATTCACAAGGTATACACTGAAACAATTGGGTATTCCACTTACCATCACCAAAATTGGTTTAACAAGAACAATGAGGAAATCCAGCACTTATCCATTAGAAGAGATATGTGTTCTGCAGTTGGCAAAATGAACACTCCAACCAGAAAAAATGAGAGGCTTACCACCAGCTCAAAGTTGTAGTTCAGAGGAGGCTATGGAACATCAAGAACCAGTGTTGGCAAGCGAAGGCCATGGAGATCCAGAGTTTTGCTGACCAACATGACATAAGAAACTTCTTTCAAACAATAAAAGCCATCCATGGGCCATGTTCTAATGGCTTAACCCCCTGGTGATCCCAGGAAACCTCCACTCTTCTAGCAGACAAGGTATCCATCAAGCAATGCTGGAAGGAGCACTCCAAGACTCTTCTCAACCATGAATTTGAGGTCTCAGCTGCCACCATAAAGCCCATCCCTCAACACCCAATAATAGAACTTCTTGCTGATCCCCCATCCTTCAGGGAAGCATGGTGTGCCATTACTCAGACTAAGAACAATAAAGTGACATCCCTGCATAGGTCTTCAAATCTGGTGGAACAGTACGCGTGCAAGAATTTCACTAGCTTCTCATCAAAATATGGGTTAACAAGGAAGTTCTACCTAACTTAAAAAATACCAACATTGTGGCAAGAAAGGGGACAAGAAAGGGGAGAAGTCAGTGTGTAGGAACTACCAAGGCATTGCCCTCCTCTTGTTGCTGGAAAGATTCTTATTTGGATCCTTTTGAATTGCCTCTTCTGCCCTGCTGAGGATGTCTTTCCAGAATTTCAGTGTGGCTTAGGACCATCGTGGGGTACAATCAACATGATTTTTGTTGCATGACAGATCTAGAAGAATTGTAGAGAGCAACACCAGGAAATGTTTATGGCATTCATTGACCTAACCAAGGCCTTTGAGTCCATCAACTGTGAAGCCGCATGAAAGGTGCTGGCTAGGTTTGCTTGTCCACTGAAGTTCATCCGTGTCCTCAGGTTACTCCATGATGGGATGAATGCCACAGTCCTTTGCGGTGGATTAGAGGCAGACCCATTTACCATCCATATTGATGTTAAGCAGGGTTGCATCATTGCCTAAACCCTTTTTTCCATCTATCTTGCTATGATTTTGCTTTTCATTCCATGACTGCCTTTCTCCTGGAATTGGGGTTGACTATCAAATAGACGGTCAGCTTTTCAAACTGCAGCACCTTCACAGTAAAATGAAAGTTACCAAGACTAGCATCACTGACTTTCAATACACTGATGACTGTGGAATCATCACACACACTGAGACTGATCTGCAGTCCACCCTTGACCTTTTCTCAGGTACCTGTCACAATCTAGGACTCTCCCTTAATAATGGGAAGACCAAGGTACTCCATCTGCCTGCACAAGCTGCCCCACTTCCCCCACAAATTACCGCTGACAGAGAATCCCTGGAAAATGTCAAGCATTTCCCATACCTTGTCAGTCATCTCTCCCAGTCAGTTACTCTTGATGTAGAAATCAAACATAGTATTCACTGTGCCAGCATACCCTTAGGAAAATTTCTTTGCTGTATTTGTTGACTGAGATCTGCACATAGAAACTAAGATCCTGGTCTACAATTCAGTGGTTATCCCCATGCTTCCCTATGGATGTGAGACATGGGTGACATATCGAAGCTATCTTAAGTGCCTGAAATGGTTCCATCAGCATTGCCTCAGGAAGATTCTTCAAATTAGATAGGAAGACCACTGCCAGCATCCTCTCTGAAGCTAACATAGTCAGCATTTAGGCAAAGTTTATGAAACATTAACTCCGCTGGGCTGGCCACTGTGTGCAGATGGCTGACACTCATCTCCCAAAGCAAGTCCTCTTCTCTCAACTTAGTTATGGTAAGAGGATCTGCAGAGGACAGAGGAAGCACTACAAGGACATCCTAAAAGCATACCTTAAGAAGGGTGGCATCAACCCTACACATTGGGAAGTGCTGGCTGGTAACAGGTTTCAATGGCACTGCACCATACATCAAGCCCGCTTAGAAGACAACCGTTTTACTCAGGAAGCTGAGAAGTGACAGAGGAGAAGGGAAAGTGCACAATATCCTGGCAACAGTTGTGCCCCTGCCAAGGCACTACTTGCCATATCTGTGGAAAAACTTGCAGAGCACATGTGGATTAGACTCCTTAGCCACCTTACAACCAGTAATTCCCCCCTTCTCCCCGCCTCCTCCCCTCCAGCAGACATGCAGTGATCTTTTTCAATACATTACAAAGAAGTTTCAAGATAAAAATAGCGTAACTGATAACAATGAACTAGAAATGAATAGGGACTTAAAAACAGGACTTAGATGCACATAAGTTCATAAACACTGCCCAAAAAATTGTCACACTGGCTAGTTAATGTTGAAGATGCATGAATTCAGTAGGTACGTCCTTTTAGACCTGAAACTTTCCCAGGAGTATTTGGTTTTGTTTCTACAAACATCCATGACTGCCCCAGTCTGCTATGTACCTATTTCCAAATAGACCCATTTGGGACTGAGGCATTAGGATTATTCTAGATATTTTTTCACTCAGTTCCAGAATAGTGAAGGCAATAAGACAAGGCTCAGTAAGTTAACTGACAGTAAAATATTGATTTGGTGATATTTAAAAAGATATAGAAATTACCAGTACTACACAAATGGCCTGTTTTAACCAAAAATGTCTCCTATGCCTAATCATGACAATTATGCAAGATACTATTTCTTATATCTACTTTATTTTTTTCTGCTTATGAAAATTGAATAACTTTACTTAATGTTAGAATAGCTAATGGTACATTTCAAATTTCAGGGTCTAGATAAAATGGTAAAGTTTTCTTTATTTAACATGAGATAATTTTTGTGGTTGGAAATCTAAATGAAAAGCAAATAACAATATCATTTTTAGATTAAAATCTAGATGTTAAGGTATAAAAGTTTATTTAAAAAAATGATTTTTAAGATGCCAAAGATTTCAAAACCAAAGGACTCCTTCCTCCCTTTGCAATTGCTAATGTGTGAGAAAAGTCTATTACCTAGAGCTCTAATTTGTTTCTACATTTAATGATAAAGATGTTGGTTCATTTTTTTCCTGAAATAATGAAAAACATAGTCTCAGTGGAGGGCATGCTAAATATTTAAGCCAAAGAATTATATGTGATTGGAGTTGCATATTAACTAATTCAGGCTATATGTTATCTAAAATTAGTGCCTAATTGTCATTCTATATAGGTAAACCCTGATAAACCTCCAACCATATAAATACCAGAAAACAGACACACTTATATGGCTATCAGTAGTTCGTTTATATTCTTTATTTAGTCATCTTGCAGGCACGTGAGCAATTCATTATACCAGCATAAACATACTGATCATCTGAATAACTATTAGCATAATATAGCAAAATTAACAAAAACAACAAACCACATAGGATCATTACTGTTATTTTTATAATACCACTTATGTATTTAATGCTGAATAGGCTAATAAAAATTAATAGACACATGACCTCACTCCCAATGATGCAAAAATTGGGAAAGCATGGTCTTTGCCATAGCACTGTCTTTCTTCCCCACATGAATGTTACAACCCAAATCAAGTGAGTGTCCCTGACACAATAGACCACCCCTCCATATGATTGGCATTGAAACCACCCCTCCGTATGATTGACATTGAGACCGCCCCTCTGTATGATTGTCATGGTTCTAAATTTGGTATGTTTCACCTTGTTGAGTATTCCTACTTGGCAAATTTTCATTGGTTGCTCTAAAGGTATAAAAGTCTGCTCAGTTTCTGCCCAAACTGGAGCGAAGCACACTCTGACCACGTTGCAGGAAAGATCTTGCAGAGCTCTGAGCATACCGCAAAGAGCTCTGAGCATGTGGCAGGGTGAATTTGGCAGACTGATCACCCACCAACAGCTCCCTGTCTGAGACTTCCCGAGGTACCCCTTCCCTGCACACTTGTTTTGTGTATGAACTCATTGCGATAACTCGATTTGTAACTACACAAGTGAGCTTACAGCCTGTGTCACGTCACAGCGGCGTAAGTAAAATCTATTTTAAACCCAATACGCTGCCCCGCCTCTTCATCGCCATCCCACCTGACGTCTGCTTAATTAAACACCGTTCCCCTCAGTTGGCACTGACTGGTTGGCCGGCCGAGACATGGCGTCATGAACAGGATCTAAGGGCACTGCGATGGATAAGATTTTAATCGAGTGTTGCCCATGGCGCACCGGAGGGCATCCTCTGACCGATTCTAATGAATTGTGGGCTCATATCGCATATCATCAAGCAGGCGACCTGGGGGAGAAGCTTATCAGTGGTTACCTCTCGCTGAAAGGGGAAAGAAAAGCTTCAAGAGAATGGGAAGTTCATCTCCACCCTGGGGCATTTGGGTGCTTAATGAGTGACAATCGGGTCCTATTCAGGCCCTGGAATGAAGTGGACACAGTGTCCTTTGTTAAAGTCAAGCCAGCGGGCACAGCAGAACCAACCCTACGTCAAGAGTATGCCCGCTGTATAAGATGTGTGTGGTAGGGCGGAGAGCCAACACCGGCCAATCGATTCAGTCCCCTGACCCTGGCGCCTAGATTGAGGGGCCACAAACTTCTCTCGGAACTGCGGGAGAAGTTGGAGTTGGAGGGCTGCGTCGCAGTGGACGGGCCCGAAGTGGGATAAAGGGAAGATGCTGAATATAATGTTCTGTACTGTAACAACTTCGTTGCGGGAAAATGCGAACCTAGAAGTTCAGCTGCTCATGGCCGCCCAGGTGGTTAAGGAGGCGGCAGTGGAAGAGTGCCCCGGGCTAGCTGAGAACCCCAAGCCGTTGCCATTCCAAGATGGAGCTGGAAAGAAGGGAGAGCATGTGGGAAGCCTCAGAGAAGAAGGTGTGGTTGCCTGGTCATTGTCCCTGCCTCCAAAAGCCAAAAGAAGCTCCGCCCCCTGGCCTAGTGTCAGCAGTAGAGCCGCCCCTCTACGAGGGAGAGAAGCTCCCGCCTCACACAGTTAACTCCCTCCTAACCACAGCCCATCCGATAATGATGGTTAGGCAGGCCATTGATACACAAGACAAAGACACAACTTGTACCATCATGACATGCTGCATTCACACGAGAACAGAGATGCAAGACTTGTCTAAGGAATCAAAAAGAAGATCTGAAAACCGTTGTCTATATGGTTGGGATGCCTGGTAGTGGAGTTTGGGTCAAACTTGTTGGAAATAGAAGAGGCCAATTATCTGACTCGTCAAGCCTTGTGGCGCGGAGGACACGTCACCAACCTGAATGTGGTAGCGAGTTACACTCGCTGGCCCATCCTGCTCCCAGCACCTGTTGCCAGACAAGTGACCCACAAATTTCACGCCTGGCATGAAGGTTGTCCAAAAAAGGCCAGTGCAGAACAACTCCTGCTGGCCATAATAGGAGTGTCGTATGCCTCCTGGAATCCCCGTGTACACCAACTGGGACTAACGTGGGCTCAGTGTAGAGGAGAGTGGCCTCACTGTCATTTGTGGAACCCTGGAACTGTCCCTGCAACCTTGGACAGTATACAAGACTGCATGGAAGTCTACGGAGGAGACGACACCACGAAGCTGCAGCTCCTTCTCAATTCAATGGCTGGACAGCAGGCAGGGAATCTCTTGAGTCACCTTCCATGGCTGCAAGCCATTATGAAGTCGTCCACAAGGGTTTCCAGTGACGTGGAACATCAGTCCTCAGCGTACCCCGTTAGAGTCCAGAGACCGAGGTGCTGTGAATCTGACACTCCACAGGAATTGCGACCGTTGCCTCAATGAACACCGAAGGAGAGAGCCATGTTTGGGTTCCTCCTACAGCGTTCCGGATTAACAAAGTGGGAATTGTGCCTTTTAGGGGACGAAGGACAATGGCACCTCGCGAATGAACTGTGTTTTGAATATGATGACTAAAAGATGGCGATGACTGATTGCCAACCCCAGCTAGTCATGGCTAAAAGATTCGTCAGCCTGTTATTTTCCAGTTTTGTGGCAAGTTCAGTTGTTGCCACTTTTCCTGTTTTTTGTCTGTCTGTTTGTTCGTTCTTTTGCAGGCCCAATGGTGATGAAGTGACGGTCCGTGACTGTCCGATCATGAGGACCCCGAGTGCCGGACCACAACACATTCAAGTCTGCTATCAACGGGTTCCTCGGTGAACGGAGCCAACTTCGGGACTTTCGGCTTGGACCTGAATCTCCTGTTGTTCGCAGCCAAAGCTGTGATTGGCGTTTCATCAACAGATGGCCTTATCATGTACTTGTAGTTTTACCTGTCTGTTAATAATTCTGTGTTTATATCCTTAGTTTATCCCTTTGGTGTGGACACCTAGTTTGAGACAAGAAGTAACGATTTAGTAACATTAACCCCGTAGACAAAGAAAAAGTGATGAATGAAGTGTACATCTTGTAAGAAGGGTTTGGAACGTAAGGAAAGAGATGAAGAAGATGTTGGTGGAAGGGGGCAAGTAGTAAAGATATAGAGAAAGGTGATGAGGTTTTAGAGAAACCTGTACACTAAAAGAAGGAGGAAAAGAGAAGAGAGGTGACGATAGGAAGAGAAAGAAGGGAACTTTAGACAGAGAAACAGAACGTGAGGGATATCGTGAGTAAATTAAAAATAATGGTTAAATTAGTAATGACTACATGGTAAATCAGTGTTACAATTACATTTTCACAGATTTTGAAGTAATTGTGAGAACCCCCTGCATGGGGGGCATTAAATTCTAGCCTAAGGTATCTCATCCAAGTTAATCAATGCTTTAATTGCTTTGTGTTTTTATTAGTCATAGTAATCATTGTTACATATTGTTGTGTTTTATAATGTGAAAAAAAGAAAGAACCTGTAATTTGTATACATCCATTTACTTCCTCAACCTTGTAACGACACAACGAGTTTCTGGATGAAAGTCACTCTTACCTTAGTTTGTCTGTTGTGTATGGCCAGGGGGGCATGTCACAACCCAAATCAAGTGAGTGCTTCTGACACAATAGACCACCCCTCCATATGATTGGCATTGAAACCACCCCTCCGTATGATTGACATTGAGACCGCCCTTCTATATGATTGGCATGGTTCTAAATTTGGTATGTTCCACCTAGTTGAGTATTCCTACTTGGCAAATTTTCATCTGCTGCTCTAAAGGTATACAAGTCTGCTCAGTTTCCGCCCAAACTGGAGCGGAGCAAACTCTGACCACGTTGCAGGGAAGACCTCGCAGAGCTCTGAGCATGCCACAAAGCTCTGAGCATGTGGCAGGGTGAATTTGGCGGACTGATCACCCACCAACGGCTCCCCGTCTGCAACTTCCCAGTATACCCCTTCCCTGCACGCTCGTTTTGTGTATGAACTTGTTGCGGTAACTCGATTTTTAACTACGCAAGTGAGCCTACAGCCTGCATTGCGGCCACCAGTGACGTCAGTAAAATCTATTGTAAACCCCATATACTGTCCCGCCTCTCCATTGCCAGCCCACCTGACGTCCACTTAATTAAACAATATTCCCCTCAGTCGGCCAGACAAGACAATGAACTAGGATCTTTTTCTCATAGGTGCATTCCTGACAACCTATGAAGTATTCTAGCTTAATTGACCAGAAATGCTCTGGGTGCTTCCTGCAGCAGAGTACCCTCTTTCCCATATCTTAATTCCATGCAATGCTGAACCTGCCCATGATTTAAAAGCAGAAGCTGGTCCCATATGTATGTAACTTAGTCAACAGTGTCCATAGAGGAAAAAAAGAAATGAGAGAATGAGATTTATTTTTCATTGTTTTTTGTTTTGTTTTTTTAACAAGCTAATAAACTGACAACTGCTCACAGTACAAAGTTGCATTTCTCTGTGCTGGGCAAGGTTAGCATACAGCAATTATAAATGGTTTTAAAAATAACAAAATAATTAAATCAACAAGGAGATAGAAAACAAATACAGGAGGAAGAATCAAGCAATGACATTTGAATATAAGGACTGAACATGGCCAAAAGTATTTGAATTCTGTAAGACAGCATTTCTCAACCTGTGGGTCACAACCCAAAAATGGGTCGTAAAAATATGTGAAAGGGTACAAACTTTAAAAATGGATCAACAAATTTTAAAAATGTATTCTCCTTTAGAGGAGAAAAACATAGGAAACCATGGCTTGTCCCTTGCAGGCTGGCAGAGTTCCAGGGCTTGGGCCTGGGTCAGGAGGGGGGGGCACTGGGTCAGGACTGGCCAGTGATGTTTACAAATGAGTCCTGGTACAAAAAAGGGTGAGAACCACTGCTTTAATGGAATAATTCATCAGGAATTTCTACAACTCTCCTAACTCTGAGAGATACTTAATAAAAGAAAGTTAAAGTTTGAAGCTGTTTTGAAATGTGGAATCTAGTATCAAAATGGCTGGTCTTATATCACAACCTGATCCAATGTCTTTTAGAGAAAGGGTCCTAGTTAACTTTAGAAACCTTCAGCCATTTATACTGAAAGCAGAAATTCAAGCAGCTTTCTTCTGGAGATGGACAAGAATAAGTGAGCTGCACGTGGACTCCCATGCTTATTCTGTAACCTTTAGGAATGAAAGACTTTTTTCAAAGCACAAAAAAAAGTAAAAGCAACCTCTTTGGAGCTAATTGCAATGTAAATCTTTCACATTAAAAAATCATGAATCAGACCTCCAAAAATCACAAAACTAGGTTAACTAAACTAGGGATATCCTAAATCAACTGGTGGCCTGTGGGCTGTATGTGACCTGCAAAGAGTTAATGAGTTCCCTGAACAATAGTAGCTGGAGTCTCCAGGCTCCCCTCCTTCTGGCTGCTGCTTTCTACCTTCACCCCAGGGAATGGGACAGTGCAGCAGTACATGGAGCTAAGAGTGAGCCCAGGGCCATGTACAGGGGAGAATCAAAGTGCAGTAGTGGTGACAAGTTGTCTGTGTGATGTGCCTGGCATGGCCCGTGCAGTATGGCCCATACACCCCACTGGTACAGCACCCAGGGCCTGTGTCCCCTGGAGATTAGAAGTTGGATAGCCTTGTTCTAAAATACATTTGTAAGGATTTTAATATATATATTCCCTCATTTTTTAAACTTTATCAGGGATTTAGCCTCAAAGTTTATGAGCTTTAAAGGGTCAAAATCCAACCTTAAATACACTTGCAAACATTCTTTCCTTGCACATCTCCCAGATCGGTATTCCTTCTCCTTCCCCCTCTGCAACCACAGCTAAGGGAACTATTTTCTATGCCTGCCACTGCCACTGCCATTCCACACTGTCTTTTATGCCCATATCCTCTGGAGCCCTTAAGTTTGCCACCTTCTCATCCCTTCATTCACCACATGCACATACATAGACCCTCCACTGCTCCTCACAAATGCTGTGTCCTGTGTAGCCTCTGGACCATAGGGTAGTACCCATTTTATCAGGGAAGCTTCACTGTCTCATGCAGATTGGCTGTAGAGAAATTGTGGCCACCTGGCTGGCTGCAGTACATTGTCAGTAACTGGGAAAAATTGCAGGTTGACTACCTTTCATTATATTTTCATGAAATAAGTTAAAAACACCCCAAAATTATTAGTTACAATATAATAAAAAGAATTAGCAGTATGTGTAATGCTCTAACAAATTTATATTTATCAATTAGCAGGGTTTTTTTTAATGGTTATATCATAACTGTTATTTTTTTCTGAAATAATCATGTGTTTTACAGCAAGACTAAATCTCCTAGGCTATAATTCTGGTTGACCCAGGCATAGTCTCTGGCTTTGTATAAGTACAGTAAAAGCCCTATTATCCAGCATGAGTGGGGAATGGGGGTGCTGGTGACAAGAAAATGCTGGTTATCTGAGGCACAGGGGTTTCCTTTCAGCTGGATGTGGAGCAGGGGCAGAGGTGGGGTGGTGGTGGCCACACGTGGAGCAACAGCAGTGCAGGGGGGGTGAGGGGTGGCAGCCACCACCATGTATGAGCTTCTCCCAACCCCTGGCCTGTGTCTGGACAGTTGTCTGGAAATTCTGGTTAATAGAAATGCTGGTTAGTAAAATGCCGGATGACAAGGCTTTTACTGTAATTTAAACCCGCAACTAACATCCTCCCATCTGGAAAATGGGAATCTTAGTCTCGTGTCCTTCAGGAGTAGTTGTCTGGATAGACTATTGTTCATGAAGTGATTTTTCAGGTTAAAAATCACTCATGATTGCAAAGGGACTGCTCAGTTCTACAAAACTAAATTATTTGCTGGCAGTACTGCAGATAGAGAACCTAAATTGCTTAATTTAACTGTACCATGGAGTGGAAGTCATGTGCCCACCTTGCAAAAACAGGAAGGGGAGAGTAGAGAATAATTATGGCTCCATTCTGTAATACTCAATAACAATCCACTACATTATGATATTTTACTAGTCAGCTATCTAATGTTATTACAGTGATGCTGGAAGCACCTTTCTGAGGTCAGCTGGCCCCTAAAATGAAGGTGACAGACTCTTTTGCTCCTGCTCTGGATTAGGCTGGAACCAAGGGAGTTTCTGAAGTTGTTCCTAGATAAAGTATGAAGGGATTAGCATACCTCCTGAGGAATGAGCCGGGACTGACAGAAATCTCCCTTCAGCTTAATTTAGGGGACATTTGACATGGTAGCTTCTTATGGAAGAACTCTTCAGGAAGGGAAACACTTGACAAAGGCAATTATTGGTTCCCTAGGTGAAAGGTTTGGGAGAGGCTTGTAAAATTAAAAGTTATAGTGGTGGTCCTGGTTGAAGGCTTAGAAGGAGGTGGTGGTCTGGAAAGAGCCAAGGGGAAGGCACTGTAAAGAGGCAAGGAGAACTAAGCTGCTCGGTGCAATAAGAGACCGTGAGCGGCCTGAGTGGAGAGGTGAAAACTTAGAGCTGTGGTGAAAGCAAGGAAAGAAAACGGCCTAGGGAAGGACGAGAAGCAGTGGGCCCACAGACTGGGATGTATCCCTGATATTATTTAGGAACTCCAAATGCCCAAGCTAGTACAAAACTCCCTTCACTCCTTTGTATCTTAGGCAGGCTGAGAAAGCATCATAGATAAAGACTTGTTTTCTTGTTTTCTTTGGAGGCTCTTATGTCAAAGGGGCAGGCGTTATGGTTTGTCTGTTTGACTAAAATGTCAAAAGATTTTGCAAGCTGGGAAACTGAGGCAACTTATCATCAGAAGAAGATGCAGACCAAAAGTGAAACAGAGACATGCTATGTCCTAATGCTATAATGGAAACTGAATTCCCAGTTATCCCAATTGGTCCTTCAGTTTTCCCTCATGTAACCCTGCAGCTAATAAATAACTTATATAAAAGAACCATTTTGTATGACTTTACAGATCAGCAATTTAAAATAGTTATGTATCTTTCTGAGTTCTTGTCTGCTTTTCAGGTTGTAATTAATCAGATCACTGGGTCTGAACAGAGGTTGGGGAACAGATCTAAGCATTTGAAGGGTTTGAAGGCCCATCTGAGAACACTCCCTGTTCCCACAAATGATCCTATCTCCTTCTTTCTCCCTTTCAGTTGTTTCTGTGGCCTGCTCTAGCACCAGAGAGTCCTGGTTATTTGTGTTCCTTATCTCCTTTCCTCAGAGAGCAGCTGAGGAGCCGTGTCTCTCGCTGCTGCAAGATGACCATGCTTCTGACTCGGAGGTGGATTAGGATTTATCGAGGCCCTAGGCAAACACAAAATCCCCCGCCCAGAGGTGCACTGATATACTGGTCACATATCAGATCAGCATCAATAAAAGGAAAATTGATGTATCCGATAATGTCACTAATAAATGTCACGTGCATGAGCACAGCTGCCATGCATGTGGCTGGGAATGCAGCCAGACAGCTTGGAGAACAGCACTCTGCCGGTAAGTCGGGGTGGGGCAGGGGGAAGGGGCATGCAGAGGCAGATTGAGGCCCCCATGGTGAGGGAGGGAGTGGAGCAGGGGTAGGCATTGCCCAGCCAGGGCAGTGACTGGGACCCCAAAGCAGGGTGCAGGGAGGAGCTGTGGGTGATTTGTCCAAGAGGCGTGAGGTGGGGCTACTGCGTGCACCTGTGGGGGAGGAATGCATGGGGTGAGGGCAGGCTGCCTGCTGTGGGCTCGGAGCCAGGGGCTGTGTCCAGGGCTGGGACAGGCATAGGAAGTGCTGGGAGCAGTGGCTATAGGGGGGCTAAGGGGAATTTTGAGGAGGCCATCGCCCCCCCAAGGTCACCCTAGTGCTACTCCTGCTCAGGGCGCTCCGCTCTAATGCCTTTCCCTTGGGAGTCCCCCAGTGCAGGGTTCCCAAGGCAAAGGCAACAGAGCAGAGTGCCCCCAGCAGGAACAGTGCTAGGAAGGATTGGGGAGCTATGGCCACCCCAAGAGTCTCCATAGCCCCCCAGTAGCCACTGCCCCCAGTGCCACTGATACCCATCCTACTCTCAGCCCTGGCCCAGCCCCAACACTGGGAAGATGCTGGTGCAGCCCCTGGCCCAGAGCTCACAGTGGGCAGCCCACCCTGCCCTGCATACACATCTTGGCAGAGCATATGCTTTCCATGCTTCCCCCAGGTTGCACACAGTGGCAGAGAACTGTCTCCCATACCACCCTTCCCTGCACCCCCTGGATGAGCCACCTGTGAGCCACTCTGGCCCTGGGGTCCCTTTCACCATTGTACCCCGTACCACTCTCTCTCTCACTGAGGGGGCCTCGATATGTCCCTTCCCCCCCCCCATTAAACTTACCTGCAGGGAGCTGGCTGTCCAGCTTTGCTCCTGGCCATATGCATGGCAACACCTTTAGTCTTGCAGGTTCCCCTGCATGCCTCCTACCACTGATTGGTGGAGGAACCATGCTTGCAGCTCACTCCTCATAAGCATAGAAGTGAAAGTTCTGGTTTAAAACTTGGTGCCATTTTTGTCTCACTGCTGTTGATTGCCTGAGGGGCCCTGGAAGGCCTATTGTTTGTTATCAACCAGCGGGGAGCCAAAATAGCAGCTAGGTCAAAACCATAACTTTTGCTTCCTGTGCAATGCATACTTGTGCAGTTGCAGTCCTGCAGTCCTGCAAAGGCTCTTCTGGACGTGCAGCTGGCTGCCCTAGTTATTAGTTAGGAACATAATCTGGTTACTCCTTGGCTTGGCCTCTGAGGCTGCCTGTGTTTGAAGCACCACATTAGCTAGATATTTGGAGATGTGAGTGAGTGGGTGTTGGGTAGTATCTTTTCCTTTCTGCAGCCTTCTGATAGGATTCCTGTTCAAAGTTACTACACAAGCATACTCTGTGCCTTTTGTTATTTCAGGTGCTGCCTCTGGGCTGGTGTTTGTAGAAATGTCTTTTTTGCCATATGGTAGGAATGGGAACCACGTTCACAGATTCACCAATGTTTAGGGCTGGAAGATCATTGGGTTTTTGGGCAAGAAAGACTATTGGGTCAAATCACCTCAGCAAGGTGTGCATTCAGTCTCCTTTTAAAGATCTGCAGGGTAGATGCCTGCACTAACCCCGCTGAGAATCTATTTCAGAGTCTGATCACACTAACTGTAAATAGGTTTTTCCTTATATCCACTCTGAACCTTTCTTCTAGAAGTTTTTGACTCTTACTCCTGGTTTTCTCCTGGGGCACTCTGGTGAATAGTTGTTTGCCTAGCCCCTGATGCTCACCCCTGATATATTTGTAAGCTGCCACCAAATCCACCTGAAGTCTTCTCTTTTCTAGGATGAAAAGTCCCATATCTGTCAGCCTTTCCTAACATGGCTTGCCTTTCAGGCCTCTAATTATATGAGTGGATCTTCCCTGGACTTTCTCAAGCTTCTTCACATCCTTCTTGAAGTGTGGTGCCCAGAACTGGACACAATACTCCAGCTGCGGCCTGATCAGTGCTGAGTAGAGCCAAATGATTTTTTTAGTTTTGCTTGAGATGCATCAGTTAGTGCATGGCAACATATTATTCACTTTAACTGTAGCATCACTCCGGTGGCTCATATTCATTTTATGGCCAATTTTGACCCTGAGGTCCGTTTTGGACATAGTGTTAGATACAGTAGCACCACTGAGCCTGTAAGTTTGTTGCATATTTTTCTCCCCAGATGGAGCACTATACACTTCTCAGTGTTGAACAGCATCTGGTTCTGGCCTGTCCATCTACCTAATGGACCTGTGCTACCTGTCCAGAAGCCTGAAGGGAAGACGACTAGGCTGAATGGTCATAAACTACTACAAGACAATTTCAGGCTGGACATAAGGAAGAATTTCTTTACTGTCCGAGCCCCCAAGGTCTGGAACAGCCTGCCACTGGAGATGGTTCAAGCGTCTACATTGAACGCCTTTAAGAGCAAATTGGATGCTTATCCTGCTGGGATCCTATGACCCCAGCTGACTTCCTGCCCTTTGGGCAGGGGGCTGGACTCGATAATCTTCCGAGGTCCCTTCCAGCCCTAATGTCTATGAAATCAACATCTACATCAATGATCTGGATGTGGGAGTGAAAAGCACTGGTCCAAGTACCCCACTGGCTACCTTCCTCCAGGTTGACACAGATCCATCTATTAGTACTCTCTGAGTCTGATCCCACATCCAGTTTCTCACCCATCTGACCATCGACTTGTTGGGCCCATAGTCACTTAGTTTTATCTTGAGAGCCTTATGAGGCACCAAGTCAAAGGCCTTCCTAAAGTAAATGATGTCAACCTCACCACCCTTATCCAGGTGGTGAGTAACCTACTCATAGAAAGAGATAAGGTTAGTCAGACGTGACCTACCAATGAGAAAACCGTGCTGGCTGTCATTCAGAATTTTGCCTTCTACTAGCTTATCTCATATGAACTCCTTGAGAAATTTTTCAAGAATTTTTCCTGGGATTAAGGTCAGGCTGATCGGCCTGTAGTTCCCTGGGTCCTCTCTCCTCCCCTTTTTGAAGATGGGCACAATATTGGCCTGTATGTTTTCAGGCTGGGATAGTGATGATGTTCAACTGTTCCTGTCCAAAAGCAAAAGCAAGAGTTAGTATTTTGTGACAAGTGACCACTTTTTTCACATATGAAACCTGTCTCTATTTTAAATAGAAAACATTCATTTATGAATTATGAAATATTTTATTCTGTGAATCTGGTAAACAAAACAACCCTCCTTCTTCCCATTTCCTCAGTATCCTCCTTTCACTAACTAGAAAGTAGGTATAAGCCAGGGCTGCCTAACTGGCAGTCCAGTAGGGGTTAAATTGCTGTTCCTGGGTTGTCACCCAGGCACTGGTCCCCGCATTGCTTCAGCTGCAAAAGCAGCTAAGTTGATGGTTATAGTGTCAGTGGTAGCTGGTGGCAGCATCAGCAGCGACCAGTCTCAGGGGGCCACATGCCTCCATCATACTCTCCCTACATGTTGCCTATGGTTGTGAGACTTGTTGACAAATACAAAAACAGCATGAGACTCTATTTAAACGTATCTTCTTTGTTTTTCTCTCCTTCCTCTTGCCTTCCCAGCTTTCTGTTGCACTTGTGTGGCAGGTTTAGGCTTCTCTCCATAACTCTGAGATGAAAATAGAGGTAGACCAGGAAATAAGGTTTGGCAGATGGATTCAATAGAAAGCTTTCATCCAAATACTGGGACGCAATTTAACAGAAAATTTTAGCCAGGAACTAAAATATTTCCTTCTGGAATGCTGTCATATTATGTCATTGTTTGGGTGCTGCACTCTCTCAATCACTTGTGCAGATCATTTGACTTGATTAGACTTCACAATATTTCACTTTGTTTCCCATTAAAATGGTTTCAGTGGAAAAATTTTGGCCAACCCTACTAAAAACATATTTCTTTTAAATGAAATCTAAGATTCTCCCACATTCAATTGTCTCCAGGAGTTGGCACTTAATGTGAAACATCAAATAGTAAGAGACATTAATAAAATTAGAATTTGGCAGCACTGTGTCATCATTGCCTAAGGTACATGCTTTGAACTTGTCTACATAAGAAAGTTATTGGAGCTGTGATAGAGCAGCTGCAGTATTTCATCACTTTAAGGGCTGGAGCAGCCAGCTGCCAAGTGTCTGATGGGGATGGCCATTTTGGAGATCTCTGGTACAAGAGCAAAGCAGACTGTGTGGAGGGTCCTGGGAGGCAACATCAGGCTGAGCTGCTCCTGGAACTCCTCAAAGATAAGGGTGAAGCTATGAGGAAGGAAGAGGCCTCATTGTTCCTGGGCATGGTCTAAAACTGCACCCTGCTGGTATAGGGAGGCCTGGTGGTCCTGTCTCCCTATGGCAGGACCACTTAAATGCCAGATTCAAGGACCACCCCTGTGTAAGGTAGGTCAGGGTGTGCTTTGGAGGCAGCTCAGGGCCAGCATTGCTGCACCCGAGCCCCTTGGGGTTATATACACTGAAGGCTGGGCAGGAAGCAGAAGAGTGCTACCTAAGCCTGCAAAGGTGTTCTACCTTGAGCCTTGAGTGAGATGGCAGAGTGGTGGCCAGGCATAGCAAGCAGAGTGCCACTGGAGCCTATGGGGGTGGTTGATCCTGAGCCAGAGTAGTGTGGCCCTGAAAGGCGGCAGAGAAGCGAGGTCCAGAGTTTGAGGCAGTGTTGTGAGAGGCAGTTGAGTCATGGGGCATAATTGTGAGGCCCCAGAGATGAGGTAGTTAAGCAGTCTGAGTAGTAGGGCAGAGTGTTGTGTAGTTGTGAGGCCCTGGTGTAGAGGAGGCAGTTGACAAGACCTGGTGTGAGCCGCTCGACTGAAGGCTGGGTGCTAGGCCAGATACAGAAGGCCTAGTGTGTGCACTAGTTGGGAAGCGAGGTCCTAGGCCTGGAAACATCTGTGAGGGCTCTGGGACATTGCACTCTGGAACTGGAGTCTCAGTGCTACCTAGCTGGAAGAAACATCTGTGAGGCCGGGAACATGTGTAGAGATTGTTGGAGCATGTACATCAGGCCTTGACATCATGGTGGTTTGAAGGACAGCCTCCCACCTATTAACATCAAAACACTAGGACATCAAGCTGTGGCAAGAGAAAGAGGCAGGTGGTCGGTCCAAGGATAAAGGAGCAAGCTGGTTTTTTGACCAGGCCATGAGTTAGCTCCTTTTTCTCACAGGGGCAAAAACTAGGATACAAATTTAAAGTACTCTAGTTCTGCTGGTTTAATTTGGGACATACTTAAATTGTGGTGTTGCAATTTTCATGAAAACTGCAAAAATGGCAGTATCTGTGATTGACGTGAAAAAATGGTGTTGGCTGCAATTTTCCTTGGAATTAACTCAAAAACAATGCTTACTGGACTACAAAGATTTAGATTTAAATTTAGTACCTAGATTTAAAATAATACAATAATTTACATGATATTTCAATTGAATTTGTCATTTAATCATGTGCTTTTTTTCCCTCTCAGCCAATCAGCTTTGAGGGGCAGGACTGCTGCAAAATGCCTGTGAAATTGGCTCTGCATGCCACGAGCAGGCCAAGAAAAGCCCTTTGTCTCGCTGCGATTTAAGTAGGCCCCTAGTTATAATCTCTCAGCATGGATATTCTTATTCAAGAATAAGAGTAACTTTTCCAGTTTCACTTACATTGGTTTGAAAGCAATTTAAAACAGAAAAAAATGCTTATTTTAGAATCAGAGTGTCCATATGAGGAACAGTCTCTTGTATAATTGAAAAAATCTTCAGTGGAGATAAGCTTTGAGGTTCCCTTCCATGATGGGAGGATGGGGATAATGAAGGAAGTCTAACTGAGCTTAAATGCAACTTGAAATGAAATGATTGTTTTTGAATTTTCTTTTTATAAATCATCTCTACACTTTGGCCATGTGAATCTAAGTCTAGAAAGAGTCTACGCATTTTGTTCCACTTTCCTCAGCGAGTATGTTAGGCCAAATTCAATCTCTACAGACTCACTTTGGTAGGCTGGAAACAGATGTCATCTTTGTGCTGCCATGCCCCATGCCCCTTGTTGTATCACAAATGCCTAAAATTGTGTCTACGCCAATAGGTGGTATAAATTTGTGCTGCTTTTTTGCAGCGGATGTCTGTTAACTGCCCACACTCTCCCATCGTAAAGTAAACAGAGCGTGGGCAGTTCAGACTGGCTGTGCTCTCCAGCTGCCCTGGGCAGGCATTGCTGTGGTTTGAGAGGCCCAATTCTGCATGCCCTGAGAATTTCTATTTCCAAGGTACACAGGATTGGGTCCCTGAAGTCCTGGGACAACTTGCCCAAATTCCCCTACTTGTAGAGGTAAATTTCAGTAATCCTCTGGCAAGGGATTCCTGAGATGTGCGTAGAGTGCTACTGCACCCTCACTTGAGACACAGCTCTGCAAACAGAGGAATCCCTGAGGCATACCACATGTCAGGGCATGACAGCACAATACCCACACCTGCTAGGGGATTCCCAGGGCACACCTCTTCAAGGGAGGCAGCTCAGGGTTCTCCTGTTTGCAATTGCCCCACATGATCGGGCCCCTGAAGCCAAGGGGCAGCTGGGGCCTGGCTGTTGGACAACAGGTGACATTTGTATCACTTGATGAAGCATATCTGCTGTGCTGAGACTTACCCAACACAGCTGATGCTGGAACAAAAATAAAGTCTATTTTTAGCCTAAATTCATCTTTCATTTGATATCTGCAGGTTCATCACTTTCATTTGATATCTGCAGGTTACTCTTTTTATTTAAAAAGTTGTAGATTGCAGCTGTAGCTGAGGGTTAAGTGTTGTGAAATGGTGTGTTGCAAACAGTGACATATTTGTGAATTCATTAATAGGCTCAGTTTGTGAAAGAAATATGTAATAAAATTATTATTTGAATAGCTGCATTCAATATAAAATGCATATTTAAAAGGCTTATTCAGTATCCATTTTCACTCTGTACTTTCAAGAGTAATTAAATACCCCAAAGTATGCAGTATATGAGAATTTTGTAAGCACCCTTTGACCTGCATCCTTACATTTCTCATACTCAAAACTTGTGGATGTAAAAGTTTGATGGAAACTGTTGTCTATGTGTTCCAGTAAAAACTGAAGTATTTTGCTGGCAAAAGACATAGGATCCAATACATCTAGTAGCTAAAGCTAGTTTTGCCAATGGAAAGAAAAGTATTCCTTTGTAACTTCAACTTAATGTGTTGTCCTCATTCCGTATAATGTATGAGGTTTAAAATATATTCAACATCTGAACACAAGTTACTGCCTTAAAAGCCCTGCAAGACACCTTGTGGAGCTCACAGACTCTAATTCAACAGAGTGAGTAAGGTTTTAAAGCTCCACTAGTTGGACAGATTTTTCAATAATGCTTGAATGCATATGTGTGTGCATTGTTTAGAGCCATTGTGGCCTAATGGACTGACTAGATGACTGGAAACTTCTAAATTCTATTAATTTTTCTATTTTGTCTGGTGTTAATGAGATCTTGCTCTCATTGTACACAGCACCTTTATATCCTAGAATCTCAAAGTGCGTTACAAAAATTAATTATGTCTTATGACCCCCTTCCACATTTAGATGGGCCGGGGGGATGCTTTTCACAGTCATGTACAACAAAGAGCCAAGATTAGAGTCCATTATCTCTTGCTTCCCAGACCCACAATTAATGTAGATCACACCGCCTTCCCAACCAAGCCCCTTATCCACATTTCTGTGCATCTCTTGAGGTGAAGATTGGCCTTTCTCATATAGGGACTCTAAGGTTTAATTAATGTTCTATGTAAATACTGTAAATATACAAGATGCAGCTAGCAACACCATACAGGAGGAAAGCAAAGATATCTCTCAGTATTCAATTCTGTGAAACCATCATGGAAAATCACAGCAAAACATGCCCCCACAACTGAAAGTGGAGAAGGGGCAAAAAGTTTTGTGAGAGTGTAAATGGAGACAGGGATATTGTTTAGCAGAAGCAAAAAAAAGGGGGTTGTCCTGTCTCAGCTGGTTGGTGTTTGACTACTCCTTTAAAACTGCTTTCTGAACACAAAGGAAGTTCCCAAGCAAAAAGTTTACATTCCAATTAAATGCAAAAAATATTGTAAAATATGGCACAGTGCTATGATATAGACTATTGGTACTTTATGTGGGATAACCTACATGAATCAATTATGATTTTGTTCTGACTAGTTAATTTAGTCTGTTCTAACCCATGACAACATTTTATATTTTAATAGACAGTCATATTATAGTTCTTCCATATTCTGTATGTGTATAAATTCCATAAATAGTGTATAGTATATACCACTTTCTGGATAGCAGGCAGATGTGTAGCCACTTAACTATAAATTTTCTGCTGAAGTAAACCATGAACTTTAGTTGGTGAGAAGTACGTTTCCATACCAATTCATGCTACATTTGCTTACAGTTTATAGTAATTATTTGATCACTTCTGCATACCACAGACTGCTGTTCACAGTGAAATAAGTTGTGGTAAAAGGATATAAGAGAGAGAGCTGGTATCATTTGTACAGCTTCATAAAAGCATGTCTTGGCATGGGAACAGTTTTATTAACATCTTGTTTAGAAAGCTGCAACAGACTAAACACAACTTATTAGCTGCTCCAAGCTCCAATACTAGGCATCTCTACTGTCATTTCTGGGTTTTTCCATGTCAATACTACGGTGATTCTAAATGGAAGTTCAAGTAGACTAAGCTGATTTTATGACCTCTGGACATACAGACATAAACGCTCTTAGCTTTGACTTCTGCCCCTACCTTTCTTATTTTCAACACAGAACGAGAATCACGATTCTCAGGAACTAAGCAAAATTTTTCTTTTTAGGGAAAGAAACAAAATCTAACAAATGTGTAGCACATCATAGCATACATAACAAAACAGGATGCAAGCAGAAAATTACTGCTGTTTCTTGTGTTTTATTAGAAATGGATTTCATATTATTGCAAGGAAAAGCTAATGTGGTGGGGAGATAGGTATGACACTGCATGCTGTACCTAACCCAACATCTGTTCACGTAGTTTATTTAAGAACTAGAGCTGTTTGGTGTGGGGATGAGAGGGGGGAAGAGGAAGAAATGAGAATACTCAGTTATCTCTGTTTCTTATTTCATCTCCTGACTTTATCACTTTATTAATAGGTAATAAATTATGAAAGGTACACTATGCCACCTCACATTACTATCAGTGGATAGAACTGGGGAAAAACAGAATTATTGAGCTAAACTTCTGTGAAATCTGCAAAACTGAGATGCTGTTTTTTCTCCAAAGGAGTCCAGTTCGGGTAAAATGTCTCAACAAGAAGCATTCTGCTTATTTTAAATGTTGTTAATTTTTTACAATTCTGGAGAAGAATGTGGTAACAAATATTAGGGGAAGAAACACAAAGTGATGAGCTGTTCATTACAAGATATTGTAGTGGCAAACAAAAGGTATGTCTTCATGGCAATTTCTCTGGTGACTGCAGTTCATTTAGATGCAGCGTGGGGAAAAAATGAGGATTTTTTCAGAACTTTAAATCGGATTTTTTTTATTTAAATTGGATTTTTTATTTAATTTTTAATTAAATTATAAATAAGTTTTACTTTTAAAAAATAAATCAGATTAAAAAGAAATTTGAATACAATAAAGCGTAGGCTAAAGTATAAATTTAGTATAATCTATTGAAATAAGTTAAATAAAATAATCTGTTGAGTTAATGAGCCTCTTCTAAAAACTCTGGAGTTAAAGGCTAATTTTCTTCTATATAAGAATGAGCTGGAAAACATCTAAATTTTGAGGTTAAGTTTTACAAATATGGCACAATATTTCATGTATTAGGGCTTGACCCATTAGGTATGCTGGATGCGGGACCTATAGTACTGGATGCAGGATACATCTATATGTGCATTAGTATGTCATAATTACGGTGCATTAAGTTTAGTACCTATAATAACACAAACTAACTTAATGCGCTGTAATCAGCACACTTTTTACGTTACGCTAATGTGCAGTAGGCTAATTCTACTGCACGTTAGCGTATTTGCATGGCTTTTGCTGTGACGGGCTAATGTACAATAGAATTATTCTACTGCACTTCTAGATTTTCTGTAGGCGCACCCACAGAGCATCAGCAAAGGCATCAAATATGTTGGAACCTGGCCTCAGACAGCAACAGACACCATCTTGTATACTCCTTGATCAGGATTATCCACCTTGATGGTACCAAACTCTACTTGAGCTCTGATTAGCTCAGCTCTCAAATTATGAATATTTGTGATTCTTCACCAATAATAGAAGCTTATCCCCCAGATCATGGAAAAGCAGCCATCTTCTCAGTAACTACTAATCCTGTGCTTTTGTATGGCCAGGTACAGACATTACACATAAACTAGTATAAATGATTGGAAACTGCTCTATACCTGTAACAGAACAGAAGTTCGAGACACGTAGACTGGTTTAAAAATGGCAGAAGCTAGGTTAAGGTAGTCCTGGATCAATGGGGTATCAGATTTAATTGGTTTAGTTTAGACTGGTCTATTTGACTTCTGTACCAGATCCCCTGTTGATTCATGTTAGGTCACTGTCCACTGGCATCCCAGGCTCCTTTGTGGGCCCTCACTAGTCCTGTCTTGCAGAGAGCTGTGCTGGAGTGCTACCTCACTCATCTGTTCCAGCTTGCCCTACAGCAGGCTCCGCCCCCAGGCTGTCAGAGAACTAACACAAAATTTCTCCCTAGCCCTGCATCTTGTGTCCTTCTTCCAGCCAGCTCAGCTACAAATAGATAGGAGGTCTGGGGGAAGAGAACTGAGGCTTCTGTTGCACAGGCCTGGCTCTGACTGTCAGAGAGTTAAGCTAGCACAGTTAGTTAGTTCAAATCCACCTTGGGTTTTTTGAATGTCTGTACCTAGTTTATGTTCTGGGTATTTTAATTAAATGCCCTTTGCTTATGCACAGAGATATAAATATTAGCTTTTCAAATGCTCTATCCATCTACCTAAAATAGTGCAGCTTACAAAGCCAGGGAGTTACAAGAGGAGAAATCAGGGATTGTTAGGAGGGAGGAGTTGGTGGGTTTTTGGGGAATAGGGAAGTGAAGGGAATGGTAGATTACGTCACAAGGAGAACGGAGTAAGGAGTGGTGTGTGTAACAGAAGGACCAATGCTGGGCTCAAGACAGTGTAGGACAAGGAACAACATTGTGTGGAATGTAGCCTAGTTTGATTTCAACAACTGGAAACTGGAGGAAAAAACTACCATGGCTACAGATCACAAAACAAAACAAAACAACTCTTTGGGAGTATTTTAAAGAAATTACTGTGCTCCTGGGGGGAAAAAGGAACATATGTCAAATATAAACAGTGCAACAAAGAAATGTGAGGCCTGGTAGTTCAAATGACACAACATTATGAAAAATGCTTCTCAGAAAGCAATGATTTGGTGGAAGTCACTAGCAAGGCACCTGGAACAAGAGTTTGTTGAAGTGCTAAACTAAATGTTACCAGCAGTAGCCTCTTCTGCAGGTACAGAAAGAATATTTTCTTCATTTGCGTTGGTTTATTCAAAGCTGAGAAATCCATTGAAAACTGAGAAAACTGGAAAGCTTATTTTTCTCTTCCAGATCATAAAAAAAAAGAGAGGAGGAGGAGATTTATGAGTTCCGAAACTCAAAAGAAAGGGAGGAAATGTTCAGAATAGCTTAGGTAAAAGAAATGGCTGTCACATTTAAAGAGAATTGGGCAAGTAGAAACTTTAGCTTAAATGACTGTTATTTAGTAATTTCAGAAAATTTTCCCCAGTGAACTGAAATAATTGATTTAAATCATTAACCACAGGTCATACTTTTAATGCTATAACAATTAATTATAGTGTTTAATAAATTAGTTAGTTGTAAATATGTACAATGTTACAATGATTTGATTTTAAAAAACAAACTTTCTATATCCAAAACAGGAGTTTTGTTTAATACATTTGAAGTGCTAGTTGTGTGTGTTTAATTAAATTCAAGTTGCCCTTCTATTACAGCTTGATACAGATATGAGCAAAATGTTAGTCATCTGGTAAGTAACAAATATATATTTCACCATTTTATAGCATACTAAAATACAGGATTTCTAAAAATCAAAATATGTTTCATAGTTGGTAGGGTCGGAAGGCACCTGAGCAGATCATCAAGTCCAACCCCCTGCCATGGCAGGAAAGAATACTGGGGTCAAACGAGTACTGTTAAACTATATATATATAGTCGTAGCCAGGTCCTACAGGAGAGCTGTGATCTCCTGAAGGCCCTCCGTCTGCGCCAAGTCCAGCCCAAGGCACCCTCAATTCTCGCCTGCCACATCTTGGTCTTAATAAGTATATGATGGGAGGCTACATTTATACCGCCTTGGGCGTGGTGTACTGGGACCTTCGTCCCTGTGATCTCCCGGACCCACTGGGATGTTACCCAGTATACTGGGTGCACTTCAGACACCCTGGCCTTAGGGCCAAACATAGCTCCTACCACCCCTGATATCACGTCCCAAGCCTCACTGATGTCCCGGATGTTGGTGTGTCAAAATGTACGCTTGCCCCCTCTCTCTAGGGCTCTCAGTCTTGCCCCCTCTCTAGGGCTCTCAGTCTTGAGAGCTCCTAGGCAGGGGCAGTACACAATGCCCACTCTGGACCTCCTCTATATACTTGCCCACTCTGGGCCTTCTCTCTCCGGTCTCTTAGGCCCACCGCATGACTACCGTCTAAGAAGGCCGGGCGTACTGTGCTGCTATCCCTCCGTGAGATCGGGGACCAGCGCAGCACTTGCCATTCTCGAGGAGGCACTCTGCTGCTAACCCCTGTCTCTCTCAGGGTCCACTGCAGCAGCCAGCCTCAGGCTGGGGTCTAATGCCACGCTAGCCTCTTGCTGGTTTGACCTGCCTCTTCTCAGGCTTCTCAATGCTGCCCCTCGTCTGGGCTCCTTAAAATACTGCCCCCTTCTCGGGCTTCTTAGTATGTATTGCCCTCTCAGGCTGCTCCCAAATACTGCCCTCTCTTGGGCTTCTCATTGCCCCTCTGGGGCTACTTAGAATACTACCCCCTGCCTAGAGCTTCTCAAAGACTGCCCCTCTTGGGCTCTTGCTGTGCCCCACTGGACTTCTTCAATGCCTGCCCCTTCTCTGGGGCTTGCTGTGCCCACACTGGCACTGAATCACACCCTCCTGGGCACCGGGATCCCCACACTGCTGGGGTCCCTGCTGAGGTTACTGCGCCCTACTGGCGCTGGGATTCCCACCTTACTGTCTCCCCTGAGACAGTCTTACGGTCTCCCCTGAGGATATCGCACCCCTTCCTGGGCGCTAGGGCCCCACACCCTGTGGGCCCTTATGAGGCCTCCTCCTTTCCCTACAGCCTTGCCCAAACCACCGGTTTGATACAAACTAACAAACCAAAACACAAGCCTCCCAGCTGTAACCAAACATAAGGCACCTGGCCATAACAAAGTAAGCCTCCAGGCTACCACTCCCCATCATGGCTCCAGCCTCTGGAGCTCTCGTTAGCTGCTCTCACATTACTGTCTCTGGGAGCTCCTGCCCCTCCGACTGCTGGCAGAGAACTGCCAGCCTGACTCTGGCTCTGGGCTTTATTGGGCCAAGCCCTGCCCCCTAGGTCAGCTGACTCTCCTTGTCTGCCCGGGCAACCCACAGCTGCACTGCTTGGTCACTGCTGAGGCTTCTCCCCAGCAGTTTTCTATACACAAGGAGCAGGGCAGTGAGGTGTGCCACGACAATATATTTATGTGCGTGTGTGTGTGTGTGTGTGTGTGTGTGTGTGTGTGTATATATATATATAGTGTGTGTGTGTGTGTGCACGCACGCACGCGCATGTATAATTGATTTTTATCAGCTTTCCCATTGTGTATATATATTTTTTAAGAAAGTTATATTTTCATTGATGCAACAATTAAAAACATGTTGACTTACAACTGGATACAGTTTTTACAGTAGAATTGGAACATATGTTTCCTAGATATACAAACAAGATTTATATATGTACACCTTTAAAATATAAAAACATTTATATTATAAATATTATATTTATATATGTATAAATCTTGTTTGTGTACCTAGGAAACATATGTAACAAATCAACTGTAACAACTGGATACAGTTTTAAGTCAATATGTTTTTAATTGTTGCATCAATGAAAATACACTGCACCAACACTGCAGCCCCAGAAACTGGCAATGGGGAGTTGTCATTTTGATACAGAAAATCATAGGGGTTAGCACCACAAACCAACAGGCCAAAGGGAAGAAACAGATAAAAGGTAAATAGATATTAACACTGTGGTAACATACACTTAGCACCTTAATTTCTCCCCTGCACCTTCAGAGGTGTCTCCAAACCAGCCTTTAGTCCCCAAAATACTCAAACACCAGCCAGCACTTGTTCTCAAGTCAGCTGGGGTCATAGGATCCCAACAAGATAAGAATCCAGTTTACTCTTGAAGGTGTTCAATGTAGGTGCTTTAACCACCTCTGATGGCAGGCTATTCCAGATCTTGGGGGCTCGGACAGTAAAGAAATCCTTCCTTATGTCCAGCCTGAAATGGTCAAGGAGGAGTTTGTGACTGTTTGACCTTGTCATCCCTTGGGGCGCTCTGGTGAACAAATGTTCCCCCAAATACTGATGGTCACCCCTGATAAACGTATAGGTGGCCATCAGATCACCCCTGAGCCTGCGCTTTTCCAGGCTAAAGAGCCTCATAGATCTCAGCCTGTCATTGTAAGGTCTGCTTTCCTGACCTCTGATCATGTGTGTGGCTTTTCTCTGGACTCTCTCAAGCTTCTCCACATACTTTTTGAATTGTGGGGCCCAAAACTGGATGCAGTACTCCAGCTGCAGCCTCACCAAGGCTCAGTACAAAGGGAGAATGACATCCTGGGATTTGCTTGCATCTATGGATGCAAGCCAGGGTTTTGGTCAGTTTACTAGCTGCAGCATCACGTTGAAGGCTCATGTTCATCTTGTGGTCAATGATGACCCCCAAGTCTCTTTCTTCCATACTGCTAGCCAGTGTAGCACTGCCAGGCCTATAAGGATGCTGCGGGTTTTTCCTCCCAACGTAGAGAACCTTGCATTTTTTTGGTGTTAAACACCATCAGGTTCTCGTCCACCCATTCCCTGAGCCTGTCCAGGTCAGCCTGGATTGTCTCCTGTCTTCAGGTGTGGATGCTTTCCCCTTTAGTTTGGTGTTATTGACAAACTTGGCCAGTCCGTTTCTGTCTCCAATGTCCACATCATTAATGAAGATGTTGAACAATATGGGACAGAGCCTTGGGGGACCCCACTGGTCACAGGGCAACATGATGATTGACTTCTGTCAACCACCATCCTCTGACCACGGAGCCAATTTCCCAGCCAGTGGATCGTGGTGGATCTAAGGTCACAATTGGCCAGTTTCACCAAGAGGTGACCATGGGATACCAGATAGAAGGCTTTTTTGAAGTCAAGACATATGACATCAATCTCTTCTCCCTTGTCCAGGTGATAGGTCACCTGGTTATAAAAGGAAATAAGATTGGTCAAGCAAGACCTTCCTGCAACAAACCTCTGCTGGCTATCCCTCAGGATATTGGCATTGGCCAGTCCATTAAGGATGGCCTCTTTAATAAACTTTTCTAAGATCTTCCCTAGGATAAAAATCAGGCTGATGGGCCTATAGTTTGCCAGATCCACTTTCCTCCCTTTCTTGAAGATAGGCACTACATTGGCCTTCTTCCAGTCTTCGGGCACTACACCAGAGCACCAGAAGTTCTTAAAGATCTGTGCCAGAGTCTGGGCTATGATGCTTGCTAGCTCCTTGAGTACCCTGGGGTGTACATTTGACCTCCCCCCTCCCATACTTGTTCATCCTCTAGCTTCATTCCTATCAGCCATGGATCCCACCCTACACTTTTTTTTTTAATCTAAAAGCATCTTCTGACAGCACATTATTGGATCTATTTGGGATTGTCTTGGTGAGGGATTTGTTGTGAAGCTCATGCCAACATCTTAGTGGTTGACAAGCAGGCTTTTGTATCTACCTTGTTCAGCCAGGGTGCATGTCCTGTGAACACACATAGGAGCCAATTATAGTGTATTACCAATATTTGTCTGTTGAGCTTGCTTGCCAGCTCATATAACACCTCAGACAATTTCCTGATGACTATATAGGGACCACTGAACTTACATTGCTTTTGACACTGGTTTGGTTCTATATTCACACCAACTTTCTCAGCTCATACACCTCTTCAAAGACTCTGAGGGCATATTATTTTTGCCTTTGTGTGGCTGTAGCCTAATGTCTCTTAACAGCTTGGTTGATTGAACTTAGGTATCCTATCATCTTTCTAACATATTCAGATGGATTGTTAAATTCTTCTGATGCATGTATTCTAGAGACAATATTAAGAGGTAGGCAAATCTCCCATCCAAACAACGCTGTATATGGTGTATATCCCATAGATGATTGCACACTGCTCTGGTAGGCCATCATGACATATGGGAATATCTCATCCCACTCCATCTGATTGTTTTTGATTAGGGAGGACAGCTTGTCACTTAGAGTACAACTGAACCATTCCACTAGTCTATCAGATTGGGAGCGATATGGTATTGTGTGGGTTTTGTTATATTCCCAAAGGTCACACACATGACAACATAGTTGAGATTCAAAATTTCTCTTTTGGTAAGTGTGGAGGGATCAAGGTACCTTGTGGTAGTACACAATGCTCTCAACAAACAATTTGCCACAGTGTGAGCTTCCTAATCAGGGAGAAGGTATGTTTTTACCCACTTGGAAAAATAGTCAGCCACTACTAAAACATACTTCTTTCCACATGGTGTAATGGGTAAGAGACCCAAGATATCCAGGGCCAATGTTTCCATGGGTCATCCAGCCTGTGTGGAGACCATGAGGGCCCTGAGATTACTCTAAATTCCTTTTCATGAACCACACACCTTACATAACATTGCACCAATCTTTAACAGATTTTCTTTAGCCTAACCAAAATACTGAGACTGGATCTTATGAGAGACTTTCTCCATGCCCAAATGTCCTCCAGTGTTGGAATCATGCAGAGCTTGCAGAGTTTTTGTTTTGTCTTTGTCTGGCACCACTATTTGGATAAGCTTGGGCCTCTGGGCAAATTATGGAAGTTTTTACATTAGTACTCTTTGCCTTAGTACTTAATGCTTAGTTCAAGCCACAATATGTGGGACCTCTTCAGGCATGGATGAAATTGCCCTTCTTCAGGGAACTCCTCACTACTGATTTTCTTCTACCTTATTAGTTTTTCAATGTCAGCATCTTCCTGTTGTCTTGTATACCAATCTGCCAATGTTCTGTCTTCTCCTTCATTCAGGGTTGGTTCACCGTTGACTGTCTCCAGTGCTGATAATGGTTGTATCCCCACTGCTTAAGCTTTGGGTTCAACTTCCACTGTGAAAGGCCAATGGGACAAAGCATCAGCATTCTGGTGCTGCCTCCCAGGGTGATCCACTATTTGGTAGTCAAACTCAGCCAGCTGTTCCAGTTGTCCTTCAGGTTGCTGAAAATTATATACTCTCCAGCAGAGAACTGTTCTTAATGTGAATTTTTTTTGACCAGAAGGATGTGTCAAAAATATTTAGTAAAGGTCACCACAACAAGCAATTCTTTTTTCATACTTGCATATTGGTACTCAGCTTTGTTTAAGGTTCAGCTTGCATAGGCTAGTACCTTTTCCTGGCCTCCTTCATCTTGAGACAAAAGAGCTCCAATGCCAATGTCACTTACATCAGTTTCCAACAAGGGTAACTGAGGGTTGGGGGATGCTAAAATAGGGGCTGACATCACCTGCCACTTTACTTCTAGAAAGGCACCTTGGCATTCCCTGGTCCAGATGAATTTTGCCTTATGGGAGAAGCTTATGTTAAAGGCCTGCAGTGGTAGTAAAATCTGCTACAAATCTTCTATAATAGGAGGCTAAACCCAAGAAGCTTTGCAGTTCTGTTACATTTTGAGGTACTAGCAAGGTTTTAACGGCTTCCATCTTTTCTGAATCTGGCCCTATCCCCTCTGTGGTGATCACATATTCCAAAAAGTTCACTTCCCTGCAGAAAAGCTGACATTTGGAAGGTTTAATTGTTAAATTGGCTTCATTCAGTCTCTTAAACACTGTTTTCAGTTTCTGCAAGTTCCCCTGAAAGGGTCAGCCTATCACAATGATATCACCCAGATATACCAGGCAGGAGATCCCTTGCAAATCTACTAACATAATATCCATCAGTCTCTGAAATGTATTAGGAGTATTACATAACCTAAAAGTATAACATTAAACTAAAAAAATACCTTCTTCATGAAGAAAGCTGTCCTCTGAGTGCACTTCTACCCACTGGTAACCATTAGTCAGATCAAAGGTGAAGAACCATTGAGCTTTGCCCAGGTGGTTTAGCATGTTATCAATTTGAGGTAAGGGGTAGACATCCTTGACAGTAACATCATCCAGTCAGTGATAATCCACACAGAGCTTTTGTTCTGTACCATCACCACAGGGGCATCTCTGGGCCTGGTGATGCCTCTTTCTTCCAAATCTTGAAGCTGCTCATCAAACTCCCATTGAAAAATGAATTAGTACATTTCTAAGTCCCTGTTTGACAGGTCTGGCATTGCCAGTCTTGATCCTGTACTTTGTTAGGCGAGTATGCCATAGGTCATGGTCTCCAAGGCTGAGTACATCTGCATACTCCAATAGGATTGCTTCAACTGCCCCACTTGCTCAGGCTCCAGGCCACAATGACTTGACTTGAATGTGCATTTTAATTTTCCTGCATGCCACTGAAGATTATTTCCCAGTTCTCTAAAATATTGGCTCTTGTCTGAGCTCAGTACTTTTATAGCAACTAACCTCTCTGATCCAGAGTCCTGTTGCTGGGGAGCTGCACCAGTCTAAAACATCCTAATTACAGTTCTGTGATATGTAACCCATGCTTCTGTTGATGTTTTAGCAACGCACATGGGAATTTCAACCCTGTGGTTCTTACCTATTGCAGTTCCCACTAGCACTTGGGCTCCTCATTGAACTTGGGTTCAAATAAGAACTCTTCTTCTTCAAGGTACCATCTCTTTGGTTTGCCAGTGATCATCATTTCACTTCTAGGAGGTATTGTTAGATTCTTCTCTATTACCACTTCACATACCCTCCCTTAGTCATCTGTAATTTACAAGGAGAAACACTTCTCCAGAAAGGAACATGAACAAATTGCAAAACTGATAGTGACCTGATAGTTTTTTAGGCAGTATATCTAACAAGGCATCCTTTCCTATAAGAAATTTACATGACACCTTCAGGCCTCAGAAGTTGATGGTTGTACTCCACTGCCCCAGAATTGGGAGTGTTTCTTCATTGGCTACCTTGACCATTAGTCCACAGGGTTGGCAGCTTCTTTCTGTCTCTGTTGTTGCTTGCTGTCATACCTAGTTAAGTACAATGGTACCTGAGCACCTGAGTCTAGGAGGAATTAGCAAGGAACGTCTCCTAGATTTACCTCCAGGTAGTATCCCAACCTTGTAGCACTTCAGAGAATCTAGAGAATTGGCCAATTCCCAGGAATTTGAGAATATGGGGGAAAGCCGTGTTAGAAGGGTAAGGCATTGTTCAGAGAGTCACATAGCCTATGGACTCTGGTAAATTGAGGCTTATGGCTTAGATGTATTTTGCACCAATCATTTGAGGATACTGTGGGCATATGGGTAGCCTTACTTACCTGATGGCAATGGATAACATTGGGTTGGTGCTAGGATGGGGTGTAACGGAGGTGGATCCCCAGGGGATATCATGCAACTGTGCAAAATACCAGTGCATCGGAATTAAAAACATTCCTCCTCTGTAATATTGAAACATCAAGCAGGGCAGGTAAAAAGGACTATTTCCACCCTAGCATTTTGCCACTAAAGCCAAACTGTCCAGTCCCAAGGGTGCGTGTACAGAAGATCTTGCCTCTAGGTATAAACGTCCAGTCATAACAAGTCACAGACATTTACAGAGCATATGCTATATCACTTGTTTTTGTGTTGAGAACTTTTGTCATGTTTCCTTTCCTTTGCCCTGTGAATTCTTCCTTTTGTGTACACCCTTCTCTTTTTAAGATTGCTTTTCTGCCTTTCTCTAAAGGAAACAAACTGGTAGATCTCAAGGACTTTATTGAAGTCCTATAGATGCAGATTGCACCACTTTGTGGAGTAAATCACATAATTTTTCCTCTCTGGTGATTATGGATACTGCAAAAAGAAGAGACTTTTGCAACTCTCTTTAACAACGACTTACTGTTACTACTGAGTGAAGGGTGAAAACAAAAAGAGAGAATGAAGAGATAACAGATATCTCCCAGCCTATAAACTGGCAAAGTGCTGCATAAAAAGATGGAATAGATAATGGGTTTGATCAGCCAACAGAGAAAGAAAGATCATCTAGCATTTGCCCTGGCTTTGTTGTCTGCTATCTTTTCTGTATATATGTTTACAGTTCTGCCTATAAACATATATTTGAGATTTGAATACATCAGTTTGCTGTTTCTTTGTTCTTACAAGTTTAAAATCTCTCAGTGGTCATAATTTTCAGCCAATTAGATTGCTCCATCACCTGAATGTTCTAACACATTTCCTTGGAAAATACTTGTTTTTAATCTATCCCTTGCATTCTACTGTCTACAAGTGACTATTATCCAATACATTCTCCACCCCATATAAAAACAGGGATTAACTTCCTATGTGAAAGAGTTGGATAATTTTCTTAGTTTGTTATATGGTTTCACAGAGATCAGCCACATAGGGATGAAATTCAGTTCTCCAAATACTTCACATGTCAAGAATTATGACTTTATAAATATTGCTGCAAATTTTTGTCATTCAATTGAGTAGGCTCCCAAATCAAGTAATACATCCTAACATGTTGCCAGTGGTGTTGGAAAGTCATTCTGGTAGCACAGAGCTCTTCCACAAAGGTAAGATCTGCATGCACAAATACAGACAGGGGAATGATCAGCTAGGCTACAGTACTACAGAGAAGGACCTGGGGGTTATAGTGGGCCCTAAGCTGAATATAAACCAACAGTGTGTTCTTGTTGCAAAAAAAAAACCCAACAGGATTCTGGATTGTATTAATAGAAGTGTTACACTTGCAGATCAAGGGAAGGGATTGTTTTATTCTATTCAGCACTGGTGAGGCCTCAGCTGGAGTATTGTGTATGTTTTTGGCCTGACTCTTCAAGAAGGATGTGAACAGATTGGAAAGAGTCCAGCAGAGAATGACAAAATATAATTAGAGGCCTGGGAAACATAACTAACAAGGACAGGCTGAAAGAGCTAGAATTATTTAGTCTGGAAAAAGAAGACTGAGGGGGGATTTGATAGCAGTCTTCAAATACCTGATTGGTAATTATAAAGAGGATGGAGATGGGATTTTTTCTGTGGCTATAGGAGGTAGGACTAGGAGCAAAGGCCATAAACTGCAGCAGAGGAAGTTTAGGTTGGAGATTAGGAAGAACATTCTAACTATGAAGGTGGTCAAGCACTGGAACAGTTACCTAGAGAAATTGTGGAATCTCCATCCTCGGAAGTTTTCAAGAGCAGGTTAAACAGACACTTGGCTGGGATGGTTTTTAGTCATGGATGATCCTATCTTGAGCAGGGGGATGGACTAGATGACCTTAGGAAGCCCCTTCTAAACCAACTTTCCTATGATCCTATGATGCTTATCTCAAGAAGGAAATTGTAACTGTTCCCTAACCTGTATTCCTGGTGGCAATATAATTAATGTCATCTTTATTTTTAGCCACTAGTTACTTTTCTCTTGGATTTAGAAAATTTCTGCTTTGAGTTTTTGCTTTCATATTAATTATTTCCATTAGCTGGAAAGAAAGAATTTTGGTGACATCAGCTTCAGAGATAGCCAAGTGTTGAAATCTGTTCTTTGTAATCCCATCCCTCCACTCCCTCATACTGTATTGCATTGTAGGTTCAAGACAATTTAGAGCATAAAAGGGAAAACACCCTAATGAAATGAAGAAGGCACAAGACAAGGGAGTTTGGTATTGGGATTAACCATAAACTAGAAAAGTGCCCATGTGTGCCTTCTCTCACCTCTCTCTTTCTAGGTAACCTGAGTGCTTCAACTAATCTCAACTTTCATGGTGTGCAGAAGACCATGACTGATCTCTGATGTATCCAAAACCTTAACCTTAAATTGCACCTGGAAAATAAAAGCTAGCATAGATTCTAAAGACCAGGTATAACATGCTCCCTATCAGAAATATGACTTAACAAATGGGTAGGTGAATTCTGCATTAAGAGCTTATTCCCTATTGAATAAGTTAATAATATCCTAGTACTTAAGTGTGCTTTGTATCAGGCTCTAGTTACAGTTGCCAAATGGTATTTTAGTACAATAAATAAAACGTTAGAGTATTTTTTTCTTTAATAATTAGGATAGCTAGATTTCAGTCTTCAAAATATGTACTGTGTCTCAAAGCAAAGATGAGGGAAAATTCCACATATTGTAAATTTCAGCAGCAGTGTTAGCAATTGTCTTTACTAGTTGGTTTTATTTATTTGATTTGTCACCAGAGATAACCATGGGCAGAATAATGAAATGACTTGAATCAGTGGAGAAGTCAGAGCGGATGGTCTCAGCAACATAAGATGCTCTATGTATAGCCTAAATAAGGTCATTATTTTTTTTCTTCCTTATCTAAGGTGAATAAATTACTTATGCTTGTAAGTATAATGCTGCATCAAATGATGTCTTGAGAATAGTGACTAGATTAATTCTACATAAAATTATTCTCTTCCATTCCTCACATTCTGGTCCAACCCCACTCGTCCAGGCAAACTGAAAAATGCTTATGTTCCTCACCTTTGGATTTTTTTGTATGTCCATTTCTAATCATTGCACAAGACCTCATTTCAGTTTCACATTGTTAGAATGAGAAATGATGTACAGATGGACTTTACTGTAGATGATAAATGGAATGATATTGATGAGTAACATGAGAAGGATGTTGATTAAGGTTCTAAATTGTCAGATTATCTTCTATTTGGACATTTTCCAAATTTGGTACTTTCACTATGCAAAATTCATTCACAAATAAAAGAGAAAAATATATAGTAAAAGATAAATCATTTAAAAGGAGACTGTTTTGCAAAACATTTAGATGTTTTCCTCCTTTTTAAGGAAAGATTTGTTCTAACATTTTCGTATTTTGTTGTTACATCATTTTTGTTCATTTCCCTACTTCCCTCTAATGGAGTCATTTTCCCATTAAGTATATTCCTGCATCTGTCCCCTTTCACTTGTATCATCTGTCTTTTCATTTCATGCTTCCCCTTTGTGTCAGACCAACTTTCATCCATTTTCCTTTTCCCCTATACCCACCAACATACATATGCATGCTTTTCTTTTTACCAGCTGAGAGCCACATGCTGTGCACCTGGCTTATGAAGGGAATTGGCTTCCTAGGTTTGTCATATACAGAGGCAGGTGCATTTATTAGTAGCCCATACATTTATGTAATAAAGAGAATACCCACTTTACCTATAAAGGGACAGTGTTCAGTATATTCACATGCAGCATGTGCTTATTTGACCTTGTTCACTATTATAAAGGCAGATGTCATTTTGGTGTACGTCCACAGTAAAAAAAAAAAATCATTCTTGATGTTATACTGCCTCTGCTACTAAGGCTACTGCTTGTCTAATGTCTTTATTCTGATGCAGATGAGCAATGTGGTGGTAACTTGTGCTTTTGTCCACAGAAGACAAAATAGCACTACCACATTTGGATCAAATGTTGATTAGAGCTGGGAATGAGTAGAATATTTCTTTATATAAAATTTACAGCATAACATTCAAGAAATCCAGTTTTGAGTGAGTAATTCTTGGTATTCTGAAATGCAGACATAGGTCTTCTTTTTCTGAGGTGTATCCTTCACATCACCATGACAAATGCAAATGAACTAATAGATTAAGTGTAGAACTGAGATTCTAAAGGACTTGAGTTCTATTACTACGTCTGCTACTGACCAGTCTTAATAATCACATATCCCATTGTACAGATGCTACTAGGAGAGAAATTAAGTTTTGTGGGCAATTAGACAGTTGTATGTTTAATTATTGTAACTAGACCATAGTGTCTTCTGGAAAAGCTGCTATCTGTTCTTCCATGTTTCCATCTTTCCCATCTGTAAAATAGAGTCAATGATTTTATTTTTGCTTTTATTATAAGCAGCAGCCAAAACCATACAGCTGTCCACAGCTATATGTTTGTGTGTTATATGTGTATATATAGTTAAATAGCATCAATCTCGTTTGATACACGGGAAAACATTAAGAAATCATTTAAAATTGCTCCAATTTTGTAGAAGAATACATGAATAAGATCTGATCTTGCTCATTTTCTGGCCTTCAGATGCATTCTTTATTCTGTGAACAAGTCTCTTTTTTTAACTATTTGGAGTTGATACTTATGATCTATTTACAGAAGATAAAATGCTATTTTAAAATTGACAAATAACTACAAATAACTATTTTTGAGAGTTTCATGAGCATAAGAAGCAAAGACGTACCTGTTTGTTGCAAGTAATTTTTACAACCCTTAAGAACAAGTTAGATAACAAACTTGTTCCCAATGTTGTTGGCAGTGCTACACTAACAACCTAGGAAGTTCTAATTCAGGACAAAGTTGGCATTTTCTCTGGAGCAAAGAAATCAAGACTTTCCAAAGGACAAAGGATAGAGCTGTTGGTGGAGGTGTGGGTGAAACATGGCTTTCAGACTTTTCAAAAAGGTCAAATTAAAAAGCTGTCAAATAGGACAAGATTCTCTTCTGGTGTAAATTGCCACCACCCTTTCGTAGTCAGTGGAGTTACTCTGTCTTCCACCAACTGAGGGCCTGGCCCATTTTTGACAGTCTTGGTGACAGAGCATATTGTAGATATTTACCTGATAGAATTGGTAGAATTTAGAGTTGCCTTGCTTGATTAATTCTTTGTGAATGTGCCTGCCCCCTTTACTTACCATGCTGAGGGCTATGTCATTTAGCATGACTCCATTATATTCAATTGAGTAGTGGCTGTGGGAGGCCAGACGGCATATATCCTAGGGCCATACAAGTGCTATTTAGCTGGATGTGCTCTGCAAAGCCAGAGGCACTCAAGGGACTACAAAAAGAGTCACATTAGTGACAATAGTACTGAATGCCTGTACAGTGTTATGTAAATGCTCATGGTGATGAAGTGTGTAGTATTTCTTCTCAGCTGGTTACAATGTTATATGTATATAGTAGGTTGTTACTGCTTGCAGTAAATAATTTATAACTAATATTGTTGACTGCTTGTCTTGATGAAGTGAGTTTAAAAATGTATGCCCCCCCAAAAAACAACCAGGATATTGCTATTGTCCTTTTCCTCACAGATATTTTTATTCAATAACAGTACTCTCCTACCAGTCATGCTAGGATTAAGAATAGAGGGAAATGGTTGAAGTATGTAGAACAGGTCTACTAGGTTTTTTTATTATTATTATTCTTGGGCCTTGGATAAGTACCCGCACTGATTTTAATTGCATTGGTTTAGAAACATATATAGTTAAATCAGAATGAAAACAAGTATTAGTGTAGTTCCTAAATCAGTGTGAGTACATAAGGGGCATGTGTACATGAGATGCTTAAATTCACATTAGCATAATTTATGCAAAGTAAGCATGTGCAGCTATACACGTACATGTTTACTTCACAGTAAACCTCCAAATCCCAAGTAAATTTAATACCTGCAAATGCAAGTAGCAAATGTACTTGCAATTAGTAATGGTGCTATAGCACTTGTGTAGCTGCCTGACTGGAAGTAAAATCTGCTCCCGGTTAGCCATCCGCCAGGGAGCTAGAGGTAGCTCCCTGCCTGTGGAGCTGCCTGCTGCCAGGGCAGACTCTGCCACGGGAGCCCAACCAGGGACTGAGTCCTTCCACCCCGACAGCAAAGAGCTCCAAGCCTCCTGCTCCCAGATCATGATTGGGAAGCAGGGGCTAGGAGACCCTTATCTCCCAGTCATGATCGCAGAGCAGGGGACTAGGAGACCCTAATCTCCCAGCCTGAGCCCTGCAGTGATTGGACTCAGGCTGGGAGATAAGGGTCTCCCAACCTGAGCCCCACAACTGTGGAGTTGGCACTGGGAGATAAGGATCTCCCAGCAGCAGCCCCGTGGCCATGGAGCCAGCACTTAGAGCTGTCTGCTGTCAGGGGATGGGGAGTTTGTTCCACTCCCAGCTCCGTGCTCATGGAGCTGGATGAGGAACAAGATCCCCAGCCCCTGCCCTGTGTGCCAAGGTGGGGACAATGTCCCCCTGCCATGGCAGCAGGGAGCTTCCAGCCCCTGCTCATGATCATAGAGTGGGGGCTGAGAGCTTGTTAATTCCTGGCCAGGGCCAGGAGGGCAGGAGGGCAGGGAGACACTGTCTCCGTCCCAGCAGCAGGCAGACCCCTGGGGCCAGGGCAAAGCTGTTTCCTAGCCCGGTGAGTTTTAAACCCATGTGCCCTCTACTTGTTTTGCCACCTTTTTTTGTGAACAAAGTCTTAGTCATTTTTTTTTCTCCCTAAGTGAAAATTCAAATATAGGAAAAAAAGGTGTTAAAAAAAACTTTTATTGCCAAGATTTTTAATGTAGCAGCATAACTAGACGTAGTATTAGTAGTATCTTAGGGGAAGTATCAGTAAAATTTCCTTTTGCAGTCAGAAGTTGTTGATTCATAATGCAGAGAAGAACTGAGTAAATGCAGAGACCACTTGAATGTGTCAAAAACCAGGACACCATATGCTTTAAACCGGATTGTGCTTTTATTCAAATATATAGTAATACTTTTTTAAAAGAACTTAAGTAAAAACATTGTGCAGGTGGTATCACCAGCAGGGATTTGACTTTTAAAACCATGGGATATTGTTCCAAGAAAGATTGCTGGAAAGAGATGGGATCTACTGGATGCAGAGGGGCAACAGCATCTTCGCAGACGGGCTCATTAACCTAGTGAGGAAAGCTTTAAACTAAGTTTGCCAGGGGATGGAGACCAAAGACCTGAGGTAAGTGGGAAAGTGGGAGACCTGGAGAAAAAACAAGCAGGAGAGGGCAACAGGGGAGGTGTTCACATACTTCCTGAGAAATCAGCGCCATTCACTAGTTACCAAGGAGCCCGGGAACCAAGCAGGAAGAAATGGAAATCCTCACAGAGTCACGGAACTATGATGTGATCAGAATAATGGGCTGGTGGGATAGCTCATGTGACTGGAGCACTCCATGGAGTAAGAAACTGTTCAGGAATGACAGGCAGGGAAGAAGAGGGGTTGGGGTTGCACTTTGAGCAATCTTATGGCTCTTTTACATAGAGTTCCAGAATGACATTGAAGATCAGCCTGTTGAAAGTTTCTGGGCTAGGGTTAGAGGGAAGAGCAACACCGGTAATATTATGGTGGAGATCAGCTATAGATCACCCCATCAGGAGGAAGTAGTAGATGAAGCTTTCTTCCAACGGGCAGTGGAAGTTCCCCAGTCATAAACCCTGTTTCTTCTGGGAGACTTCAGTCACCCTGGCATCTTCTGGGAAGGCAATACAGTAGTGCACAGACAATCCAGGAAGATTTTAGAGAGTGTTGGAGAGCTTTCTATGGTTGGGGAATCATAACTTCCTGGTTCAAGCGCTGGAGAGGCCAACTAGGGGCCATGCTCTTCTTGACCTGCTTCTTCACAAATGGAGAAGAATTGGTGGGAAATGTACCAGTGCAGGGGTCGAACTAGTAATCAATGCCTCGATGTCTAGTTGGCAGCCGGTATCAAGTGCAGTGCCTCTGGGGTTGGTCCTGGGGCTGGTTTTGTTCAGTGTCTTCATCAATGACCTCGAAGATAGCATAGCATGCACCCTCCACTAGTTTGCACATGACACCAAGCTCGGGGGAGTAGCAGATACACTGGAGGGTAAGGCTAGGATTCACAGTGACCTAGACAAATTGGCAGATTGGGCCAAAAGAAATCTTATGAGATTCAACAAGGACAAATGCAAAGTCTTGCACTTAGGATGGAATAATCCCTTGCACCAGTACAGGCTGGGGGCTGACTGCAGCTCTGCAGAAAAGAACCTAGGGGTTACAGTGGAAAATACTGAATATTATCCAGCAGTGTGCCCTTGTTGCAAAGAAGGCTAACAACATTCTGGGCTGCATTGGTAGGAGTATTGCCAGCAGGTCAAGATATGTGATTATTCCCTTCTCAGCACTCGTAAGACCACAACTGGAGCACTGCATTCAGTTTTGGGCTCCCCAATGGGGGGCAACAAAAATAGTCAGGGGGCTGGGGCACATGACTTATGAGGAAAGACTGAGAGAACTGAGTTTATTTAGTCTAGAAAAGAGGAGACTGAGAGGAGATTTAATACCCGTCTTTAACTACCTGAAGGGGAGTTCAAAAGAGGATGTCTCTAGACTGTTCCCAGTGGTGGCAGATTACAAAACAAGGAGCAATAATCTCAAGTTTCAGCAAGGGAAGTTTAGGTTAGATATTAGGAAGAATTTTTTCACTAGGAGGGTAGCAAAACATTGAAGCAGGTTACCCAGAGAGGTAGTGGAACCTCCATCCTTGAAAGTTTTTAAGACCTGGCTAGACAAAGCTTTGGCTGGGATTAGGGATGGTTCTTCTTGGAGCAAGAGGCCAGACTAAAATCATACCCAACAATATTGCCTCGGTTTGGTATCCGTGTAGCATTTCTTTAATTCAGTGCTGTGCCGATGTTTGAAAATGAGTGAGGGTTAAAGTGGGCTTTGGATGAAAAATAAGAAGCTCTACTTTTTCCAGGTGTTGGATATTCTGTTTACAAGAAAAAGTAAGGTCTGATTCTGTGATACTTATTCCTAAGGCACTGCACTGCCAATAGGAAGGATCAGACAAGTCAGAGATTCTGATGGACAGATGTCTGGGGAGCTGGAACTACACTCCATTGTATCCTGGCTCTCTAACCCCGGGGTGAGTTAAAGTCTGGCTCATGGCCTGGATCAGGCCCACAGCAGACTCCATTTCTCAGTAGCTCCTATGGCAGCAGCTCCTTCTGTCTGCTGCCACTAGATCCATCCCTGCCTGCCTACCTTGCATCCACTGCAGGTGGTGGGACTGGTACGGGCAGGGCATGCAGCCAAGCAGCTGGGATGGGGCTGCAGCTGAGAGTGAGATGGGTGTGTGGGGCCACGGACCTTGAGGTGGTGACAGCTTGGGGTCGGGGCCAGTTCCATGGGCAGGGACATACAGGGAGCAGATTGCAGCTCTGCTGCAGCCTTGTGCTGTCACTGCCCTAAAATCCTGGACCTAGAGCAGCTCCCTGACCAGCTGCATACTCCACAGAGCTGCTGGAAGGTCCCCAAGGAGAGTGCCATGACAGTGTGGGAACAGGGTCGAGGCTGGGGCTGAGGCCAGGGCTGGGACAGAGCCCAGGCTCCGTGGCCCCATGCTGTTGTGGCCCTGCCACTCCCAGGGTCTCCATTTAGTTAAAGCTACATGGCAGGGGCTGCTGGCAAATGGAGTCTGGGTGTTAGCTGGATCCACTATCTTGCCTACCCCTCCTCTAAGTTTTGAGGTAAACTAGGAACACTGCAGGGATGATTGCAGCCTGTGCTTGGCTAAAATTTCATGCATACATACATGTTTGTGTGTGCATACTCAGATTTGCTGTTTTTAGCCAAGTGATCATTTTTTTCAGTGTTAAAAGGAATTCTTTTGATTCTTTATTTGCCCTATTTCCTTCCAATGGATTCAGCAAGGAATAAATAGCTCAGTCATGGAACAGGGAGGATTAAATAGAACTAATGACTAATTCAGATGTGGCATCTAAACTGTCTGTATAATAAATGTAGCTCCTCACACAGACATGGTTTCTTTACAAATTTTACTTTTACACAAACCCTTTTGGATTTTGATATGTTAAGCACTTTTTTTCATTTCTCTTAAATTGTCTAGTACACATGCTTTTCAAACAATGATATTCTACTTCTGCCCTGAAGACCTGTTGTTTTTCTTCCCTTCTTTTTGTATCAAAACGGCTTTCTTTTCTTTAAAAAAGAAAAAAGAAAAACTCCTGGTTATGTCTGGTGTGTTTCCTAGACAGCAAGTCTTGCTGGCAGATTTCTTGTTTTCCAGGAATCTTGACTAAAATCAATGGTAAGATTTTTAATACTGTAAACATTACAGTTAGAAAGACACAGTATTCTTTGCTGTAACTTTTAAGTTTGTAGGTGCTGTCCCATTTCATAAGAACTTCCATTTATTCTGTGGTCTCTGTTCCTGAAATTCCCAACTTGTTGACAATAAACTTAGGATCATAGGAAGGTAGGGCTGGAAGGGACCTCAAAAGATCATCCAGTTCAGCCCCCTGCTCAGGTCAGGATCATCCTTGACTAGATCATCCCAACTTATGCAATTACTTAACTCCTTTTCAAGTTTGAAATGACTCAATTATATTTGTGACAATTTCAGTATGATTATTTCCCATTCAGGTTCCTTTAAAAATATCCATATTTTATATCTCATGTTTGTTTTAACACTGCTTATCAGTTCACTTCCTGTTTGCTTGGCATCAGTCCAGCTAATAGCATTCTTTAAATAATAGCATTATTTAAAATATACTGACGTGGTGTTTTATTGCTTAGACTATGTGCACAAACAACTGTTGCAAAAGGAAAAACATGGGAACAAAATGAGGAAATAAATCCTTTGGGTTTTGTCATGTGCACTGGGAATAGGACTGGTTGAAGAACAACGGCAGTTCCTTATGCAACAAAACTAAATGTATGAAAACATTTCTTTGTTGTTAGTAACAACATGTACATGGGAGTAAGAGAGGCTTGGTGAGATTTCTAGGTATTGTGATGAGGGTATATTCCAAAAAGGAAGAAAAGAATTAACAACTCCTTGGGGGACAGAAACCCTGCTGCACCCTAAAGTCTACTTTCAGGCTGTAAGTCCTAGTGGACAGAATTGACTGTGGAACCTATTTTTATGATAGATTGTAAAAAGGAGGAGTATGGGTTGCAGGAAGAGCATTTGCAGCCCTAAAGAAGGATGTAAACTGCAAGTCTGGTCAGTGAAAAGCACATGAGCTTTAATACAGATTAGAAATACTGGTGAAAAGAAATAAGAGAAATATATATGTTCTGACTCTTTAATAGATGAGGGGCTGGGGGGTTTTCCCATTCTTCAAAGAACCTTGGGGAAGTGGGAAGCTTAAATATTTAAAAGAGAGTTAGGCTTATTTGGGAAATTCAGTCCCATTGGGGGGGAGATGCAAATGTTGATTAAAAAAGCAATTACAGCTTATAAGTGTTAACATAGGCATCAAATGTAGACAGTCGAACATGTGCTGTGATTGCTCCACTCCACTTTACAAGGCCAGTGTGCAAAGGAATTACTTACAGAATCATGGTGTCATTTCAAATCTGTGGTGACCAAAGGCAGCTCCCAAATTCCATATGAAAAAAGTGACCATTATAGGCCTTTGGGAGAAGCCTATAATGGTACAGAAGTGGCTGTTATTACTCTAGAAACCCAATAACCCAGATAGCTATGGGTCTGTGACTACCCCCTTTGACACTGGAAATTCAGCTTTTGAGCTGCTGTTATCAACATTACACTCCTGCAGATAAGTATCAGCATCAGGGATATGCCTGGGAAAATAATAGTTAGCTTTCAGAGACTGAGGTTCCCAAACTGTGCTGGGGCCAGTGGCAGCACATATTTGCCATAACCTGCTGTTCTTAAGGGTCCACTAAATATATCATCAAGCAGTCTTCTGTCATTCAGGACTTGGTAGTTTGCAGGAACTGTTCACAATCAACAGTGTAGGAAGTGCTGGCCATGTACAGAACACGAAGGTTTGGAGGCTATCAGGTATTTGGGTTAGTGAGAACATTTAGGTGGTGCCCATTATTTTTTGGAGGAATTCTGCATAGCTCCTGCTGCCATCACTTATGCCAGGTCATACCCAGAAAGCAAGCTCTTGCAGAGCTTTCAGTTATACTGTTAGCAGTTACAAAAAGATGGAGTGTATGTTTTGATGGCTTGGTCCTTGGGCCCTCACTGTTCAATTTTTTTATTAGTGACTTGGAGGACAGGGTAAAAAACAGCTTATTTAAATTTGTTGATGATGATACCAAAAACTGGGGTGAGGTAAGCATGCTAGTAGGGAAAGACAGATTACAGCAGGACCTGGACAGGTTACAGGGGTGGGCTAACGAAAATAGGATGGGTTTCAATACTGACAAGTGCAGGGTGCTGCACTTGGGCAGTGGGATAGCAGCACACTTATAAGCTGGGAAACTCCCTTCTTGAGAGCACGGTGGCAGAAAGAGATCTTGGAGTCATTGTTGACTCCAAGATGAACATGGGCTGACAATGCGAGGTCACGATTAGTAGGGCTAACTTTACCTTGTTGTGCATACACAGATGCATCTCAAGCAGGGCCAAGGAGGTGATCCTCCCCCTCTATGCGGCACTGGTCAGGCCACAGCTGGAGTACTGTGTTCAGTTCTGGGTACCGCACTTCAGGAGGGATGTGGACAGCATTGAGAGGGTCCAGAGGAGGGCCACCTGCATGATCCTGGAACAGCAGGGTAGATCCTACAATGAAAGGCTACGGGACCTGAACCTGTTCAGCCTTCACAAGAGAAGGCTGAGGGGGAACCTGGTGACCAACTATAAACTTACTAGGAGAGACCAGAAGGGCTTGGGAGAGACCCTGTTCTTCCTAGCGCCCCTCAGGGTAACAAGGAATAACGGCCACAAATTGTTAGAGAGTAGGTTTAGACTAGACATCCAAAGGCGCTATTTCAGTCAGGGCGGTGAGGATGTGGAATCAACTTCCAAGGAAAGTGGTGATGGCTCCTACCCTGGGGGTCTTTAAAAGGAGGCTTGATGTCTACCTGGCTGAGGTCGTTTAAGCCCCATTTTCTCTTCAGCCTGGGGCAGGGGGTCGGACTTGATGATCTACAAGGTCCCTTCCAACCCTACTTCTATGAATCTATGAAGCTATTTTTGAGCATTTTTTCAGGGAGTAGAACCTGAATACCCATGGATTCTTTGTTGATCCTTTCTGCAGGAAAATACCCTGATAAGCACTGTAAATCCTGGGTCAGTGGAGACTAAGGAATTAGGAAGCTGTACGTGCTCACTGTCATAACATACATAGTGTTTCTGATTCCATGCCTGCATGCTCAGGTGTTGTATCTGAACCTAGAAAACCTTGTAACATGGTCCTCCACTTGTTACAGGGTTTGGCATTGCCTGAGCTTCTCAGGTCAGGAGCTTGCATTTTGTTCCTCGTAAATTGTATGGGCTGTTTCAGGCTAAGTGTTCATATGTCTGCCAAATAAAGTATAGATCTAAAAGTAATTTTCTATGCTGTCCAGCTCGGGGTTATGGGGTGATATTTAAGGTGATTGTGTTCGTTGTCTGTTTTATTTTTTAAACAAAATCTTTTGGCATGACCTCTGCTCCACATTTCTTTGCAATTGGTTGGGCAGCAGCAATAGGGCCAACAAAAACAGGAGCTTATTAAATTTGTCAGCACAAATGAAGAAAACTTTAACAATGTGCAGTCAGACCTGCTAACTGAAACCAATAAATGTTTGTATTTTAAACAGGCCAACAATACATAAGCAGAAGGAAGTGCAGAACCAGAGTGTGATGTATATCCCTGGAAGAAAAAGTGCAACTCAAATAAAGAGTCATGCAGGTGGCCGTGGTGATGGGGTATCAGGTGCCTGTAGCTACTTTTATTTTCTATGTATTTTCTGTCTTGAGTGCAGATATAGAGTGAGGGGGTTGCAAGGCTCTCAGTGTTGCCTGAAGTATTTAAGACAAGAACTTCTACCTCATACAGTTCCTGTAAGACGAAAGTGTCCTTGGGCATTTGTACATGCCACAGGGGTTTACTTTGGTTTAATTCTCCCTAAATTGAAGCGGTGGGACTTTAAAAACACCACTTCAATTTAGGGTAAAGTAAACCCAGTGGCGTGCAAACAAGGGGCGAGCCCAATCTTTACCCGCCTCTCTGGTGGCGGGGAGGGGAGGGAAAGCAGCTGGCTGGCCAAGTGGTCCCTAAGCTGCAGGGTTGGGGGGACTGTTTCTTCACCTCTGCAGCAGCGGTGGCACCCCCGCAGGTGATACCCACCTGCAAGCACCCGGCCCAAGTGGTCCTGGAGGGCACGGCAGCTGTGGAAGGAAGCATGAGGTCCCCGCACAGCTTAGGTAGGCAGGATCCGAGGAGAGAAAAAAAAAAGATCAGACTCACTGCTTTTTTTTTTCTTTAGTGAAGCCTGCCTGCACAGGCTACTGCTGGGCTGCCTGCACAGGCTAACTGCACAGCCCCTGAGATGCACGGTGCCCAATGCTTCCCTCCACGGCAAACTAAGCCACCTCAGAGATGGTTTATTTTGCTGCATCCCAAAGCCATTTAATGCGCATTACACTGCTGACACATGCAAACAGCCCACCATTAAAGCACATTACAGTGCTGACACGTGCAAACAGCTGCACCGTAAAAGCGGTGAAAAAAGGCATTAAGCCATTTTAAAGGCCAATATTGTGGCCTGTACAAATCTTGTGTCTGGCTTTGCACAGGCCCATAACCTACACTTGGCTCTGTGCATCAAGCCCTGTCTTGTTACCTATGGCAGTTCTTGTGCCAAAGCCATCTCAGATTCCTGTGCCGGTTAGCCAGTTGGAGGTCCTAACACCCACAGTTTCCAGTTTGGTTCCCTCTCTTAGATGTGTATTTTCCCAGAATCTCTATTTCTGTTCCAGATGCTGCATCTGCCTCTTCTGCCCAGTTAATGAGTAACATTAAATATACGAAAGTTGAGCTGATTTTGAAGACCTACATTTGTTTTGCTCTTGGACATGGGATTTTCCGTATGGATGGTTGAAGATATGGAAACAAGTATCTATCACTGTAGGAATACGCAGTGAATTAGTGACATCTGAAGCCTAAGCCTCAAGGATCCTTTTCTCAAAAAAGAATGGACTCCCACTGTAAGGAAGGATCTCATAGATTCATGATCTAATGACCATGTGGGAAACTGCTCAAGATTATGGTGCAAACTCAATTTGTTCAGGGTGAAGGGGATCAGTACTCAACTCTGAGTTTGTTGGAATTTATGGAAATGATACACCTACTCCCAGGGCACATCTACACATGCAATTAATGCAGAGCAATAAATTCCAGCACACGTACTGGAATTTGTTGCTCCCAGGAGCACCCTGAATGTGTGGCTGGGACTGTAGCACATTGAGCTAGGTTGGAGCAGCCCAGCCTGGCTGGGGCCTAGGGGTCAGCCTACCAGCCTGGGGCTGCTCTGACCCAGCTCAACAAGCTGTGTAGGGGCCAGCTGAGGCATGAGAATGCTCCAGTGTGGGCTAGCCAGCAGGCAGCCCTTGCACTGAAGCACACTGATGCCCCAGCCAGCTGGGTCAGAGTCTACATGTGCGTTGCTGTGCACAAAAAAAAAACCAACACCGCAGCAGGACGATTCTTTACAAGTACTAACCTGCAGCAGAGTTCATTAATTTTCTGTTCCCTAATAGGGCTGTACATGTAGATTCTGAAATGTTTACTGTGGAGCTAATTAGGCAATTCCTCAGTAAATGTCTTGTGTAGACATGCCCACACAGTTCAATCCTGTAGAGACTGATGTTGTATGTAAGGCCTTCAGATACTATTCTAGTGGGAGTGGTACACAAATCTACATGCAACATCAGAAAAGATACTCTAAGAGAATTCTACCACAAGATTACCATAGTCTTCTGTTTTATCTCATCTGCTTCTTAGTTTCAGTTAAATTAAAATGTGTTCCAAGAAAGGATACCATTTCTCATTCTGTGTCTTTTCACTTGATTCCTTAGTATATCAGATGGGATGGAATAGGAGGACAGTTTATTACATTCTAGTGACTCCCATATAGTTGTGATTGGAAATGCTTGAAAAAAATGAAATTAATACACAGTTATGAAGAACTAAAGTTATGAAGTCTTATTTACATAAGAATCCAATTACTTTGGACTTTAAATGATAAAGGGGTACTGTAATAGACGATGGATTAGCAGCCATTTTCTCAGCTATAAACTCTGAGGAAATAAGGTTAAAGTCCCCGAAGGTGCTGGGATATGTATTCATAAGAAACAGTTTGGTTCCTGAGTAGAAAGAACAAATAAAATGAAGAAAAAAACTCCACGTCACTGTAATATATATATATTATATACTAAAACACACAGTAGTATACATAGTGTGTACATACATAAATTTGCACAGTACTTAATAGGAAGATTTTTTAAAGATTGCAGTAAAAGATAAAAGATGGATGTATTTAATATTTTCTGTAAGAGAAGCTTAAGTGCAAGAACAGAACATGGGGAGTTTTATATTTAATAGAATTTCCTAAAACCTTGAAGTTAGCTTGATTTATTACAGCTCTATATTAAAGAAAATAAAGGTATATGCTTTTTTGTTTCTAGTGAAAATCTGCTATAAGTTCCCTGATTAGGAGGAATTTCAAGATAAGTAAGTGAAATAAAAAAGATGTATGACTAGGACAAACTAGTGGTAATGAGGAGGTTCAATAGTAAAACACAGTGAATTCAGATGAGTGAAAGTAACAGGTTAAGAACTGTTCTTTCTTTCCCACTATCTAACACAATATATAAAGTTGGTTTTGAGGTTTGATGATAAAAAAGTAAAAATAAACTTTAATGATATTTGTTTTAAAATGGTATTTGATTTATTTATTTAATTTTTAAATAAAATTAAATCAGTTCTGTTTAAAACTAAATGCACATGATTAATCTTGAAATTATTTATTGCTTGACTCTCAATGAAACTGTGAAATATGCTGCCACAAAATATTAAAGTAAAGAGGATTGTACAGTTGGAAGAAGGTGTCACTTCCATGATACAGCTACATAAAGAGGGTTAGGCATTCTTATACAGGCTTTTCAAAAGCACTTAGTATTTATTTTTAAAATCTCACCCTGTATGGTCACTCAGGGCTACTCACTTTCCAATGGTACAGCCTGTTGATATAGATATTACATATTTGGCCATGTTTTATGTGGGTTCAGTGCTGATCAAACTGCTTTGGATATTTTAGGTTGGAGAGTAGTTTATAGGGCAATTTTTGAAATGGGCTCCTTAATAAAACAGTTAAGTCTCATGTTCAGATCATTCAGCGGATACTTAGATGCATAACCTTGCCATTTGCCTGATATAGCTAAAATCTAATTCTCTCTAGAGACATAGAGTAGGCACCTACCTATCTTTAGTATTGGCACCTAAAACTGCTCTTTCAAAGTACTGAGGATTTCTATTTCCCTTTGAAACATAGGCAAAGAGTAGCCCATCTTTTAATATAATTACCTATCAGTTTTAGAGCACTTTTCCAGGAAACAGGAAACTCAAGTTCAGTAACCTCCTCAGCCTAAGGGGATTCTAACCTACATCCCCTGTCTCCCAGGAGAGTACCCTAACTACCCGACTATAGGCAAGGCTAGGTGCAGCACTTTTCACTTCTTATGTTGAAGCTGTTTCAAAGTGAAAAAAGAGTGTGACCTTGTATCTTAGCATTTAAAGTATTTATGTAGGAGGGAGGAGTCCTGGTTCCTTATCCCAGCTCCCATCACTTTGTGCATTTTTCTCACAGTAACTATTTGGGGAAAAAAACAGAAATTATCCTGAGACCTGTGACTGGAACCCAGGACTGAGTGAGTGGCATAATCATTAGCATCCCTAGCTGAGAATTTTGCACTCCTTTGAAGGCAGTGACCTCCCTTCAACAGGAGTGATGGAGAGTGTCCCCACTCCTAGGTTAGCTTATAGCCTGGGGATTGGATGGAAGGAGAATGGTGTATGCAGCACTTCATCCTGGAAGGTGGTTGCAACACTTTGCCTAGTTTCTAGATCCCAATGGGATATAGGAGGAAGTAGGGTATCCATGTACTCAAGCTGAGACAATTTTGGACGTATGTGTCCAGGGAGTTTTCAAGCTGAAGAGGGAGCCTCCTATTGTCAGCAACCTATACCCTATGGGCCAAGTCTAGCTGCATGGCCATGGGCTACAGTAGTAGTGGGCAGCAAGGGGCTTCAGCAGTAGTCATTTTCCCCATTCCAGGTGCTTTCCTCATGCCAGTGCAGGGAAAAGTGGTGGCAGAAGGTGTGGGGAAAGGCACCAGAGGCAGGCGTCTTCCCTGTGAAAAGCAGCAATGATGGATGCTTTTCCAGGCTAGTGATGTGGAAATGGCAGCAGTAATTGATTCCAAGAGCCCATGCCCCACTTGCTGGCCCACCTCTGACCCAAAGTGGGTGAATCTGGCCTGCAGCCTTATAAGGTTGCCAACCGTTGACCTAGTGAGTTTTTTAAGTTAGTGGCTGCTGAGAGGAAGGGTGGTCTCAAGGTTTAGGCAGCTGAGGAACCTTCACGCATGTATGAACCTCTACAGGTTAATATTTGCATGAAGTGTTAAGGAACCCACATGTAAATAGACGTTGTTTGACTCCTCATGGATTAATTCAAACTCTAATCCTTATAGGACCTCTGAATGTTACCACAATACAAAGTACATTTTGTAGTCCAGGGTTCTGGAAATTTAATATTTTAGTGCTAAATTTGTGGTGCTTTTGAAACTAAGCAGGTTATTCTTCCAGCAAGCTTTTCTTGTGAAAAAGGATAGATTGCCATAATCTGTTTATGGCATATTGAAATCTCTCCACCATATTATCCTCTTGCTTTTATCCACATCTTCACACTTTCTAACCTAATGTGTTTTCCTGTTTCTCACCAGCCCTGATCAGCTTTGCTTTTCCATCCTCTTCTCCTCCAAGTCCCCGCTGAAAGCACACTGCCTCCAGGAGGCCTGCTGTCCTTAGGCTTCTTCTCAAAGAAGCACGTGCTAAATAATAAATATGCTAACCTTTATTGCTCGGCTTGCAAGATCTGTTATGAGCTGTTCTTTAACCGTTGATTATTTAGGTCATCAGCCTATTTTAAATATGTGCATCACTCTATATGGATTGCTTTTGGTTCTGCTTGTATAATGCCTAACAGAATATGGCCTTAATTTTTTACTAGAGTCTCCAACTGCTGCAGAGTAAAAATAATTAATAATGATAATGCATGAGTAGATAGTGGGACTGCTCATATGCATAGTGATATTTATTTGCCTAATTCTTTACAAGACTGAAGCCTTTGGCCCCAGTTCAACAAGTAAATTAAGTACATACCATACTTTAACCACTTTAACCACCTAGTTGATGAAGCAAAATCTGCATGATGTGAAGAGCATGCAGTTGTAACAATGTAATGTAAATATTGTTCAGATCAAATGTGATTGTCCACTAGATTCTTGCTTGCTTTGATGTGAATGGGACTATCACTTACTTAAGTTTGGACACCTGTTTAAATACTTTACTAAATTAATCTTTAGCTCCTGAACCTTTGCTGTGTTCCTAACGTGTCTCATACGCTATTAACATTATATTCTATTCTGTCATTAGTGATAAAACAAATTAATGTGTTCCTGCCAAGTATTTTTATTAAGCCACTTTTCAAATGGAAACTCCCTTTGCATTTAGTAGTAATAGTTTCTTTTCTTTCTGTCTGGCAATGATAATTCCCATAACGGTTTACATAAGGGACTTTTGTTTGGGCGGGGAAATCAGCTAGTAGGAATAAAGAATCATTGGAATTAGAGACAGACAGGCCTATTAGGTTGTCTACACTACTCCCCTGCAATTGTAGGTTTGCTCTCTACAGTATAATCTCCAGTGCTTTGTTTGGTCCAGTTGTAAATGACTTGAGCAATATGACTTTACTATTCCCTTAAGATATTATGCCACAGTTTAATAGATTTCATTATTAGGGATTTCCTTTCTTTTTTTTGTGCTGATATTGGACCTTAATATTTCTTACTTAATTTATTCCCCTTCCTCCTACTTATATCCTTTGGACACTCCAAACAATTACCTTCCCTTCTTGGTGTTTGAAACCTTCAAATACCCATAGAAAGTTATCTTGTCCCCCTTCAGTTATTTACCTAAGGTCTGTGCATGTGGTTCTTGTAATATTTTCCCATAAGCTATTCCCGGCAGCCCTTTAATTGTTTTTATTGCTTTTCACTGAATTCTCTCCAATTTGTTGACATCTCTGTGGATTTTCTTCTTTGAAGTCAATAGCAAAACCAATAGCAAAACCAACAGCACACATCATCTCTCTGTACATAATAAGAAACAATTGTCTTGGTTTTGGATACAGAATGATGAACGAAACCAGATTATTACAAACTCTGTCACACAACATTTATACCATTATCATGAGCAATTTTTTTGTTATGTCCTAAAACATTACTTCCACCTGAATTAACCTGTAGTACTGAAATGCTGAGAGAGGTGTTTATTTTTGGCCTAAATCAGTAATTCTGGGATGTTATGAGAATCCAAGAAAAATAAGCACTAACTGAAGAGGTCTGTTTTTAATCATAAACACTTTAACAGAGCATCTGAATGTCCCTTGCTTATTCAGACTGACATTGAAATATGAAAGTGTTGGGGTTCCATTATCTTAAGTGCACCTGTTGTTTTTTTGGTCTTTTGGTCCCTTCAAAATAACATGATCTGCTATCAGCACTCTAGGTTATAATATGATGCCTGGGCACATGCAGATCCATAACTATAATTTTAGGTAGGCAGGATCTGTCCTTTGTTCTGTTTTTTGTTCGATCAATGCTACACGCAACTGAGTACTGTTCTATGACCAGTGATCCTAGCAAGATGAAAATACAGATAAGCAATAATAATTCTTTATGCAGTTAGTTGACTTTTATATATTGTTCATGTTTATGCACATTGTATAGGATCAAGTTCTGGAAAATGTGAAGCTTGTGGCATTAGGTATAAATATTATAGTTTCATAGTTTCACAGTAACTATGGTCAGAAGGGGCCTAGAGCAGGCCATCTAGTCTGACCCCCTGCCAATGGCAGGAAACAAGTGCTGCGGTCACAGGACCCCAGCCAAGTACCTATCTAA
>JAGPOW010003642.1:30537600-30595432 GCA_030014935.1 Caiman crocodilus
GGGTGATAGGTGAAGTCCATCCTCCGCCAGCATGCTCTGCGTAGAGAAATGTGGGCTGTGATCCAAAAATCCAAAGCCCACATCGTAGCACCAACCCCATTATATCAATTATATCATCTGACTTTTAAAATCTGTTTGTAGCACACCTTGGCTCATATCAAACATAGAATGAATTTATTTATCTTAGTTTAACATTTCCCTTAACATTTTGCCTAAAATTGTGTGGTGAGGCTGCATAGTCATCTGTCTGTACTCTATAAAGAAAACATTATAATAAAATAATGTTTCAGGTATGTTGAAAATGCTTCTCTAAAACTGTATGGCAAGGTGTCTTTATAATATTTACTTGATTAAAAAGGACTTAAAAATTCAGGTCACCTCTTCAAAGGGGCGTGGGTACTGATATCTTTTACAATGGGAATTTATGTTCAGAGGGGTAGGCCTCAGAATAAACTGAACTGGGAATATAACTTTCCAGTTATGCTACCTACCCTGCTCAGTCCCTCTCTCTCTTATGGTGGCTTATATATCATAGATTTCATAGATTTCTAGGGACCTTCTAGATCATCAAGTCCAACTCCCTGCTCTGAATATATAAGAGTACTGGGGTTAAATAACTTCAGCTAGGTGCCTGTCTAATCCTTTCTTAAACGCCTCCAATGTAGGGGAAAGCACCACCTCCCTTGGAAGCCCATTACATATTTTGGCAACCCTCACCGTAAAGAATTTCTTCCTCATATCCAATCTACTCTCCTTTAGTTTGTGGCCATTCTTTCTAGTAACCCTGAGGGGCATCCTAGTAAACAGAGTCACCTTTATTCCCTGCTGACCCCCCATGATGAGTTTGTAGATAACTACAAAATCACCTCTCAGCCTTCCCTTTTGAAGGCTGAAGAGATTTGGGTCCCTCAGTCTGTCTTCATAGGATCGTACCCGCAGGCCCTCAACCATACGAGTAGCCATTCTCTGAACCCTCTCAAGGTTATCAACATCCCTCTTGAAGTGCAGTGCCTGAAACTGGATGCAGTACTCGAGCTGTGGCCTGACCAATGCTGCATAGAGGGGAAGTATTACCTCTCTCGATCTGCCCATGATGCACCTACTAATGCAAGAAAGAGTGTGGTTAGCCTTACTTACTACCTTGTCACATTGATGACTCATGATCACTTTTGCATTGACCAAGATTCTGAGATCCCTTTCCACCGTTGTGGTACTCAGAATGCTACTTCCCAGTCTATAGGTGCATTGGAGATCCTTTTTCCCCAGGCACAGCACCTTGCATTTATCCTTGTTAAATTGCATCCTAGTCTGATCTGCCCACTTCCCCAGTCTAGCCAAATCCACCTGTCTCCCTACCCTCCAGTGTGTTTACTGTACCCCATAGTTTGGTGTCATCTGCAAATTTGGACAGAGTACTTTCAACCCCCTCATCCAAATCACTGATGAAGATATTGAACAGCACCAGTCCAAGGAGAAAGCCCTGGGGAACACCACTGCCTTCATCTCTCCAGGTATAAACCGCCTCATCCATCACCACTCTCTGAGTGCATCCCATAAGCCAGTTTTTATCCAGCTTACTGTGAAAAAATCCACATCACAGCTACTCAGTTTGCATGTAAGAATTGTGTCAAAAGCTTTTTTGAAGTCCAGGTAGGTAACACCTCTGCATCTTAAACACTTTGTGACCTGGTCATAAAAAGAGACCAGGTTAGTCAGGCAAGATTTGCCCTCTATAAACCCACACTGGTTTCCCCTTAACATTTTATTACCTGCTAGCCCCCAACAAATGTGATAGTTAATGATTTTTTCTAAGGTCTTGCCAAGAATAGAGGTGAGGCCTATAATTACCTGGGTCCTCTTTCCTCTCCTTCTTGAAAATAGGGATCACATTGGATCTTTTCCAGTTTTCTGGAACCTGTACTGAGTGCCATGAGTACTCAAACAGTTGCACCAGTGGTTTCACTATGACACCAGCCAATTCCTTTAGTACCCTTGGGTGAAGATCTTTGGGACCTGCTGACTTAAATATGTCCAACCCCTTCAAGTGCCCCTTCACTAGGTCAGTGCTAACCATAGGTGAATTGGTATTTCTCTCAAGCCAGACTAAAGTCTTATTGGGAAGAATGTTTGTATTCATGTCCAGGGAACACAGATGCAAAGGAGTTATTTAAAAGCTCCACTTTATCTATCTTGCTTGTTATGAATTGCTCTAGAATGTTCTGTAGAGGCCCTACATTACCCTGTGCCTTCTTCTTGCTCCTTATGTACTTAAAAAAGGACTTTGGCCTTCCTCGCTGCTTCCCTGAAAGCACAAGCCAAGCAGGGGTACTCTTCCTTGGTGGCCACCCCCTGCTTCCACAGCTACTAAGCCTCTCTTTTCATCTGAAGGTTCTCCTGGATTTCCCTGTTCAAGCAAGAAGGTTTTTTGGCTCTTTTGCTTCCCTTTATGTGAACTGGGATGGTATGCCTCTGTGCCTGCAGGATCAGTCCCTTGAGGAACTCCCATCCTTCTTAAACTCTCAACTCACAGATGTGATTTTCCCTCAGTCGCACTCTAACTAATCCCCTGAGCTCATTGCAGTTGGCTTTCTGGATGTCTATCACTTCTGCCCTACTAGCTGTCTTTCCCACTTTTCGCTGGACAGTGACTCCTATCAACTAGTGGCCACTATCCCCTAGGTGACCTTGTATCTGTAGATCCCCCACCTGGTCCTGCCCTGTGGCCAGAACCAAGCCAAATGGAGGTAAGAGACTCTGTTCTGGTCCACACAAGTTGTCCACATAAATAAGAAGACATAACTTTTTTAGGTAATGATACTGAGGGTATTTTTGCTTGACTATGTTCACTATAATAAGAATATAAGTTGTAGCCATCTTGGTCTAAGCACATAGGCAGAAAAGGTTCTTTGGGTAAATCTGATATCTCTTATTAGATTGAATCAAATAGTTGAAAAAGTTCTTCTTAGCAAGCTTTTGTATATAAATACCCTTCATCAGGCTGAGAAAGAATCTATGTTGTTGTATGCTCTTCCTGAATTGGAATGAATAGTAAAGAAGCCGGAGGCTGGGATGGAATGCCAGTCAGTCAAGATGTAAATTGAGGATTCAGTTCATGAGAGACAGGTTGGGGGGAGAGGTGGGAATTAATATAGCTGGTAAATATTGGAGAGGTAGCTGGGGAGTCAGATGTCAGGCAGGTTATTATGTGTCATGAATCCAGTGTCTGTATTTAGTCCATGATTTTTAGTATCCAGGAGGTTGATGAAGTGAAGTTCATAGGCTTGTTCATGAAAGGTGCTTTGTAAATTCCCTTTGAGGATTAGAACTGAGAGATTGGAGCAAGAGTGATTTTCTTGAGAAAATGGCCCCACATTATGCCAAACTTTTTATGAGCCACCTGGAAGAAGAATTCCTCAAGGACTGCACCATCAAACCCTTCCTAAACTTAAGATATATTGATGAAATCTTCATCATTTGGACTGAAAACCTGCAATCTCTGCCTGAGTTCCAGCAGAATTTCAACAATCATCACCCTTCCATCTGACTATCTCTTGAATACTCCAACACCAACATCTCCTTTTTAGACACAATGATCACTATCCAAAATGGTATAATACAGGCCATGATACTCAAGAAGCCCACAGACCGACATACTTATCTGCACAGAAGGAGCAATCACCCTAAACACACCAAGAAAGCTGTAATATACAGCCAAGCTCCCAGATAGCACTAAATTTCCAGTGTGGAGAACACCTGGGATCGCCACCTCACAAATTTCAAAAGGCTTTCACTCAACAAGAACACTCCTCCAGAGAGCTAGATTGCACTATTGAAAGAGCCACCCAGATACCATCTAAAGAATTGCTCCAGTACAGAAGGAAAACCCCCACATGAATCTTACACCATTGGTTATGACACATCATCCCTCCCTGGAACCTATAGAGAAAATCCTCAAACACTTGCAACACAGATTGATCTGGGAAGCATATGCTATCAGCTGATCTGAGCCTTCAAGAAGATTCTTAAAGAGATCTTCCCAGAACCACCCATCCTAGCCTTCAAACAATCATTGGTAACCTCGTTACCAGAAGCAAACTTCCTATGACCCAAAACATACCAAATGGATCTAGACCAGGCCATGACAAGAAATGTAAAACCTGCCAACATAGCTCCACCATCTGCACAATTATTACACCCCACAACAGAGCCATCAGCATTCTTAGATCTTACAGCTGCACCTCCAGAAATGTAATATATCTCCTCCAATGCACCAAATGCCCCGATGGAAAATACGTAGGAGAGACCAAACAACAACTGTGTACCAGAATTAACACACGCTGGAAATTTAGCAAAGACAAGAACACCCAATTACATGTGGGGGCACATTTCTCACAAGAAAACCACTCTCTCTCCAATCTACAAGTTCTAAACCTAAAATGGAATTTACAAAACACTTTTCACAGGTGAGCCTATGAACTTCACTTCATCAACCTCCTGGATACTAAAAATCATGGGCTAAATATAGACATTGGATTTATGACATTATAACCTGCCTAACATCTGACTCCCCATGTACCTCTCCACTATTTACCAGCTACATTCACTCCCCTTCTCGCTCCGCCCACCCTTGATCCCTGTCTCTCACCCACTGACTCCTCAATTTACGTCTTCATTGACTGGCATTCTTGCATGCATACCAGCCCAGCTTCTGGCTTCTTTACTATTCATTTCAATCCAGGAAGACCACACGCCAGCTGCAGTTGAGTCCTCAGCATGATGAAGGGTATTTATACCCAAAAGCTTGCTAAGAAGAATTTTTCCAACTATTTGACTTGGTCTAATAAAAGATATCAGATTTACCCAAAGAATCTTGTCTTCAGTGTAATATATACTTTCATGCCTGTCAAATTAAGAGGTGTGGATAAGAGTGCAATTGATTGCCTCTCTTTCATTTTCCAATAAACAGGTTTCAAAAAGTGGCACTAAGAGCACAGGAGTAGTCATGTGTGATGCTAGAATATTTTTTGCCTTTGCTTGTGAAAGATGTGGAGCTTCTGGAGCATCATTACACTACCCTGAACATATGAAACCTTGTAGGGCTAGGCTCCATAGATCTTGCATACCTACTGGGCTTGCCAGTTCATGGCTCATCTGTTAAATTAATTTATAATCATTTCTAGTATCTCTAAACTGACAGGACTTGGCACATTGTACTATTGCTTATATCTAACAGGTACTTCCCTTTTTTTAAACCACATTAAACATTTCACTGGGAAAATGATGGAAGTTATGGCTGGGACTGATACCCACCAACACTAAAATTGTTGCAGATATTGTAATACCTATTTGTTAAACTCAGTTACATTGTCTGCTGTGCTTTTTCTTAAGACATTTGAAGTGAATTGTGCCTTATGACTGGAGAATCTATTGTTGAGTCCAGAAAACCTAAAATGAAAACTTCAATTTTTCCAAACTTAGGTGTGAAATATGAGCACATTTTTGATATCCAGGTGAAGTCACATATATTGAGTGAGATATTATTTTTATCTTATTGCTATATTGTGTGATAGTAGGATGTTCTGTAAACCTCATCTGTTTTCTCTGAAATTCTCTCTTACTGAATATGGTCCAGTGCATCCTACAAGTTTTGCTTGAGTGAGGAAGTGCATTAATGGGAATTAAAAGATTGTCAAACATTTGGTGAGGAATAAAGTCAGAGAATGTAGGAAGTTCATTTCCAGATGTTAGCATACCCATACAGAAGTAGTGCTGCTAATATGAGGTGGCAGACCCTCACTAAACAATGTGCTAACAGCTTCTTGTGGGAGATAGTCCTTACAAGGAATTGGTTGGTCAGTTAAAGGACTAAATATCAGAGGAGCCTGAGACATATAGCTTCTCCTTTTCTCCAGCAAATTCTATAGGAGACAGCAGTAAAGAGGAACTCTTGAATGGTTGCAGTTGGGTAAAGTGCAATTAGAGACTACTTATGCTTTGATGTACAGGAGTAGGTGGGCTCTATTTGGGTGTTCTGGGGTTCCAAATTTTACCAAAATAATGGTAAAATGGTGATTAAGCTCTAACTGGTGATTTGGCCTTAATCACAGCAATGAAGTATGTTACAAGTACTTCTCTTTTGGCAACTACTGCTCTTCATCTCATTTAGTCGAAGCCATGTTTAGCAAACCTACTTCATAGAATCATAGAAACTTATGTTTGGATGGGACCTCAGGAGGTCATTTAGCCCAATTACCTCCTCAAAGCAGGACCATCCTCAACTAGATCATCCCAGACAAAGCTTTGTCAAGTCAGGTCTTAAAAAGCTCTAAAGATGGAACTTCCATCACCTCTCTGGGTAACCTGTGCTAGTGTTTTACTACCCTCCTAGAGATAAAATATTTCCTGATATCTAACTTAAACTTCCGTCGGTGCAACTTGAGACTGTTGCTCCTTGTTCTGTCACCTGCCGCCACTGAGAACAGTCTAGCTCCATCCTCTTTCCAACCGCACTTCAGGTAGTTGAAGGATGCTATTAAATCCCCTCTTCTCTAGACTAAATAAACCCAGTTCCTTCAGCTTCTCCTCATAATTCATGTGCCCCAGCCATTCACTATTTTTGTTATCCTTCACTGGACTCTCTCCACTCTGTCCACAATTTAATTGTGGAAAATCCTGAGAAATGAATGCAGCTTCCTTCTATTGTATCAATGGCAACAATGTTTTAATTTGAAAATGATCAAATTCACTTGAAGAGTTCTACTAAATAGAAAACCCAACTACCTTCTAAAAATACAGAGACCTATTTATTTTACTATGTAACTTAAACTTTGGGGCATTTATTTCAACCAGGGCAAGAGAAGGGCATGAACCTAACTGTTCAGCTGTCACCTAAGGTAATGTGCCTACTCAGTTTAGGAAATTCCCAATTGCTGGGCTTCTGAATAAACCCAGTTTGTTCTGAGATTGTGCTTATTACAAGTGAGCAACCAGTGGAAGTTGTTTTGTAAACCAAAGCTTTCTGTCTAGTAGAAAAGGGGTTAAAGCTAAATAAGGGCTGGGCAGGAAAAGAATCCAGGCAGAATATCTCTATGTAGAGAGCAGTTAGTATGTGCAACAAACTGCCAAGGACAGCAGAAAGAGAAGCTAGCATAAATAATTTAAACGGAGATTAGATAAATATTTGGAGGGGGATATTGTGGTGGAATAATTGCTAACTGGAAGGAGAAGGTGGACCTCATAGCTTCCTGGCCCCTTTTTGTGCTAAATTGTCCTACAGTCCATTAGTCTACAGCCTGCCACATCCCATAATTTTTAGATTTGGAGCTGGATTTTTTTAAAAGCTTGCATAAGCATGAACTGTAGAGCATAGGCTGGGATGTGACTCTGTTGTGCAATATGGCTTTATGATTCATTCATTCTCCCAGACTGTTTCTCCAGAGCTGGTCTTGGGTTGGAATTCTCAGCCCTGCAAAGATACACGGGGCTGAGTGGAAGGAATATAAATGCTTCACTGGAGCCAGACTCAGGCTGGGGCAGTTGCTGTCAATATACTGAAGTTGAAATACATTGACAGGATGGTGGGGGAGGTGTTCTGCAGTGCCGCAGATCCCAGGAATGCCTTATCTTGGGAGTAAAGGATTAGATTTTTTATACATTCATCAACACGGTTGTTTCTTGTTTCACTGAGATACAGCTACAGCTTCAGGTAACGGACATAGCCAGTCTGATATAGAAAAACCCTGTTTTGACAGTGTTCAGTAGTTTTACAGCATGAATGTAGAAAAACTGTGAGTGTGTATATTTTTTTCTTTTTAATCTGGAAAATGAAATGGGAAGCCAAACGTTAGCAAATGGAATGTATATTTTTTTCTGCAAGAGGTAAGAGAAGTGACAGACAATTTACAGTGAAATGATTACATGTTTCATTGCATAATTTATGACAATGAATGTTTAGATGAAACCCTTGTTAAAACACTGCTCATATGGGGATCAAAAATCCTTGTAAACACACCAAAAGGCACCAGGTCCCCTGTTAATCTATTAAGCAACTTGGATTTTCTTCATGTCCATTCCCCTTCATTCTTATTCTTATCTCTTACAATATGAATGTGTAACCCTATAAAAGAATCCCACATGAATTGGAGACTTCTATGTCACAGCTGATTATTTGATAATCTAGGAGTGTTATCTTTTATTCCATGGTGACCACGCAAACCCTAGAGGACTGTTGTCACTCACACGCCATAGCCAGGCTGTACAGGGAAAGCTCAGTCTTGGTCTCTTGGAGACAGGAAAATCTAAGCTACCATTTTTTAGCAGACTGTAAATGATTCCTATTCTTTGCTCCACAGAACATCCGATGTGGTGCCCAATCAGCTGAGAAAGCTGCACAGACGTCATTAGCTCTGTGTGTGTGTGTGTGTGTGTGTGTGTGTGTGTGTGTGTGTGTGTGGGACCAAGTGCACAGCCAACTGCAGCTGCTTGCAGAGTGGAACCTCCATTAGAGCAGCTCTATTGATTTCTGGTTCACACTGCAGCAGCAGGGTTGGAGCACAGAAAAAAAAGCACCTCTCAAAACCAGGATTTCACTAAAGGCGTCTTTGTATGTAAAGGTCTAATGTGTACAAAGCTTGGTCTGTGCCTGCAGCCTGCCACCCTGTTTGCTTATGAAAGTCGCATGCACACACAAAGAGAGAAGGAAGCTGAAGAGCCAACTCAACACCTTGCTTGCCTCAAAGAGCAGCCTCCTGCCCTGATTGCAATGCTAACGCTTGTATCAACACTGGTTTAAGAAACCTGCATTTGTCCAGTAAATGTATTTCATACTTAACTGATAGAAAAGCCTCCTCTTGTATTTGCTGCATTTGGGATTTTTCCAGGAACCATTGTTCCAATTATATTTGTCCCAAATATATTTGACATGGGCTTGCTTCCCCCTTACTGCTGGTCATGATGTGTGATGTGTTATGTGCAAGAGACCATTTCAGGCTTTGGGATAAAATAATTTTCCCAATAGTTTTTTTTTTCAATATAGGAGGCAATGCACAGATGAAGCAGGAGCTGGGTTTGGCGATTTTTGTTCCTGTCCTCAGATCTGCTTTCTACCTAACGGCTGGCAATAATTTATAGCTGCATGTTAATATGTTGTCTTGGTATTTCAGCATATCTGAGGAGAAAATCCCTGCAAAGGCAGTATGTCTTTTCACAATAGCTGCATGTCAGTCTGGCAGACAAGAACTGTGAGCAATATACAATTAAGGGGGAAAAACCCCCCAGCACCACTAGATGTTAGGGGGAGGAGGGGGAAAGAAGAGATGGTAATACCTTTAAAAAATGAAAGGCAGTAAGCCATTATTAGCAAAAGCTATATTGAGCATGCTTGCCAGACAGGCAGCACAGCTCAGCTCTAGTTCCGCCCAGACATGTGCCTTGCCATTTTCATTTTAATCAGTCTGCTCGGGATGGCTGCTGATTCATTTTGCGGGATGGCCCCCTGGGAGCCAAGGTGGAAGCCTGAGGCGAGCTGCTATTGCATCAATGCAGCACTCCACATCAGAGACAGGGAGGGGAGAAAAGCTCTAACAGCAGATCGAGTTCAAAACATCAGGCTTGCTATTTAAAAAAAAAAAGTCTGTAAAACGGAGAGGAAAAAACCCAAGAAACCCCAATACCATTAAATAAAACACAATTAGCAGTGAGAAAATCTCTCCTGCTTTCTCCTGCTCCTTGTGTCCCAAAAATCACTAGAGCTGCCATTTCCCTGCACAAGTCCTTGTTTAAAAAGAAAAAAAGATGCTCTCTATTTCTCTATTTACCTGATAACTAGTTGGGGGTGGGATACCTGATTTAGCTGGAGACTTTGATTTGTGGGATTGACAACCTTATTATGCAGTGAGCTTATTATTGATATTATTCTGCTCTCGGTTGCCATGACCACCTTGTGAGAGACATTCAATTTTCTCTCTTCCATCATCATTATCTATGAGGCCATCTGTTGTGGAAAATGAATTCAGCCTCATTTGCATGACTGATAAGCAAATTTTTTTTTATCTATTTAACAGAAGGTCATATGCCGGGGATTTGGAGCTGGTGAAAAAAAAAGTGGAGGAAAAAAAAAAGCATATCGAGAGGATGAGTGGGAGTGCGTGCATTAGAGGATGTATGTGGAAGTAAAACAGATCCCTCAGGCCTGCTAGCCTATCGTGCTGCATTTGTCATTCCTGCCAGGGCGACATTTTTCCCCCCTAAGCTTCTGCACACTAAAGAGAGTGAGAGAGCTTTTTCCCTGCAGTCTACGTGAAGCCCCCCTGATTTTTACTCAGTGTTGGTGGGTGCATTTTCTTTTTTTTCCTAATCCCTGGAACATGGGGTGTCTTTTCAGTGTTCAATGAAGAAAAAAGCAGCCTTTTCTGGGTCTCTGTGGTATGCTTCTTACTCCTCATTCTTTCAAAGTTGTAGTAAGATAGGGCTGTTTCTTAACCATGCTGAAATGCCGTTCTTCTGTTTAGCTTGTAATGGTTAAGGATACAGGTGATTGCTGTGTTTTATTGTGGGGGGTGGTTCTTTTAGCTAACTGGAGGGGTTATTGTTATTTCATTTTATTTTTGCAGTCAATTTTTGTCCATGTCCATTGTTTGCTCTTTTCAAGTTCCTCTTGCAGTGCTGCTGTGTAGTTGAGAGTATGTTGAGCTATAGACTAGTTTTATTAATATTCCAGAGTCTGGCTTTAAAAGCATTATGTTGCATGCATTAAGCATGTTGTTGTTTATAAACTTGCTGCATGTTGTACGGTACTTGTTAGAAACCAAGATCCTGAGACAAAAACTTCACAGACAATCATAGAATACTCAAGCATTCCAGATAGTCAAATACTCTTATATAAAAGATACTGAGATATGATGCTTTCTTTTAACACCAAATATGATATTTGTGATACTGTGACAGAAAAACAATGACTTGTATTTTTAAAGAAACAGTTGGATATAATTTGTATTTTTAAATATCATTAACATTACCATTTCAAATCTGGTTTAACATGTTATCTCCTTTATAAAAGAGAACCAGGTTTACAAGTAAGGATTGGTTTAATTAACCCTGTTGAAACCTTCATAACCTGTACTTCAGCTTGAAGATAGTTCAGATAAGTGCAGCTTGAAGATGATAGTAGACAATGAAACTATAGTCCATGTAAATTTAGTGAAAATTATAAATATAACAGTAACTTAATATTAAAAATAATTATAGTCTAAAAACAAATCTGGAGTAATTAAAATATACTCTTGTAAAGCAGATTTTCTTCTTGCACCTGTATTAAAAGAGATTAAACTCCACTGAAAAAGCATGCTATTTTTCCTCTGTTATGAGCACTGTAATCTTGGTTAGATAAACTCTAGACAAATACAAAATCTTTAAACTGTTCATTTCTTATAGAAATAATATGTTAGTGTAAACTTAGATTTTAAAAATCTAAAAATATTTTACAGGGCTGAAGTATTGCTTTAAAGACAGAAAGTGAGTTATGAAGTATCCCTCTTTTTGGAAAATAATTATTTTGTTTAAGTTATTTACTAAGAACTTTGTCAAAATTTAACTCTGGATAGTAACTTTTTGCACACTGAAATGATTGTAGGAGCTGAATTTCAGGTGTAAAGAAGTTTCACTTCTATTGAGGTCAGATACAGTATGACAGGTCTCTCATTTGTCCACATTAAAGAACTTCAGTTAAATTACTCAACTAAAATACCCACTTTTTGTTTCCAGAAGTGTATTCTACAAGACCAGTAGTACAATATCATGATAACATGTGACTATTAATATTCTTTTTAAAATACTTCTCTCCTGCAAAATGCATATCTCTACTGGAGATTTCTTTAAAAGAATGGTATTTAATATGCCTTTGGTATCAGCCATATTTATCATGCATATTAGATTTTTGTGGTAGAAGTTGGATTACAAAACTAATTTCACACTCATAAAGTTGAGCACAATGCAGCTCTGATAGTTTGGATGGATTGTCTGAAATGTTATTAGTTTCCTCAATGGACTTCAGCTGAAAGTAACAGGAGAGTAGTAGGATACTGTGTATTAGCAGATAGTCTTGCAGCATGGAAAGGTGGAAGTTTCCACTTCCCCATTCTCCCCCCCCCCATTAGAATTGTTAGGATCTTCCAAAGGAAAAAAAATGGTAAACTTCTGAAAAAGCCTAAAAGATAGCACAGTTGGTTCTCTTCCCCCTGCCCCCCAAAAGTTAATTACCAAGCTTGGTTGGATTCCTCCTTGCCACCCTGACATTTGACTGCTGCTAATTCACTGATTAATCTCATTAATGTGATTATAGTAGGATTTGGAGTTGGCTGCCATTGTTCTGCAGACAGTGCTATTCTGCCCGAGCACTTGCCACCTCATTCAGTTGTGCTGTGATTTTTCAAAGGCTGGTTGAGTGAGCTATTGTGAAAGAGGTTTCTCTGCCTTTCCCTTTCAGCACCAGGAGCTGTCCGCTGCTGATAGCAATTACATTCAGCCCTGACTGACTTCCTACTAGTTTACTGGCAATGTGAAAATGACTTACTTTCATCACCTTAATGATTCTGCTCATTGAGGTAAAAGCAGGAGAGGCTTTTATGCTTTATAATTAGACAATATGAAGATGGCTGGAGCAAAATATAAAATCTATGCATTTTAATGTCCCTCCTTTCTATACAAGCTGTCCTTGCATGCATTTTGTTTTGTCTGTGAATTCAACATAATAGTGAGCTTAAAGAGTACTTCCTTGCATCCGTGTAATTTTTAGCATCAAGATATAATGGAAATTACAAAGATTCAGTGATGCCTCCTCTTCAAAGTATTGCATATTGAGCTAATACTGGTAGTTTTCCTCTTTTTTCCTATGAATAAACAAGCTTGCAATATCAAGTTATACTCTACAAAATACTGTCTGCCCTCACGAGCACCATTATAGACAGGGACTTCCCTGTATTTGCCCTGCAAGCCCCAGTTTTCAGGAGTTTGACATTGGTAAGCGTGTTATTTGTCTGAAGCTTAGTCTGAAATAACTCTTCTAGGTTTCTTCGTTGTATCAATGACTGAGCCAGTTTTCAATTGCAGTAGTAGTAATAATGATAACTTTTCTGGTTTGAGATTTCTAAGCCACTCTAGGCATGATTTGTTTAAAATAAGATGTTTTGTGCCGCATTTGTGCATGATCTGCTGTGCTGTTTGCTATCTGCTTCTTATTATTTAAAAGTTGCATTGTTATCACTTTAATAACTAGCTCTTGCACATGCGCAGTAACTCTTTTATCATATATTCTTTTATTTGTATTCTTTATGGACATGACCCTGTGCTCCAAATTGAAGCCATACATTAAACTGTATGGTGGCAAGAATTTTTCACGACTCCAAAGGACCTATTGCCAATCATTACATTCTAAATTCATTTGTGCTAAAAGTGCCTCGTTGAAGAGCAGTTAATCTATTAAAGTAAAGAATGCACTTGGATGTTTTGAGTACCAAGTTACACAATAGATTGCAACGATTCCTCTGCAGACAGTCTATTGAATAAGTGATACTTGTCTAAATCCCCTAAATACATAGGGAGAGGGCCTTGTTTAACCTTTTGTGGCTTACTGAACATTCCGCTTTTTTCATGTAGAATTTTTTGGAGGTTTTTTTGGTTTTTTGGTGTTTTTTAAACAAACCATGTCGACAAAAACCTGCTGTTAAGTAACAACGCATCTTCCCCTTCTCCTTCTTCTCCCAACCCCTCCCACCTTCTAAAACCAGGAGTGTTTTTTCTCCGCTGCTTGGAGAGCCTGTATCTTTAGGGATCTATAAGGAAGGATTGCACAGAGCAAATTCTGTCGGTGACTGCCACGCTACGTAGTCTAATTAAGACTGCTCGTTAGTGGGTTTTTTTTTCCTGTAATACAGGACTGTAATTTCAGGCTGACAGGAGTAAGTTTGTCTGATGCTTGAGTTATGCTTCTGGTGTTTGTCTAATGTTTCAAGTCCTGCAAGGAACTACCACCAGTGGGAAGGCAAGTGAGGTGGTAGGGTTTCAAGGACAGGTCAGCTAGAAACGGGCTCACTTCACTTCGCCTTGAAGAAGAGTGCTGTGGTGTGTCGTGAGCACTGCATTAACATGACCTGCGTCCCCTTGCCCCCACGGGAAATGCACGGGGAGGGGGAGAAGCCATCCCACAACGTTAAAACCATGCCCTAACTTCTTCGGCAGGATAATTAGGCCAATGAATCACCAGTCTCTCAGCTTGTTCTTTCACACTCGTCTTTTTGTAAATGCTTCTAATTTATGCAGCTACCTGAACATACACGCACGCTCGCTTTGCCCCCCATCCTGCTCCTATGCAAGGTAATGGGAGTTTAGCTACCATCTTCAACTGGCAGAAGGACAGCTGTAGACAGGAGCAGAAGAGGGGAGGTAGGCTAGAGACTGACGCTTTTAAGCCGTCTAAAAAGTTTGCAAACACCTGTCTGGATACCGCCCCCCCCCCCCTTGGAGCAAGTATGTAGCATGAAGTAGGGAGCTGTGGCATATGGCAAAAGGAAGCTTAACGGGAGGGGAGTGCCCCTCAGGGAAGTGAAGTTATTTTAAAATGCTAAAAAGAGAGGAAAAATTGCTCCGAGACAATAGAAGAGAGAGAGAGTGTGTGAGAGAGGGAGAAAGATGATGATGATGAGTTTCATTAAACACCAAAGCCATACTCAGGCTTTATAAAGAAGCACGCCTGACAACACTCGCTTTTCAGTTGGAAAGGTCAAAAAGAAGCCTTTTCTCCTTGGAAAACCTCTCGCAGCTCCCCCCTTGCCGGGTGGGCTTCTTCCACTTGGTCTGCCTTGTCTCTGCTTCACACCTGCATTGTTCAACCATTCAGAGCTGCTCCTGCGGGTGCTTCCTCAGTGAGACACTGCTAGGCTTTGGCGTCAGGAGGAGTCCTCAGAGTATAGGGAGATATAATCAGAGATGACAGAGAAAAATTAAAGGAAAAACAGGGAGGTGGGGATGACAGGCGGGGGAAGAGACACGCAAATCCTTTTTGGCTTTATGGGGAAGCGCTGCATTTTCCACCTTTAAAAAAAAAGAGGCATCCAGTGGAGGATTCTGCTTTTGCCAGTGCGCTGCCAGGATGCTGCCTCGGCTCCTCGGCCCCTGACAAGAGCCAGGGCTTTCCGGAAAGTTGGTTGAGGAGCCTCTGTGCTAGTTCAAAATGCTAAGGGCTGGGGCACTGAGGCTGTTCTTCACTTAAGACTGCAGTGATTCCTGGCAAGGCTTGATGGGAAGGGAATTGTAACCTCTGTAGTAACCAGTATGTCTGGTTTTAACGCGTCAGGCAACAGGCTGTGTCTTTAGGGGGATGACCCGGCGGGCTGGGACTTCCCACTTCGGGGTCAGCCTCCACTGCTGGAGCAGTGGTCAGCTTTGTCTTCCTTCGAGCCCCTGCAGTGGGTTGTCAGCAGTGCTGGTACTTGCAAAGAGCATCACTGTAGACAGGCAACTAAGGGAGTGGAGGAACTGGGGAGGGGGTGGGGGTTGCAATGAATACAATGGGAATAAAGAGGGCAAGGCAATCGACGTGCGTCTTTGCAGACATTGACTTGAAGGGAGGGTTTTGCCTGGGAGCTACCCACAATTTTACTGGCAAGAGCACTACTTCTCTCCTCCGTGCGTGGGAGAAAAAGGGCATGAGGAAAGGCTGGGCTCCCAGTGGCTAGACTGGCAGACGTGCCACTTACCGTGAGCTCCCGCTTCCCTCCAGTCAGTTTATTAATGAGGAACTTGTGTTTCCCCTTGTTGAAAGATCGCTGCGGTGCTAGTTTGGGCACAGAGTATCCTGCTGGAAAGGACGGGCATATCGGGGAGGAGTGGGGGAGGCAAAATTCAACCCTCCTCCCTCCCCTTGGACAGTGTTCTCCTACTCACCTCCTTCAGTCCTGACCACTATTCCCCGCGTTATAGAGGAGCCGGATTAAAAGGGAGCCCCTGCAATAAGGCTGATTACAGTGTTGGGGGAGGGGAGGGAAGGGGTGGAGAGGAGGTGTCAGTGAAAAGCTGTCTCCTGGAAGTGGGTGTTTATGGCAGAGAGCTTTGTAAGGGGGTGAAGTGCAGGGATTTGAGCGATCAAGACCCGCTCCTGAAGAACACAGCTCGTGCTTAGGCTGAGGCAGGCGGAGGATCACAATCAGCAGGCGAAATGCTGGTGGAAGCCACCAACAAATCCTGCCCTCTTTTGTGTGCGGGAGAGTCCGCCTGTGCTGGGGCTGCCGGACAAATAAAAGTTTAGCTGCCCGAGTTGATGTCGGGGTAGGTGACTGTTCATATTTGCAGCTCCTAATAGTTGGTTTCTTTTGTTTCCCAGGGGAGATTGTGGTGTTCGCTGGTAAAATAAATGAGGCTTCTGCAACCCTCTCCGAATTAACCCTCTGCACGCTGGCAGGTTATTTCAGCAGCTAGCAAACGATTGCTAACGTTTAATTACTCGCGTTTCTTAAAAGGAATATGTAAAAGAGTTACCGCTCGGATGACTTTTTTTTTCCCAAAGCACCATTTTTTCCCCATTACATTCACGATTGAGGAGGTATTTTTAAATTCCTCGCTTCCTCGGTATATGTTAACAGCCTGTCTTGCATTTAGGCTTCCCAGCTATTACATTCAATACAGCAGTGCACATGATACCCATTCTGCTCCAGAGATTGAAGGGCCTGTGGGCACGGTGCGGGAAACACAGCAGACCTCCGCAATCCAGTCTGCCTCTTGCAAGCCTAATAAACAGGCTGGTTTAAAATTATTGGTTTAATCCAAAACTCGAGCTGAAAAAATCCCTAGCTCAGCGGTGAAGTTCACCCACACATTAGGATCTTAGGAAAATGGATGTGTGTTGTGTTGCTTAAAGGCTGCAGACTGAGACAGGGTAAGTCAGCAATATGCTACTGATGTTATTCTGCTGCAGTAATGTGGTCTCTAAGGGAACTTGCGCTTGATGCATACTACACAGCCCAGGCTTTCTGTAGCCCATCGCCTGTCTGTCTGCTGCTTTTAAATGGAGGTTACAGTCGATCCATCAGCCCCAGAGCTGCACGCATGCCCATCTTTTTGCATCGTTTAGTGGTGTCAACTTATTAATTTCTATCTTCTACTCCAGGCCCGGTGGTTTCCTGTCTGAAAGCATTATTACTTTTGTCCAGGTGGCAAAATAATTAGCATACTGATGAGGAGCGATCCTGTCTCTGAGCCTCGCTAGCAGGAGAAGATGTGCAGTGGGAAGTTGATTGGATGAATGGCGAACAAATGGTGGGCGTTCAAAGGCTTTAGAAGAGTTTTGTTGTCGTGGAGCAGGTTTGTCAATTTTCTGGGTGAATCTCTTAAGATGGAAGGCAGGGTGGCTGGTGCTGAAATGATTGCTTGCCAGACTGGGGCCTAGTTGAAGGTGCAGAATTGGACTGCATGCCTAGATCCTTCATTTGGACTACTTTGTTTTTGCAGTTCTTCAGCTTTCCCTTTGCTATTCCCTCCAGGTAAATATGTCCTTTTATCACTGTTCTTGCTGTCTCGGTGCTCTTTGCTGGTGTTGAGAAAGTGAAGGAAAGTTCAACTCTCTGGTCAGTCACAAATAGCCAGCGTGCTGTACTTTCTTCCCCGAAAGCTGCTCAACATCTTTTCCCATGCACAGATCTGGAGATCAGCTGAACAGCCTGGGGCCCGATCCTGCTCCCCCCACTGATTTCACTGGGAGCAGGATCGATCCCTGGGTGCTGATGTGTTTGTTTGTGTTTTTTTTAAAAATGTGTAGCATTATTCAATGTGGTCAATTCATCCCATCTAGAACAAAGGAGTCAATCTTGTAACAATTATTTCGATTAAAGCCCCGGAGATAATGAGTTCTGATTGGGGTGCGTTTTCCTGCTTGGAAGATTTTAGCTGCTTTACCAGCAAACTCACTCGTGGTCCTCAAACCTAAACTTTAGTTGTTATTGATCTACAAATTGCTACTGAAAAAGGCATAATTTCTGTATTGTTGAGGGAGACTCTTTATTGAAGATCAGGTGGGGGGGAATAACTAACCAGCCTTTTAATTAGACAGATTTCTGCTAGGAAATAACAGTGAACCTAGGTAGAATTCAGGCTTTTAAGAGACTAGCCTCAAACGGACGTTTCTTATATAATTCTGCTGTTGTTATGTGCAATGTTGGTTGTTTTGATATCTGGGTGAATTTGCTTCCCTTTTTGGAATAGTTTATCCTGTTTTAATGGTTCTTAATGTCCTTAAAAATGGAGATTTTCATTTTAACTGACCTAATTTTTTTTAACTGCTGTTAACTTTGGGGTTAAGTAGAAATTATTATTCTTTAATTGTCTTTACATAGTTTTCTGACAATTGCTGATCAGTTTATGAATGATTTGTTTTAATTTTAGAATTTTTTGCATTTTTAACAGAGACCTTTAATTATTTTGCTGGAAAAACTGGTTTGTTTTTTTTTTTCCGAGACAATTTTAGCTTTTATCTTTTTTTTAATGTATTAGGAGTAAGAGTTTTTATTTTCATAAAATCCTAAACAAGCAGAAGAAGTCATCTTCCCTCCAAAAGCTCCCCACAAAAAATGATGGCATAAAGTATTAACCCTTAATTAGCAGTTTGGAGTTACTTTTGATCATTTCATAATGCTGTTTAAGTTTGGAATGCTAAGGTTAAACTTGCTTGTTAGGGTGTAGATGAGTAGTCTAAAATTCTAAATTAGGAAAACCAAAGTGAAGTAAAACTTCATACAATAAAAAAGATTTTATTGAAAGATTTTTTTCTTTAGAGCTGTTTTTTAAGCACATTCCTTTATCACTGAAACAAAGAAAAGAAAGAACAACTGCAAATGGTGAATGTAAACTTGTTTACATTTTAAGCTTATCTAAAACAATGGTTTGATTTTGTGTTTATTTATACCTTCAACTTTTTAGAGGCTGAACCTTCTTTTTTTTTTTAATTTGATTTTAAAACCATTAAGGAACATAGTTTAGTGTTTTCTAGGTGTAGTGGCTTCTTTGTTTTAGGCTGGCATGCACAGGTATATTTCTGTATTTTTATAGAGGCCCGAATTGTATCACAATAGTTTTTAGTTCATAGGATGACTTTTTCTTGTTCTACTCTGCATTACTGTGTGTGTGTGTGTGGGGGGGGGGGTTATGCATTGTAGAATTGACCTACTATATAGCTGGAGACAAAGACAATTAAGAAAGAAGACTAGGGACTGAAATGTGTTTTCATGATGTCTTTTTTCTTTCCTGGTGAATTTATACTATTATAGGTTAGGATGCTTTTTCCTTCACTCTTTTGTTTTTTATTTTTATCATTTTGTTGTACAAAAGCTGAATAATATTTTAAAAGTCAAGTACTTCATTCAGATATAAGTATTATGTTTTTAAAAAGCACTTGGACATTGGTTGGATTTTTTGCAACTTTGTTTACTGAATGGTGAAAAAGTACTATTCTGAATACTGTGTTTTTTCTGTCCTGGTCATGGTACATGCATGCAAAAGTAGTAAACATAGAGAATTTTTATAGAACAAATCCACTAACATTTCCATAAGTAACTTGCCTGTACATTGTTATTTTTAATATATAATATGACCATATTTTAAAAATGAAGTTTGCCCATATCAGACTGCATTTTGATGAACTCTAGGTTCAATAATTGTTCTATTAAAATGGTTATTGATGGCAAGATAATTTTTTCCTCCTCCCAAATTTTTATACTGCTGAACACCATTGTGAAAATGCTACATCTAATTTTAATTGATCAGAACTACACAAATGTTTGCATCATATGGACCAACTTTGAATGCAATAATAAAGCTGTTGGTAGCATAGTGCAAGAAAAACTTTATGGCTGAAATTACTTGCTAATTCCCCTTCCCTGAAGAGAAGTGATGACAACCTAATAATGCCATTACAGTTACTTTAAATAGAAGGGCACCTATGGAGTGAATTGGGGCTTAGCACAGGTGGTGCACTTTTCTCCATAAAACATGCCATCTATTAAGAAGTCACAAGGAGAGCAAAAATCTTTTTAGTATGTTGATAAAGATTTTTTCCCTGTAGAATTTTCATAGCATCTTAGTCATGATGTTTCTAATCAAACCATCTCAAGCATACAGAGAAATCAACAGATTTTAATGAAACTGAACTGAAGGGGGAGTAGGTGGGGAGAAACAAGGCAACAGGATTTCTGATCCCTTAGAAGAGCTGAGATAGTAGGCCATGAAAGCAATCAGCATTGTTATAAGATTGAGTTTTAAATCTGATCAGATCTCAGATCAGATTTGTTGTGGACATACTAGTTTAATACATTTACACTGAAGCTGCAGTGCATATAGAGCTCCATCACCAGGTAACAGTACTACTATCTAACCTGGTTTTGGAAATAATCAATACTGCAGAGCACCCCATTGAGAGCCATCAAATCAAGTCTGATATGGAACTGTCTGGTAGATTGTAAACATTCAGAAATCAATGCTGCATCTGCCAGTAGACACTTTGGTTCCCTGAAACTCTCACCTGCCTGATGCATCTGGGCAATTGGTTTCAGAAACCAGTTTCCTTCAGGATAAATTTAATGCATCTTGTGGGTCAAGCATAAGCAAATTGATTATAGCTCTGGATCATGCAAACTCATAAACATCTGTAAGGCCACAGATTTTCAACCAACCCAGCACTGGGACTATTATTTTGTGAACCATACAGAGTCTGCATTTTTTATACTTCCTACCAGCATGGCATTTTTAAATTAGGAAGATGATTAAAAAGAGCATGGTATACTATGGGTGTATGTTCAAATGGATTGTTTCCAGATATTTGTGTCTGGGTCTGTGTAAGGTGTTGCTCATTGCTACCTTTGTTGGTAAGGGGAATCAGTGTAAGACTATGGCCTTTCTTTTTAAATGACCAGCTTGGTAGGTTTTGAAACGGCACTATTTTGTTTTCACTACTTGGTCTAGGCCTTATCCAAAGGACTATTAAACCAAAGAAAGACTCCTGTTGACTCCAGTAGCTTTGCATCAAGTATTACATACTGTTTATCTTTAGTGTGACTTTGGGGCAAATATATTTGTGGTGTAACTTCACTGTAAATGGTAGAATTGCATCATGGATATATATCTAAAACATGATAAGGTCTTATAAACATCTATGCTTTACAAATTAGGATGAATCTATAGGAGAATACAATAGTAATTTACATCTTTCATGCCTCATACTGGTCACTGACTGCCCTGTATTTTCAGGTCTCTGTTACAGAAATACTGACTGCAACACATTTCACACATACTGGGAAAATGTGATATTTATTTGAAATATGCTTATTATTTATATCATACTTGAATGGTTTGTACTATTTTTTGTTTTGTTTTTTTTTTGAAGGGAAATTCCCTTTTCTCCTACTGTATGTGGTCAGGACTGGCATATATTACCAAGGGAATAAAATTTTATGCCTAATTTTAGTGTTTCTCTGCCTAATGTAGTGTGAATAAGTACCATGTTACAGCATTTAACCTTGTCCATCTTTGTCACTTCCTGAACACACTTGCTCAGCCCAAATAAAATTTTAAATTGCTGTAAGACAAGATTTCTTATTTGGATAAACTATGGAAAGTGATCTCTCTCTCTCTCTCTCTCACTTGGAGCAAATGCTCTGGGATTTCTTTCTGTGCTGCAACAAAGTCTTGCATAAGGATCAGGGAATACCTTTCAAAAGGGTTTCCCCAGGCCTCTTGTGCTGCTGGCTGCCAGTGGTTCATCTCCTTAATTCTTATCGCCTTCCCCAGAATTAGTTGCTAAATCAAGTGTCTTAATTTTATGAATTTAAGAATAGCTTATTCTAGTCTATCTTCTAAATAGGCTGTAGAGATTTGTTCTAATAATGTAGTTTCAGAGCTGTTAAACAATTTCTCTATTGTCTTAGAGACAAAGAATAAAAGACCAAAGTTTGGATATGAAATTGTGGGAACTGCAAGGTGAACCCTACTGTATAGAACAGTGCTGCTATGCCACACATGTAACCAGGGAGGATTATCATGCCAAAATGCTTTCAGTTGACTTTGTATAGATTTGGAAAGGAGTTGAATTAAGGCTATGGACAAATGAAACTTTTAATCACTTTAAAAGGGGGGGGAGCTTTTGCTCAGGAATGCATATAAGTTAAAATAATGCAACTGTTATGTCTGCATGTTTTTATAGTGATACAAGTTAGCTAAATTACTATAGAAGCTTAACCATGTTTCATGCAGAATTAGTTACAATAGTGTTGCTACACTTTTATTGTTACAGGAGCATGCTGATATAAAAGTAAGATATACAGTTACATCCTAACAGCTTTTATCAATATCATTATATCAGTACAGACTGTTTATCTGTGCATTGGGATAGGTAGCTGAGAAAACCAGGTAGATGCATACCAGACAAAGTGTGGTATCTATTAATTTATATTCACAAAAATGCTTTTGGCGTCTTTGCAGAAGCTTCTTGGTTTGTGTATCATTTATGGAATTACTTGGTCATATAAGATGCTACAAAGTTTTACCAATAAAATTTGTCATAATTCAGCATATTCTTGTGTGTGTCCACACACTGTTTTGAATCTGGTTAATAAAACCTGTATCTTATACTGTTCAAGTTAAACTATTTTTCCCAGAAGGCAAAATCCTTTTGACAGTGCTATGAGGATGCTGAGTTACTGTTAGTGGCACAAGCATTTCTCTACTAACAATCCCACAATGCCCCTGTGACTGTGATAGTGGCCAGTCTGGACACAGTTTTGAAACCTGACTGACCAGAAGCCTGTTTCACTTCCCTTTAAAATCCAAGGTGTGTGTTTTGAAAACACTTTTTTCTCGTGAATATGCGCATCTCCACACAAACACAAAAATAAAGCTTCCTCTAAACCTTGTGCCACTGTCTGGTTCAGGAAAGAAGTCCTGGATTTCCTCAGCTTCTGGAGAGAAGAGCTGGTACAAGACTTGCCACAGAAATAAATACTCATTTGGACATTGCACATAACATGAAAAACCTGGGGATTACAGGGATGAGCAGTAATTCTGGGCAAAGGAGAAGGAACAGGGGGACTTCTATGAAATGACAATGAAGCCATAAGAAAATCTGAGGCACCTTTGTACCTGCCACCACATCCATACCAAGCTGGATGTCACAGGAGACTCCAATATCACCCCAGGAGTGATTATAGGCACACTGGCAACAAATGAGGAAGAAACTGTAGTCGTCCATGCTGAAACAAGCTTGTTGAGAAGGGAGGCATGCAGGTTCACACCCAACAAAGAACCAGGAGCATTTTGAGACTGAGATGAGCTCAGAATTGGAATCCATTGGAGAGGGCAAGCAAAAGGGGACTCAGGTAGGTGTGTTATTGTGTGCTGTTTTTTTAAAAACTTTGTTTACAGGCCCTGAAATGTATGCCCCCTCACTTGTCCTCCTTTCTCCTCTCAAAATGGTATCTGAATGGAAATGGGCAGGGGAAAAAAGGAGCTGACTCTTCAAATCCAGTTTATTTAACAAGGTTCAAGGGTTCACTGACAAACAGGCAAAAAAAAAAGTGAACAAAGATAGAAGCAACCTCCAAATAGTCCCAAGCTTTTGGCAAGGAAGATAGAATTTTTAGCAATATAAATCAATTATTTGCAAACAGAAAAATAAATGCACTGAAACATACCTGAGTATTCAAATAAATTTCTTCAGAGATTTACAAGAATTCTTGCAAACAGTCCATTTACCAGTGTTCCCAACTGCATACATTTTATGAATAAATTTGTAAGGCAAATGTAAATGTAAAAACAATCTAGTGATTTGTGTGTGTGCAAGAGAGAACATCCAAAGTGACTTACTTGCATGGTGTACTAAGGTAAGGCACAGAAAGGGATAAGGCTTGGTTTAGAATTGGCTTGTAAAATTAGAGAGCAGCAGCTAAACTTCATTGCTTATGAAATTTTAGATCAATCTTGGTATGAGTATCCTTTTTGACCCTTCATACAATCCTAGTAACCCTTTCATATACATTCATTTTTTATTTGTTTATTGTGCATTTCTAAGAAGGGATGCCTTGTTTCTCTTGCTGTTATAGGATACCATGCTTTGCAGTGAGGTCTGGAGCATCACTGCTGTGAAATGGATGGCAGCATATGGGGACAGATGACCTCCAGCTGACTTGGGCATTTTCTTTCTCTGGGTCTTTGGCACCCTCATGTGCAGTAGACGGGCCAATAGCACCATTGTCTGAAACAAGTCTATCGGTATCTACTCCTCTATCTATACACTTCTTATCTCAGACAGTCCACTTGTGCAACCCCTAATGATGACAGACTTAAAGAAGTGTCCCCATACATTTACCATGCTGAGGCAGTGTTCAGCTGCCCTGAATAGATATGTATTTTATGAATGCCTTTATGGATAAGAAATAGAAAGCTTTCTTCTGATATATTATTTCTGATTGTGAACCCTTTAAGTCTAACAATATCTATTTGTTTTGTTTATCAGTGGCCTTGGCCTATGGTGTCCATGCAAACAAACTGACCATGATCAGAAGGACACATTTTGTGATCTTCTCCTGAGGTCTCAGTCTGGATCCTGTGGCACAGGAGAGGGAAGAGAAGGTATACTGGAGGAAAGGCCAGAAGGTAGAGGTGAATAGGGAAGTACACCAAGACATTTTTTTTCAATGCCTAAATCAGCAAATCTAGATGCCGCAAAGTCTTACAATGGAACATCCCGGTGTCTTGCCCTTCAGCAGTCTATCCCATATATCTGCCAACCTGCAAAGGCACTAACATAGTCTGCCACAGTATCCCTTCTAATGGGCCCAAGTGAAATATAAAGATACTATGTTCTGAGTGTATCTATGCTAATGCAATTTAAGTAAGAGCACTCAATAAGTTAGTTTTTACATGGCTTGAATGTTTTTCAGAAGTAATTTGTTTATTACTGTGCAATAAACTTTTATTTTATGAAAATCATGATTTACTTACGTTGTCTTATGAAATGTGACCTCCCCCAATTAGTAGGTCTCCCTGGGTCCATAAAATGTGTTATAAATGATTTTTCATTAAATTGTTAACCCAAGTACAGTTTATTCACAATGATGAACACACTAAAACAAATCAGAATGACACATGGTATATTGTTAAGGTGCATTTTTAATGTCTACCTCATCTGGATAGAGCTTCAAATAGGCTCTTGTACCTGCCCTTGTGTTGAGTGTTCAAAATCAGCAGGTTTTCATTTCCCCTTCTGCTTGCTGGTAATGATTCCTCCCTTAGCTCTGAAAATATTAAGTAAAACACAGGATGCAGAAGTAGCAAGGAGCATTTGATGTACAGAGATTGAATTTGGGCATAACATATCTCTAACCTACTTTTAGTCTACCAAATGCATATTTAACGTTCAAATGCACCTGTTCAGATAATAGTTAGCGCTCTTCTTGTTGATACTTAGGTGGCTGGTATATGACTTCATGAATCAGGGGAAGCAAAAAATAGGCTGGTTTAGTGAAACTCACAGTTGCCATTGTTACTGCACCCATGAAGCTATATTCTGGTTCAGGAAATATGGTTGTACTTGTTGTTTTTCAAGAAGTCCAGCATCCTTAACACTTGATCATAGTGCATATTCCTTAGACAACTTATGTTAAGGTTAATAAAACAGCCCTTTTTGATCTACTATAGCTTACAATACCTGTTTCTGTTAATGTGTTTAGGAACAAGGTGGAGGCAGCAGAACTTGGATAAGTGTCCTGTCTGCTGCTTCACCACAGTTTGAAAAGTCCAGTGTGTCAAATACTTTTATTTAGTATATATTGGCCAAAATCACAGTCCTGTGCAACAGGGCAAGCTCTGTGACTTTGCACATCTTATTAATGATCTTTTCCACTGTGGATTTATCAGCACTAAACTAATTGCCCAGTAATTGGTAGCAATCTGGGGTTGTAAGATTTCAGATTGCAGTTGCCACCTGTTCTCCATCAAAACAGCTCTCACTTCAGTATCTCTGCACTGGAAGTTTGGGGTGAACTCAGCATACCATTTAGGAATGTGACTAGCCCCATTCAAAATACACATCCAGAGATTTACTTCATGATCTCAAAGGTCTGTACCTTTTTTGTGAGACCTGAAGCACTGCTTCATTTTGTGCAGGTAGTTAGTAAATGTCTGCATTCTCCATTCTCCTTTGGTTTTCTTGTTTTCACACTTTCATGGTTATACACTATAGTAGTTATCTAAAATTCTATTAATACCAAAGAACTAAGCACACTGTCTCCTAAAACAGATGAAAGAATTCTGTTGATGTGGTCAACATCCCTTCTTCATTTGAGATAGCATAGAAGTGGTAAATTGGCATGAAATAGAGAAAATTGTGGGATGCCCCCCCAAGAACTGCAAGGAGTTTTATACAAATGATATAAGGAAGAGATGGGTAAGAGGTGAAATGAAATGAATTGTCAGAACTTGAATCCAAAATCCCACAGCCCCATGGGGGAAAACATTGGTATTTCATGGTACTATACCAAAAATAGTTTCACAAGTCAATGCTCTGGAAATTGTATGGTGTACTGTGTACCCACAGCGCAGCATGTCTGTGGCCTGTGTGACCTTTCATTATGAGGACATGCTACATTAATAAATGGAGCAAAATGAACCTAGGCTCTAGTAAAATTACATTTTCAGCAGGTCTATGCTGGTACAAATACTACTGGTAAAATTTTATTGTAGGTATGGTCTGAATGTGTGTATGCTGGTAGGATAGGATGCTTGGCTCATCCTTACTCATCTGTGAAATGTTGTGTTTAACATATAAATACAAACAAGATAGAGTCTGTCTGGCTGCTATGTTGTGACCAGTGGAAGATTAAGAAGAAGAGATGGAAAAGACAAAAGTCAGAAGCCTCCATGCAAACAGGCTGTTTAAATAACTACATATCGCATTGAGATTAACACAGGTTATCATACCTGAAAATTCCAAATTTCAAAGCTTCAGAACTCATGGCAGAGGTGATATCTTTTCATTAGACCAACTAGATATTTGCAAAAAATAAAAAAATTATGTACAAGCTTTTGGGCACAATCACCCTTCCTCAGGCATAGGAAGAATGCAAAGATTGTAAAATTGCTCCTAGGTGTAAATGAAAATTCTTTTTTCACAGGAGAGCTGAACGTGTATTAAGATCAGGAAATATTACTAGTTCAGTTTGTGCAAACTAGGCTCAGATAATGTTAGAACAGGCTATTTACCTCCATGTACTCTGGTTAAAATCTGTTTAAGGAAGAAACTTTGATATAACTGTCACTCTATAGTCTAACTCTGGAACTTAAGAAAGCAGACCTAGTGCTTTGCCATTCATATCTAAATACATTTTATGATTGCTTACCTGGGAACATGATGGTAAGTATAGAAGTAGATTGCCAGCCACAATCTTTACACCAAAGGGACACAACTGCTTTCATATCCATATTTCAGAATTAGCAACACAATATTTTTCTTGTTTGAAGTCGGTGAAATTTTTGTCATTGAGTGTAGTGTAGAATAGATCAGGGTAATAGTTGAATTAACTCGCTGTTTTGTGCTATTTCACTTAGCATATGCAGTTACAGCATATTTTAAGGCAATGTCATTGCCAGTCTGATGAGCTTGAAAGGCCCCAGGTAGCATTTTGAATGGACACGAGTCAACATGTGGGAGATGGTTTGAAATTGTCCACAAGAGTATTTGTTGTCGTTGCAAAGGTTCCACTGCTATAGTTTTGAGACAGTGACCCTGTCCAGTTCCTCCACTATTTAAATTATACACATTTTCAATTTTGCTATCAATGGGACTCAAATGCTAAAATGTGTTTATCTTTGCTTTATCAATTGAACTCTTAGGAATCAGATCTCTTTCTTGATTTATTAGTTTATCCAAAACTGTAAATACTGAATTTGAAAATGAAGTGTCTTTTACTTGCTAATTTATTTTTTTTCTGAAAAAACAGTAACATGGTTTTGGTAAGTTTAAAAAACAATCTTTTCCCAAGAGATTGCACCCTTAATACAAGCCAAACATTCTCCTGTCCTCTCCAGAGGCAGAGGTAGTGCACCTGTTTACAAACAGATTGGAATGTTAATGATCAAAACAGTATTGTATTGAAAGGGTTAGTGTATCTGTAACTAGTCAGTGTAGATTAGTAGCAAATAATGTTTTTTACTCAATATTTGATGAGTGGTAGATTTTGAAGGCTTCACGATTATTTAAATTTCTAGACTGTGTTTAGGACCTTACTTTGCTAAGTCATTCATTACTGTAACCATTCTCTTTCTTAAGGGTATGCAGAAGCTTCATCAACATAATATGAAAATCTGTATACTAACCAAAATCATTGGATTGCTCTGATTAAATAAATGATTGTATGTTGTGTACATGAATGTAGCTCTAGATACCTTAGTGAATATTTCAGAGGAGAGACAGTGGTTGCAGTACAGTGTAATTGGTATATAACAAATAATAATTGTAGACATTTGTCAGATATATGAGGAGAATACTCAGTATCTCAGAAAATTAGACCAGTAGTTCTCTACCGTTTTAGATTCAAGGCACTTCTCCATAATGTATCTGAATGTAGTGGCACCCCAATTCAAAAAAAAATTTCACTTGTTTTGTTTTTATTTACTACAGACAAATAACAGAGTATTCGTCTGTCCCAAAGAACTCAGATTGCAACAGTTCAGAATGAGAGTCTAGATTATTTTTTGAATTCTCTGGTGTATTTTTTAATTAATTCATGTGTATTTGCATACCAAATAATGCTAATATTGTGTAGCACCCTGTACTGCCCTTAAAGGATCTGATGGCACCCCAGGGTACAAAGTCACCCTGGTGAGGATTACTGAATCAGACATTGTTGACAGATGTAAAAAAAAAATTGTTCTGATGCATAACAGACTGATTCCTTATTCTGAAATAAGATGTCTGTGGAAAGTTCCATGTAATTAAATAGTAATAATCATTTATGTAAATTTAAGTATGGATCAAGACTTATGGATCAGACCTGACTTGAGCCAGGTGCACTCTTCTTAAAGAAAGACAAACATTTTCAAATGAGGCAAAATAAAGTTTTTACAATAGTGGCATATTTTGCAAATAAGTATCAGTTTTAATAAGCTATATAAATTTACTAAATAAAAAATGAAAAGTCAAAACATTGAAAGGAAATACTTTCAAAATACAGTATTTTGACCTTCCTATTGGAAGCAAATTTTAGTTTTAAAAATTTCTATAGTTTCATTTAAAATAAATATTAAATTGCAATATAAATAATTTTTGTTTTGAGTCCAATAAAATTTTTGTTCAAAGAAAACAAGTTTGGGGTTTTTTTGCTTTGTCCCATAATTTAAAAAAATCATTTTGGGTTTACCTATAACCATTTTAGTTCTTTTTATTATTACAAAGAATTCATTTTAATTCTTTTTATTAGGAACTGGTAGAAAACTTCAACTAAAAACACACACAGAGTAAAAAATATGAACAGTCATTTTTAGACCTCTAAGACCTAAATCTCCTACACCTCCAAGTCACTTTTTGTTCCCCACCAAAATGAATTGTAGAGATCTTGAGCTGAGATTAGAAAGGTGTTAATGGTACTGGTTACTACAAGTTCTTTAGTTCTTATTAGCTCTACTTATGTTCTTGCCATATAAGCTTGAAACATTTCTTTCCACAAAGGTGAAAGGAAGAGGGACAGTGAGTCTTTTGTAGTCTTTGATAGCATAACTTTTTTTTTTTTCCCCCCAGAAAGAGAACCAGTAACATAATGGCTTGGATTAAATAACTGTGGACTACATTTGTGGATTAGCTGGAGGGGTTCTTGATTTGCTATTGTAGATACAGAAAAGAAGATTGGATGCATCTCAGTCTTATAAAACATGTTATGAATACTAGGAAATGTGATCTTGTCTTTTGAGGTGTTTTTGTCATTATTATTACTTTTGCAAATGAGCTAGCTGCATACTTCATTTTGGTTTCATGTTGACTTTCTCCCTTTTCATCCTTTTGTAGGTCCCAGTAACATATTTCTATATGAGTATCTCCTTTTCTGATGCAAAACCCAGGTTATAGTCTGGAAATCGATAGTGTGGCATAGGAGCAGATCCGTAAGTGCTGCTATCAGCTATCACCAGAATTTCTAACACATGCTGCTAGCTATTCCTGTTTTTTAGCAGTTTCTTCAGCCAGCAAGGAGAGGAGGCGGAGGAAGGGAGATATAGACAGGCTGCCCTTGGTGGTGTTAAATATCATGGCTTTGTTTCTCAGATTGGTGACAGGCACTAACACTGTTCTTCTGGAGGTGTGCTCTGATTGGCAGTACCACGTGGGCATTGGCTTGAGAAACAGTAACAGTAGCAGAGGTGTTAGCATAAGTCTTTTTTTTTATTAAACTTTGACTGAGAAGCCAAGAAAACCTACCAAGTACAATGGTGTCTACATTGTTCGCAAATGTTATTGCAGCATGCATATGCATGCCTTGAGTAACTTTAATCTAGCTAGTTTGGCAACCAATCACAGAGAAGACCTGGCTGATTGGGGTTCAGTATAAGCTGAACAGGCCTGCACAGGGGCTGGGGCTGGATAATAATTAGGGAGCTTGTTCACAATGAAGCTTGTGCCACTGCATCTCTACCATGATAGGTAGCTGATTTTTAGATTAAGATAGCTTGGATGTGTTTACATATGCCACCATTGCTCCTGATTTACGGTGTAATTATATTCTGAGATAGGTTTGCAACACATTGCATTCAATTTTGCACTGTTAGAAGCATATACAATGCACAGCATATAAAGGCATGTTAGGCCTTCAGCAGCTTCTCTTTTTTTATAGATGAGCAGCAGTCTGGGATATGAAATTCCACTGAAGTCTAGGTCACAAATACTACATAATACCATGAGTAAAATCATGCTTTGTTCTACTTGTGTCTTCTGTCTCAAATCTCTGCATAACTAAGTATAATTAACTAATGCTTACAATACTCTACTTAGGCAGGTTATATTATTTATAAATATGTTTTCAGATCCATGAACTAATGCTTCATGAGGATAAGAGACTTGCCAAGATGCAAGCTGATCATGGTTAACATAAAAAAAACTAATTTCCCTTCTTTGTGTAAAAAGTTTCATTAGTAGTTTTTTCTTGAGAAAGAATCTGATTATTAAAGCACTTGAAGCTGCACATTATGAAGTGACATGAAACATTCTTACCTAACTGTGTCTTAATAAAATGGCAAGACCAACCATTTATTCTAGAAGAATTTGAAGCTATTGTAAATGCTTTTGAAATGTTTCATTTACCTTGACAACACATGTAATGTGGTATTTTTGACAGATAGTTTATTTAGCTATTACTTCATTCAAGGGCACAGTCTTCATTCAGTGTCCTTGTATGTAGCAGTACAACAGGGTTGTGACTGGAATATAGTTTTGGGGAGGTATTCTAATGAAAACAAAAGGAAAACCAGGGACCATAACCCAACCCCCCTTTTCTGTGTGACTATCTTTCAAAGAACAATTTCTTTAAAAAGGGAACAAAGAAAATGCCTCTTTCTTACTTACCACATGAAAGCAATACATTTATTTAGCTATGGCATAAGAACAGCTTTTGACACTGCAGCAAAATGAAATCAATGTCCAATCTTTTCTTGACAGTACAAGTATCATCCTACATGCTAGTATAGAGGCCATGATGTACTTACAAGTATCACCTAATGGACTCGGTTTCAAAATTCAATGCATCTCCATTTGTTGTTATGTTTTCTAATAAAAAACCACACCATAAATAATTGTATCTGGACTTTTGTTACAAGAAATGTTATAACAGTAGTAATGTACATTAATGGAATCATTAGAAGATAGTACACCTCCATCAGTAAGGTAGTAAGGGATTTAAAATAAATTAGTCGCATTTCATCACTTTTTGTGCAGCAAATGTAGGTTTTGTTGTCAGTGTACCTTATGACATAGTGCTGAAAATACATTTAGAATATAAATATTACTGATCTGTTGGGCATCTTTATAGTGCCCAGCACAGTACAAAGCAGTCAGTTTTGCTTCAAAGTGCTGGCAATATAAGGCCCTGATCTTATGAAGGAATCCATGCCTGTGTCTCCTTTATAACCACATAGATTCTCATTGTTATCAGGGAGACTCCAGTGTAAAGGTCCATGTGGGCAGATAGTTTTGAAGATCTGACCTATATTAGACAGCACAATACAGACAAATCAGGCAGTGAAATGCCACCTAATATTCAAAATTCATAGTGGTGCAGATATCATCTTTATAAAAGAGTAGCACACTTGATGCTGAAGAACTCCGGGAAATAAATTAATTTAAGAGGAAATTACATGAAGAGAAGATGGCCTTCTGTTGCACAAAAGAATAGGAAGGAAATACAAAAAGATAAATATTGTGATTAGAAGGGTATAATTTTGGAGTCTGACATCTTATGATTTGCCAGGGATAGTAACACTTCGGTATGATCAGTACAAACATTTTTGGGAGCCGTAAACATTTCTGAGCTCTGGACTTGTGCCAGTGCCCAGAATAAAGAAAGTGAGGATGTCTGAGGTAACCTCATAAATGCTCTGGGGTGAGTCTGTAACACATTTGAGGTTAGATAAAACATGTAGAAACTGGTCCACTGGCAGTTTCCAAAGACCAAACTTTGTTGGAGCTAAGGTAAAACCTGAATTCAGCCTATTTGGCAGAATGTTAGTCTTAGCTGGTTCATGCCAAAAATGAAGAACTGAGTTTAAATTAGGTTCCCTAAAGTTATTTAAGGTCTAGGACCACATGCTTAGCTGAAGCAAACCAGCATAGCTTCAATCTGTCCTAGTCCGCATAGGTAGTTTCCTAGTAGATACTCGAAATAACTTCCAAGAAGCAAATAGATGTATAAAGTAAGTATGTATATAAAGTAAATGTATAAAGTATAGCCTAGGTCTCCTCCAGTTGGAAGCAATGCTAAAGCCCTATATCTCCTATTCAGAAAGCTTACCTTGCTTTTATTGCACTAGCAAATATATTGTAGGAATCTGTCCTGCACTTGCATGAAGATACTTTGGTTAGACAAATAAGAGTTTTCATTCTTAAGCTCTTTATTTTAGATCTGCAAGAGTCACAGTGAAAGGGGGTAGGTTGGAAAAAGGCATAAGGCTAAGAGAGGGGAGGGGATAAATTAGGGGACAAGAGAAAGGAGCGCTTAGAAATATAATTTGTGATCTTGAAAGTAGGAACAATCATATACTGTTTTTTGTATTAAAGAAACATAAATGTGTTTTTCACACAGTGAGTGTTGTATAATAATGAAAGCAGGTTAACTGATGTGCCTTGCTATATCCAAACACTGTGCTCTTCTGCTCACTGCTGTCCTTTGAACTGACGTATGTTAATGCAGAGCATTCTCGGAATCAAGTTATAGCAACTAAACAGCAGTTCCTGATAGAAAAGAAAATGCAAACAGTATGGTGCTGATGTATTTGCTGTGTGCTGGTCACAGGTAGGTTTTTGCATTGTAAAGAGAGAGACAATTCTCAGCTTGTACACTGGTAGAAAAGATTAAGGACCAATTTCTTATCTCCATAAAAGCAATCTCTGCTCAGAGTTTATCCACTGACATCATTGCAGTTATGTTAGACTTGCATAGATTTTATTGGGAGAAGAATTTGATTTTGATTGATAAATGATTGGGAGACTGAGATATTTTTGGTGGAAAGCCGGAGGTGAAAAAGGAAGATTGCATAGTACTGAATCTCAAGGCCAACGAACAGTGGTCTTCAAAAAATGATTTCTGAATGTAAGAACTAAAATCTTGGAAATACCTCCCTTCTCCTGCTTCCTACCCTGAAGACAGAAAGTCTTTCATGCAATCCCCTTCTTACCCAAAAGCAGCCCTTCTGGTAATTTTCTGAATTTTAAATACTCTTAAATTAAAATTGCAGCTGATAGAGTTTATTTAGACACATTTTTTTTCTACTCAACTTCCGGCACACTCTGCTACCTGTCTCACACTCAGAGTCAGAATGAAATTGGTCTCTGCAATATTAGGAAGTAATAAAGAAATAAGATCCTAGGGGAAAGAGAGCTGTGAAAATCTTCCCCCATACTTTGAAGCTATGTGACTGACAAAATAGATGCCCTTTTACCATACAGCATGTGGTTTTGTTTTGTGTGCATATAGAACCTAGCATGGTAGAGCCCTGATCTGCAGAGGCTTAACTAGACACTTGAGCACAGAGGGCAACATCAGCATCTGGGTTGCCAGCAACAGCAATGGAAGTCAAGGTGATGGTAGAGCTGCTGCTATTTTCATGCCCCCCGTGCACCATGGGTCAGGGCTCTGATTACCCCCCTCTTTGTTATACTATTCTTCTTTTGTGACTGTGGTACAGATGCTATAGTGTTATGAAACATTCAGTATGACAATAATCACTAATGCTGCATAAGAAATATAGGGTGCTGACAGAAGTGATGGTTTGTCATGCAGTCAGGCCCATGAAGTGCTCTACAGATGTGCACTAACAGAAATGCACAACTGCAGAGAGCTTTAAAAATGCCCAATTGTGCAACAGTCTGAACCCTTATTACATCCGAAGTAGGGCACCTTCATTAACGTCTGTCAGCATATTGCAGGAGCACGACTGTGCTGTCATAGTTCAGCCCTGCTCCCAGCACTGTCTTCAGAATGGGAGGGGGACAAGAGGGGAGAGAGTTACATCTGGGGTTTGTGCAGCCTGTTCCACCCACTCTACCCTTTAATGCAGGCTGGGCAAACCCCAGACTGAACTACCTGCAAACACTCCTCTTGTCTCCCCTCTCCCATTCTGAAGACAGCACTAGAGCTGGGAAAGGAGAGGGACAGGGCTAGGGGAGAGTGGATGCAGATAAGCAGCTGTTTCAAACTGCAGTTCAATCCTCCAACTCCCCCTCCCTCCCTCCTCCCCTCCCCACAATGAAGTGCCATGAGTTACAAAGGGGAGCTGCACATCTGTCAACACCCATAGTCAAGGCAGTTATTTCATTTTCACTAGGAAAAAAAATTTAGACAAGGCCACTCATAGATGGTTGATTAGATTTGACTTCCATAGGTATGTCACCAGGCTGCCTCTTCTCCTGAGGTTTTCCAGTAAAATGACACCACATTGGCAATATGAAGGATATACTAAAATAATCAAAGACATAGCCTGAGCTAGTTTAGACTATCTGGCTAAGTACAGACAGTCAAAAAGCCCAAGGCTGAATCAATTCAGTCTTTGCAGGTTAGTCTTAACTGCAGAGATTAAACTGAGACACAACTGGACAGACTTTCACTTTTAATTGAGGAAATGAAGCCACATGCCTGTAGTGGGTGAGGCCAGAAGCCAGGGGCTGCTAAAGCACAGCTCTCTGGCATGTAGCCCACATGTTCTCTAAGTTCACTTTCTCTTCTTGCTGCCTCTGAGGTCTCTGGTATTTGCAGTCCAAAATTACAGCAGAAGGACTCTGCAGAGTTGCTCATCACTTCCTCTTCCTGCTACCAGGTGCCTCTGGGATTTGTAGTCCACAGTCACAGTTGGCAGTAAGTTTTTAGCAGGGGAGAGAAGCTCCGTACTTGGGGGGTGGGCAGGGAAGGAATCTTAACCCCCACCTCCCCCCGGCTTCAGATCCCAGCCAGGGTTTGCCTGGGGGGCAGGGATGGGGGCCAGGCCATGCCTTCTCCCCCAACCCCAAACCCTTCTTTGTTGGAGCAGACAGCACAGCTCAGCTCAGGGCTGGAAAACATGGTGGGGTTTTGGGGGACTATGATTTAACTTGAACCAGGAAGGGGTCTGGGACAGAAATTTCATAAACTGTTTTGACCCAAATCAGTTAAGTCTGATAGTACAACTACATTAAACCAGTATCCAAACCAAACGGCTTAAACCAGTTTCAGCCATTTGAAACTTCTGTGTGCTGAACTTCTGTTCTGTTACAAGTTTAAACCAGCTTGTGATCACTTAAACTGATTTATGTGTAACTTTTGTCCCTAGCCTCAAGTTCCAATAAACAGTTTGTTATGGTTTACACAGATGAAAGTTAGGAGATCTGGTCTATTGTCTATAATGTCAGCTAAAGCAAGTGTAAGTACTGGAAGGAAAGGTACAGGCCTAGCTCATTTATTTCATATAGAGGTAATCAAGTAACCTGTACTGAGTATTATTGATTATGAGCTCGTCCATAGCAGGTCCATGTTTGTTTAGTTACTGTCATAGAAAAGTGACAACGGTTTGAATTTAAAAGGATTTTCTTGATTTAGTAATACGTTTTGTTAAGTGATAAGGATAAGTTTTTAAAAAACAAGCAAGGAGATGTGCAGGAAAAAAATACTGAAAATGAGCACGATACAAATTAAAATGAGCACAATAGGTATGAACAGGCATCAATTTCTAGCAGTGCATATTTATGAAAAAATTCCACTGCTAGAAATATTTCCAGGAAAAGGACTATGCAAGGATTTAGCCTGCAGCCACCCCCTCTCCCCTACTTTCTGTGCCTTCCCCACACTGGTATGATCTTGATCTGGGAAAAGCAGGGACACCAGTAGCTGCTCCACTTCTTCCAGTTCCCAGCAGGTAGGGGAGGGGTAATGGAGTGGTAGGAAAAATGCCCCATGCCTTTCCTAGATGGAGGATGTGGGTGGAAAGCAGTGAGATAAAACCCCCACCTGTTCTCCAGACTGGGCAGTCCTCAGTCTAGAGAAAAAGCAGGGAGCAGTGGTGGCTGCTCTACTTCATGCCTAAATTGTGGAACAGTGAGACAAAGCAATGGGTGACTGGTGCCTCCCGAGTCGGGGGGGGCACCAGCAGGGCATGACCAGGAAGGGGGGTTCCCCAGCAGCCAGCTGGCAGTCAGGGGGGGTTCTCCAGTGGCCAGCTGGTGACTGAGGCAGGGGGTGTTCCCTAGCAGTCTGCTGGTGACTGGGGGGTGGTCCTCCAAAGGTCTGTTGGCAACTGGGTGTAGTCCCCCAGTGGCCAGCTGGTGACGAGGGAAGGGGGGGTCCCCTAGCAGCCAGTCACCATGCATGCTGGCATCTCCACATGTGGACATGCTGCTGGCAGAGCCAATTTCAGGGGAGGCAATAATGCTCTCCATGCCACCCTACCAGGCAGAGCACTTGTCCTCCCTACATGTTGACTATGGACAAAGGCCCTATTTTCTAGGCAGTCCTCAGTTTGGGGGAATGCAGGGAGCATTGCCCCACTGTTCTACTCCTTTTCTGGAACAGACTGGGGGAGGAGGAGAATGAATGCCTGCATACTGCTTCATTCTTGAAAATGAAATTCCCTTGTAGAAGGCAGGTCTTCCAGGTGTCAGTCTTTTCTCTGGAGGGGCATGTTTCCCCAGGAGAAACTGACTGGGCACTTATACATTCCTAGTTTCTACTAGGAGAGTGGGGATTCTCCTGGTAGAGCTGTAATGCCTAAACTGGGTTTATATCTGAACAGTAAAGCATGCATATCCCTTACTAATTCACTTGGAGTCATACAAAAGTTAGGTTTAAAGTAGCTAGCTTGGATAAATGGAGCAGTCTAGTTATAGTACACAGAGATCAATGCAAGCTAATTTAACCATTTAATGGGAGAAAAAATCTAAGCCATGACTGGTGGGCATAGTGAGCATTTGTAAAACATTTATTTCCAGGAAATAAATTTTTTATTTATTTCAATAAATAAATAAAACAAACAAATGTTTCCAGGAAATAAAAAAGCTTGTGAGGAAAAAAAATTACTGCTTTCAGACAACCAATCAAATTAACGTAAAAACATATTTAAAAAGTTTTAACAGGAACATATTTTCATAAAAGTTAAAAGAAATTGCTATTTTCCCAATCCAGCAGTTTCTGTTGGAGATTGTGGGATCAACAGGGGGACCGGAGGGGAAGGTGAGGTCTGTTAGGGAATTGTTGGGGCAAGTAGGGTCTGTGGGGTAGTTGTTGGGGTCCAGAAGAGTTTTTGCCAAGATCAGGGGGACTCACAGGGTCAGCAGAGGGGTTTGGAGAGATGGGGAAGGTCTCTCCTCCACCTCCAGACAAACGACCTCCCAGTGAAACTATCCCTCCGTTCTGCCCACTCCTCCCCCCCACCCCAACTTACTTCCTCAGTTTCCAGCATCAATGAATGCTTATAAAACTAGCACTGGGAGCAGCTTGTGGGATAGGGGGTTTGGTGTGCTGGAGAAGGACAAGGGAGTCTTGCCCATCTGCGAAAGGCGGGGAGGGACTGGGGTCCTAAAAGTAACCTGGTTCCAGGGAGCGGGTAGAAAAAGCTCATCCCTGAGACTAGGGCCAGCAGCTGGGCTTTCCCAGCCCTGGGGATGTTGGGAACTGTACAGAAGGTCAGTTAGATTGGTCTCACTTGACCTGAGCTAAGTTAGATGACCTTGGAGGTACACTTAACTTAGATCAGATTGTCCATTTTTAGATGGATTGAATTGTCCTGAACGTCTGTACAGTTCATGTATAGATCTATCTATTTAGTGTAAGGTCCACACCATGGTGAACTAAGTTAGATCAGGTGGCCATACACAGTCTAACCTCCCTGTTACTTCCTCAAATATCTGTATGCATCTAAAGCTGATTTATTACCCCTGTGCTATTTCAATGTACTAGAACAAAGAGCTACCCTGGATGATTTTATTGTGCTTACTGTACAGCCTACTCAGCACCTATATACATGACAGACCTCTGCCCCAATGCATGCTAATTAGCAAGTGTTGTAGCAGACTTGATTAATTGAGTCTGCTATAAGTCTCTTTGAACCTGCTAATTAGCACACTCCAGCAGCCTCTGTCATGTCTATTCAGCATCCCCATGTTTCAAAATGACAGCGGGGGTGTTTTAACTAAAACTTGTTAAATGAGTTTTAAAGTGCCCCCACCGCCATTTTCAAACATGGGATGCTGAATACATGTGACACTGCTCTCAGAGCTGTTCTAATTAAAGCACCTCTCAGTCCTCCCTGGAGCACATGTATAGATGCCCACTATTTTTTTAAAATGTACTTACATTTAATGGTCTCTGATGATCACACTGTAATACTGCTGAATATGTTAACAATGCATAACTGATTCAAGAGTCTGATTTACATTATCAGAGCACTGCTTTTGCTCAATAACCCTCTGGTACAAGAGAATTGGGCTGGCAGCCCAATCAAAATACAGGAATTTTCATATGCATAGTACAATCCTTCCAACATTTGAATAGGCATATTCCTGTATTTTATAGGTACTATGAGCCCTCTGCTGTGATTGGCCCCTTTAGTCAGCAGTCTTAACTGCACCAGGTATAAAATACCACCCATCTTTCTTTCTCCATTCTTCTAAAGGGAAGAGCTCTGAAAAAGCTGAATGTCAGAGAAGACTATTAAAAGCCCAAAGAAAAGAAGTTCGTCAAACGACTGAAAAAATAAACCTCCATTTGACTCATTGTTCCTTTTTACAAACTAGCAATGGTTATATATTTTTATTTCTGATTGCTTATTTTGGGAGAATCCTAAACTGTCCCTCTCAGTTCAGTTTTGATGTCTGTAAAATATTTTATTCTTTCCATTTATAAAAATGTACCGAATGTGAGATGTTCCCTGTTGTTGTTTGAGAGAAGAGCCATACTGGTGTAGCGAGAGGGACAAGGACAAGCTGCAGAAGACTGAGGAGAAAAGGAAAGAATTTCATGGGATGGGGAAGAAAAGAAAGTGTTGAAAGGTTTTCTTTTTCTTTTCTTTTTTTAACTTTTTCTTTTAAAGTCATTTAGCTTCAGTTTTGCAGAATGTATCTTTGTCTTATTTCTTTTCTTTCAATAATTAATTCAAAAAAATTATAAATGTGCATAACGACAGATTACTAGTTGCTTCCAGTGACCTAAGCAGATGAACTCAAGATGAAACCATTACCTTATTGAAATCAAGGGGTGTTTTGCCATTGATTTTGGGTGAGCCACAATTTCAACCTCTGATTCTAGTGTTCTAGAATTTTTTCTGACCAGTTTATGGCAGTTACCATCTGAAACACACTTCAGTTGTTGTTAAGTTATAAATACTTCAAGGAGTCATGTTGGGGTAGGGTTTGGGATGACTAAGAGAAGACCATTGGGTTTTATGTTTTTATCTGCCACTGATTTTCTCAAGGTTGTTCAGTCAGTTTCTGCACCTGATTCAAAGTCTATTGAAGTAAATGGTCTCACTAACTTCAAGGCGCTTTAGTAAAATGAAGTGTAAAGGAATCTAATCAATTTATTAAGAGCCATAATGAAAGTGTTTAGTATACCAGGATACTGTGTGACAGATATAATACAACGTTGCAGATTTTTTCCCTCGTGTTGTGCTTTCATGCATATATGCACTCTCCCCTCCCTCCTGTCTGATTGCCATTTCTCCTTAGATAAGCAATGAATTCAGAGTCTTCTGTGTTTCTTGAAAAATACTTTTGGCCTGATCCATGCCTATTCATATAAAAAAAAAAAAATAATGTCCCCAGTGACTTCAAAGAACTTTGGATTAGATGAGCAGGCTAATGTTTACTACTAAATATCCACATATTATACTTAATCAGTTCTTCTGTTTTAGAAGCTCCTTTGCTAATGTGAATTGTCTCGTTCAAACAGCAGTGGTTATTTTTTTTCAAAAACCCGTAACTAATTTCATACAATTAAAAAGAATACTGTAAATTAAAATTCTTAAGTAAGTCCCATTTCTGTCCTACCCAATGCCATAGGCTCCACTAAGGTGACTTTAGTGTGAGCAAGGGCAAAATTCAACCCTTAGAGCTTACATGATTGCTATCCTATCAGCACTTTCTGCAGTGTGGGAGACAGGTTGATCAGCAGAATCAGGGCTTTTGCTCTCTGAACAGCACGTTATCCTTCAACCTCCTGTGTCTGGAGAGGATTTCAGGACAGCAGTCAGGTCATGCCACACCTCAGAGGCTGATCACTTTGCTCCAAGCCATGCAAGGAGATTTTTGGTATCTGCTTCAGACAAAGCCCTTCAGTGTTTTCCCTGCCAGGAGCATAGGTGTTGCAGAGACAGATGCATGAAGTCAAGGGGCAGTAGAAATGTACAAGAAAGAGCAGCAAAACAGAAATCATGTTTTTAACATGAGCTTTATATAGACCATGCTTTTCGTTTCTCGTTTTTAAAAGAAAATACTAATGTCATATTTTTTCATGGGACTAAGTTTATTGGTTCTATAGGGAACACGTGTCCTTTTTAAAATGAATTCCTCCTTTATTTCATTAAGTATTTTATAAATCAACATGCATTTAGAGATTAAAAATAAGTCTTCCACTTTGTAAAACATTTATATATTGGCTTGTTATACTTGAAAAGTCACTATTGTTCAGTTTTGTTTTGAAGGGAAGTAGATTTTAGTAGATATCCTTTGGAAATGTTTAGGGTTAGCTAAAGATCAGGTATATTTCAGGTAGCAGCTGCACAAACTTCCTAGCAAACAATGCTAGCACAATCAGTGCTGATGTGCCATGCTATGCTATGTTAGGTTACTTGTGAGGAGAGGCTGTTGTTTGTTCCACTTGAGAAGTGCCCTTGTGATGTAGGTAAATCCAAGAACTAAAGGTGAGGTCTCTACATTCATTTAGATTTTTATCCTTAACTTAATCTGGACCAAAACAGGCCAATGTACCTAGGCTCTGACAGTGTTTATACTATAACTTACTTTGAGATTTCAAGAAATACCAATTTATACAGGTTTTTCTGTCTATATTCACTCACTGTTCACTTAAAGAAGGGTAGTTAGCTGCATTCATCTCAAGTCAGGCAGAAAGCCAGGCAGGGTGGTTCCTTAGCATCTGATGAAGTAGGCTGTTACTTATGAAAGTGTCTGCCTCTTTAAACCAGTTAGTCTCTAAGGTTGTACTCTGCCCTGCCTTCTGCCTGACCATTTACTTTGTAAAGAAAGTGGAAATATTAGGAATAAAAGTGTCTGATCTGGAAAAGTAAGTAACTTTTTCATATAGAGAGTAATATACATAAAATAGTATACACAATGCATAAAATAACATAGAATAGCAATTTGATTCAATACATGAGTCACATAGAAGGCATTATGTAGTCAGCCTTCTTTTTAAGCCATTTACATCTCTGCTGTCAGAAAAATATGTATTAACATTCATGTTTGCAATATATGTTTAATAACCTGAAATCTATAGCAATTTAGAGGGTAATCTCTTAGTTAATCTGCTTGTTAGTTATTCATAATATACTGGTCACAAACGTGTTACTTTTTTCAAGGCTAATCTATTTGAGTGCATTTCTAGAGAGGAGTAAATAATCCAACAGTTTGTGTAAACTAACATCAGATACTAAATATTGAAATATCATCAGAAACAGAAGCTTCTACTTTGCATTCCCAGTGTTGCAAATGCAAAGAGTTGAAGTGGTTTTACTACTGATTTACTACTGATTTACTAAGAGACATAAATATAATTTCAAGCATTTTCTGATGAAATAAACTAATACCATTTTTAACATTTCTTTGCAGTCATAGAGAAGTAGGGCTAGAAGGGACCTCCAGAGGTCACCTAATCCAACCCCTGTCTGAAGCAAGGTCACCTTTTTCCAAACCATAACCTAACCAGAGGTGGGAAAAGTCTGGGCCATGGGCCAGATGAGGCTTGTGATGGACTCCATTTTCTAGCAGCCCCTGCCTGCATTGCTGTGGGCAGTTTCCATGGAGACCTTAGAAGTGGTGGGGCCAGGATTTCCATGGAAACCAGCATCAGCAGCGCTGGCAGGACACTCAGCTCAGTGGGGAGCTGCTCCAGGACTGGGGTCTTGTGGCGATGACCGTATGGCCTGGCTGGGGTAGAGCTGTGGTCCATTTCCAGCACGCCTAGGGCAGGGGTGTGCAGGCAGTGGATCACGACTCTGCCCCAGCTCCAGACCATGCTGTCACTACTGCAAGATCCCAGCCCCGGTCCCGGAGCAGCTCCCCTCCCAGCTGCACACCCTGCCAGAGCTGCTGAAGCCAGTCTCCATGGAAACCCTGGCCCTACATTGTCATGCCACTGCTACTACTGGAGTCCCCATGGAAACCAGCTGCAGTGATGTGGGCAGGGGCTGCTGGGAAATTGAGTCTAGCCGCTAGCCAGATCTGCCATTTTGCCCATCCCTGACCTAAACTCCACATAAGACTACCATCAACCCTAATACAATGTAGACCTAACACCCTAACCTGCCACAAGTAAAGCAGGGAAACCGTGGCAGCCAACATTTACGACATAACACAACATTTATTAGAAAAAGTCTCTAGATTCTAGGATGAGATTTCTGGTCAAGACAGGAATTCAGACCAGGGTCTTGACCTGAGTCTACCACATTGCAGGGGAGCCTAGTTAAGCCTAACTGTGCCAGAGACTTAACTAGCAAAAGTTGTACTCTGGGCAGAAATCCAGTGCATGTGTGATCTCCCCACCCTGGCTACTGGTGCTGGGGCACAATGTTCCCACACTCTGACCACTTGCTATGGCATGAACTCTTGGTGGCTGCCATGCTGGTGTCCTCTTTAAATCAAGGGCAAGGGCTCTGTACCATGCTGTTGCTACTGCTCTGCACTGTGGCTGTTTGAGAATAGCTCCTGTGTTAGATAAGTCACAGAATGCTCTCCCCAAAGCTTCAAAAGCTCTTGTATCCTGATAGGAAATCAAGCTTTTGCTTAGTTCTAAGCAGAGGAATATGCACAACATTGTGCAAAGATTACTCCATCCTTTTCTCTTTCTCCTTATCATCACTTAACGTTGGCACACTACCATCAAGGTCATAGTAAGTAAATTACTTAGTTTATTAAAATTTTGTCTTTGATATGCAAAGCTTTCTTTACAAGAGTTTTGTTTTCAGTGCAAAATACATTGTTTTGTAGAAATGAAAAATGTCTACTGATTAATTTCCTTTAAATACAGTTTGTATATTCTGTAAGCAGAAAGGCGTTAGTATATATGCCATGCAATGTGAAAGCATTGTTTAGTTATATTAGTATTGTTTAAATTAAATTTAATAAAAGTGTGTACCCAATGCATTTTCACTAAAATTGTTTATTATGGTTGCACATTTCCTTTATGTATAAACTTTGTTTTCAAATAACCTTTTAAACTGAATTTCTTCACCAACAGCAAGCTCTCTGAAGCTAAAAGATGCTTCAGTCATAACATACAATCAAATACATCATTCCATTGATCAACTTGAGCTCATTTCTTTTGTTCTCATGACTTTTCTTCCTTCCACTGTGCTGCAGTTTTTTCTTTTAACATTTGGTTCTTTCTTGAATTTATTTTTCAATTTTTTCAGCCTAATTCTCTGTTGAATTTGTGTAAAGTTTGTGTCAAAAACCTTGAAATCTTCAAGAAAGAGGAACATATAAATTTTGTCTACAAATTTAGCCTAATCTGTAGCATATTTTCAATTCTTTTCAATCTTAGCATATAAGTGATGAAAAGATTTAAAATCATTTGCTTCAAAATATTTTCACAGAATTGTAGAACAAAATAGAGCCCAGTTACCTTTTGAAATCACTTTTTAAGCTCAGAGTAGCTACATTCTGAAGCTGTTTCATTTCATGTTACTTGGATTACCAATAAATATCAAGGGTAGCATTTCAACAGTTCCTGCTCTTAGATCTTCTCCTTCTGCTCTTGTGTGCAGCACATCTCCTAATCCTATGTAAGTTCCAACAAAGAGTGCAGCTTAATTTTTTTTCTCACCGATTGAAAAACTATTTGCCTCTATCATACCATGCACATCAACAAAATACTGATGTATCATTTTACCAGATGAATGCAATAAAATGAACTGAGGCCTTCTGGCAATACAGTAAGACACAAACTGGAGCCCAATAACTTTGTTTTGCGTTCAAGATAGATTTTCTTGGTGTTCTAAGCCTGTGCAATAGCTGGGCTTGTCATAAGGAAATAACACTAATGATTCAACATTTGGATCTACATATGACAGTTTTAATGTGAACAAGAGGAATTACAGGATTAGGATTTTGTGGATAAACAACTACATGCATAATAGAGCACCAAGATCAGAAACAAAAACTGCTGCAACTTCTGATACCCTGGCTGGATTATAATGTCATTTGTCAAAGGTGCTGTCATTATAATTAAACAACAACACTTTTTCATTGTCCATTTGCAGCAGCTGCTCTGGCATTTTCTTCTGACTTAGTTTCTTGGAGTTTTCTGTAAACTGCGGGCACAACTACATGTACTTCTTTTAAGCAGGCTTAACCTAAAATTGCCATTTTTAAGGTGTATGACCAGGGTTCAAAATATGAAGGGTTTGTGGGAGCTGAGCCCCCCCATAAGAGATAAGAGCCCCCATAGGCCCCAACATAAAAGATGAGAACCCCTGGCCTGCCTCATGCTTTTCTAAGTAGCTCAGATGGTGGCAGCAGCAGCGGTGGCTCCTTCCGGCTTCCACCTGCCACTGCCACGGACTCCTGCACGAAAGTCAGAGTGTAATTCGAACTCTACTTGTTCGAATACATGCATGCCTTTAGAGCACCTTAAAATGGTGATTTAAGGCTATGTGAACCTGAATTTGATACCTGTATAAAGCAAATTTAGGTGTCAAATTAGGTGTCAAATTTAGGTGCAAATAGCTAAGTTGCATAGTACGCGTGTAGATGCGCTAATGTACATTAACACTGTGCATCGATGGACATGTACTGCATTAATGTGCATTAGTGCATCTGCATGTGTGCGAATGTGACTTAGCTATTCGCACCTAAATTTAATGTGCCTTAATACACCTTAGCATATCTACGTGTGCCTAAGTCACCTTAATGTGCCTTAAGCAAAGTTTAAGTTTAGATGAGTGTAAATACACGTGTAGACATGCCCTGTAATATATAGATTACAGCTTTCAAGCATTTAGTTCAAGCCTATAGTAAATGTAGCTGTAGACTCTTATTTCTAGCTCCTGACATCCTCTCACTGGGCACATCTACATGTGCAATTAGCACGGTTGAATAAACTGGCACAGTTCATGCCAGAGTGTATTGCTCCTAGGTGCTAAATTTGCACATGTGCATGGGACTGCAGCATGTTGAGCTGGGTCAGAACAGCCCCAGCTGGCAGAGGTCCCACAGGGTCAGCCTGCTTGCCCAGGACTGCACTAACCCAGCTCAATGCGCTGCAAAGGGGCTGGCTGGGGCATGAGGGTGTTCCAGTGCAGGGCTAGCCTGAAGACAGCCCGCACACTGAAACACCATCTTGCCATGCCAGCCCTGTCAGCATCTACACATGCATTGCAGCACAGTATATAATGTTGCCACAGGATAGTACTTGTGTTTTACAAGTACTAACCTACGGCACTGTTTATTAATTTAATGTGCCCGAGTAGGGCCACACATACAGATGCTGAAACTTTACTGTGGAGTCTTGGGTAGATGTGCCCACTGAGTGCTTCTTTATGGCCTTGCTAAAAGTTGACCATAACTTGGCTTTCCATTGCCGTGTGTGTGTGTGTGTGGCACTCCACTTTTGTGATACGCAGTTCCATGAATTTTTAAATGGAATGGTCCTGGATTTATTGATATATGTATGCTTGCTCTAAATGATGAGTGTGTCACTGCACTGCTGTAGTTATGGATGTTGCTGAGCTAGAGCTTTGTGAACTCACAACCTGAGATAATCAGTTTCTCAAGGATTTACTTTGCCATCATGGCAACATCCTTTGAAACAGTCACCAGTTTTCTGGGTAATAAAAATGTATTGCTCCGCAGTACTGGCTCATGCCATATTTCTGATCTCAAATGCATTAATGTTCAATCCAGGATGAAACTTCCATTTTGCAGATATTGGCAATTTCAGGACAGAATTTCCGTGTGCAGTTTTATATCCTTTAAATGCATGTGAACAGCATCCTTGCATATGACCTTCTCTTCTGTTCATCCTCTTCAGTTCACACAACGCAATTTATTATACATCAGTTGATTTTCTTCATTTTCATAATATTCAGCAACATTACATCTTCTGCTGACTTTTACAAAGTCTTAGCATTCTCCATCTGTGTCATAGTGGACATGCTACTGGCAGATTTTCTGTTTTATATTTTGTTTCAGTATTTTGCACAAACACAGCAGGAATACAGGTAGTATGTATTTTAAAATCTTAAGTAGTAACTTAAGCAGTTACTTATAGCTTAGAAATAAAAATGTAGTGACTTGAGCAGGTGCTTGCAGCTTAAACTATTAAATAGAAAAAAAAAAGACAAAAAACACAGACACAGTAATTAAATACATGTTAAAAGATGCACATACACTTTTGTTCTAAGCAGGTAGGGTTAGTGTGTCAGGTGAAAACTGGGCAGAGATCTGCTTTGCATGAAATCTCGCAGTGGGCAAAGCCCAACCCTGTCTAACAGTTTGCTTAAGAGTTCATAGGTGGTACACATGCACATGTTGCATCACATAATGCTTTTTCTATGCTCTCTTTGTTTATCTACTTTTTGTGGGGTTTTTTAGACTTTTTGCAACTTTTTAATTTTGTGCAAATCTCTACTCTATAAACTTTAAAATGATATATAATGTGTGGGGATACAGTAAATGCAGATATCTTTAAATGGTGTTAATGCTCCATAGCATGTTAGTATATAGACTGATAATCAAAGAAGAATTTTTGATGAAAATATAATAATGATGATTTAGACTTGGTGGGCAATTGAGGAGTATTTTATGTATTTTATACTTCTTTTATGAAAAAAAAAACAAAATGCAAAAACATTTAGATTTGACACCTGAACACTGAAATTTGGAATCCTACTGTTCTACCTCATGAAGGTTATAATGAAGGTTTCTACACTCTTTTCCCCTTTATGAGTTGGCTACTAAGTCAGACTACATTTTTCGTGACATCATTTGTAGAAATACCAGGGTTTTTTTCTTCCATGAGCATATATATGAAATGAGTAATTTTTTCTTGTTTTTCCAAAAATTTAACACACAGCCAAAATTCTAAATTTTATCACGAGTCCTTCAATATGTAATGCTCCCTAATTGTTCTTTTTGAATTAATATTTCTTTAGTGGTTTTGGACTTACGTTGTAGCTGTGATTTGTCCAGGAAATATGCAACAGGCAAGGTATGGATGTTATCTTTTATTAGGCCAACTTCATGGTCCTGCTGCTTGGTTGATCCAATAAAAGATATCACCCGCAAAAATATCTTGGATAATTGTATCTTTTTGTAATTTTTCAGGCTAGAATCCTTAGTGTGGTACTTTTCAAACAAGATGGCCATAAACATACAAGTGTTTGGGAGACATGGGTTGTCAGCCTATGGCTTGCAGGCCAGATCTGGCCTATACAGAAACTGTTTTTGGCCCACCAAGATTTTACTTAGCTTGCAATAGCACTTGGCACAGCAGGGCCCCTCTACATATACAGGTATGATGGCATCTAATACATGATCCACACAATCTCACCACAAATGCATGGCAGGAGGTGTGATTCAGATGAATCAGATCCCATCATGCTTTATTGCTTCTGCATGGGGCGCCCAATCCCAAGCTCCCTCTGCACTGGTAAGAAGCAAGCTCCTGTGCCTGGGAGCCCCCTCAATTGAAGAGGTTCCCAATCTTGGGGTGCCTCATGCACCCCCGTGCCTGAGAGACTGCAGCTTATACAATCTCCTTGCCACAAGGTTACATGATGTGCCCTTGCAGCTGGGAGATCACGTTTCTGAGCCCTGTGGATGCATAACCCCCCTCCTTCCTCAGCCCTCCCTACAACAGGCCCTGTCATCTGGCAGCTCCTAGGCTGGCTGGCGGTACATATGGGTCCTGGGACCTGGGAGTTCCAATCAAGTGATGGGATTCCCAGACAGAAGGGCCCCTGGCCGTATGTTCAGTTAATGGTGTGATAGGAAGCATATAATCTACACACATTTTGTAGAATAAATTTGTGTAAGTGTAACATATAGATGATGCCACAGTGAGTTGCAAGAGGTGTCCTGCATTAAGGCTGAGCTGCATTATTTTGGCTTACTGATGCCAAAAGGTTACTGATTCCAGGTCTAACAGGTAATTTTCTTAAATGATGCAGAATTACAGAATTTTGAATATTTATGAATACAGGTCCTGACTTGTAAAACAAAAGTTAGACCTCTGTTAGAGACCATCATATCTTGATTGGGAAGAGGACAAACTACTTAAGGACTTCTGTGTAATGTAGAAGAAGAAAACTGCATAATTAGTAGTGACTTTTTGAGGGGAACTTTTGTTGGACATTTCATTTGTTCAGTAATAAAGCTTCCTGACAGTGCTAAAAATAACAGTTGATTATTTATGCAGAATACCCCAGAATACAAAACAAGGCAACACAATGAACCTTATCATGGGCAGGATCCCCTGGGAAACCAGACTCAGAGAGAGAGGAGTCCAGGAGAGCTGTATGTACTTTAAAGAAGCTTTAGTGAGATTGCAGGAACAAACCATCGTGATGTACAGAAAGACTAGCAAGTATGGCAGAAGACCAGATTGACTTAGCAGAGAACTCTATGGTAAACAAAATCAAAAAAAAGGAAGCTTATAAGGAGTGGAAACTTGGGCAAATAACTAGGGAGGAATATAAGATCATTGCTTGGGAATGCAGAAATGAAGTCAGGAAGGCCAAAGCACAATTGGAGTTGCAGCTAGCAAAGGGTAACAAGAAGGGTTTCTACAAGTATGTTGGTAGCAAGAGGAGGATCAGGGAAAGTGTGAGTCCCTTACTCAATGGGGAAGGAAAACTTCTGACAGAAGATGCAGAAAAGGCTGAAGTGCTCAATGCTGCCTTTGCTTCAGTCTTTATAAGCAAGGTCAGTTCCCAGACTACTGCATCAGACAGCACGGTTTGGGGTGGAGGTGATCAGCCCTCGGTGGTGAAACACCAGGTTAGGGACTACATGTAAAAGTCCATGGGGCTGGATGGGATGCATCCAAGGGTGCTGAGGGACTTGGCTCATGTGATTGACCATCATCTTTGAAAACTCATGGTGATCAGGAGAGGTCCCAGACAATTGTAAAAGGGACCTCTTAGTGCCCATACTTAAGAAAGGTAAAAAAGAGGCTTCAGGGCAGGGGTGACTGATGCCTCCTGAATCTGAAGGAATACAATATGTGGGTGGGACTGGGGCAGGCCAAAAGCCCCATATCCACTCCTATACTTCTGTGCCATATCTTAGCCCACCCCCTCCCCCAACATGCTGCTGGCCTGCATGGCAAAAAATACTGCCCTGTCCTGAGCAGTTCCAAGTCAGCGGCCAATATCAGGGGGCATGTGTCCCCTGAAGCACAGGCAACTGGTAGGGAACTACAGACCAGTCAGTCTCACCTTGGTCCCTGGAGAAATCATGGAGTAGATCCTCAAGGAATCCATTTCTAAGCACTTGAGGAGAAGAAGGTGATTAGGAACAGTCAGCATGGATTCACTAAGGGCAAGTCATGCCTGACCAACCTGATTGCCTTCTATGATGAGGTGACTGGCTCTGTGGATGTAGGGAGAGAGTGGATATGGGAAACCTTGATTTTTAGCAAGGCTTTTGATATGGTTTCCCACAACATTCTCGCAGGCAAGCTCAGGAGGTATGAGCTCAATTAATGGACTGTAAAGTGGATAGAAAACTGGGTGGAGCATTGGGCTCAGAAAGTAGTAATTAATGGCTCAATATCTAGTTGTCAGTCACTATCAAGTGGAGTGTCCCAGGGGTCAGTCCTGAGGCTGGTTTTTCTCAACGTCGTCTTCAACAACTTGGAACAGCAGCTGGGGAGAGTAGTAGATATGCTGGAGAGTAGAGCTAGGATTTGAAGTGACCTAGACAAATTGTAGGATTGGGCCAAAAAGAGTCTCATGAGGTTCAACAAGGACAAGTGCAAAGCCTGCACTCAGGATGGAACAGTCCCAGGCACTAGTACAGGCTGGGGGATGACTGGCTTGGCAGCAGCTCTGCACAAAAGGACTTGGGGGTTACAGTGGACAATAAGTTGAATATGAGCCAACAGTGTGTTCTTGTTGCCAAGAAGGCTAACAGCATACTGGGCTGCATTGGTAGGTATGTTGCCAGTAGCTTCCAGGAAAGTGATTATTCCCCTCTATGCAACACTGGTGAGGCCACATCTGGAGTACTGTGCTTTGTTTTGGGCTCCCCACTGCAGAAAGGATGCGGACAAATTGGAGAGAGTCTAGCAGAGGGCAACAAAAATAGTGATAGGGCTGGGGGACATGACTGATGAGGAAAGACTGAGGGAACTGGGCATGTTTTGGTCCGGAAAAGAGGAGACTGAGAAGTGACTTAATAGTGGCCTTCAACTACCTGAAGCAGGGTTTGAAAGAGGATGGAGTGAGACTGTTTTCAGTGGTGGCAGATGACAGAACAAGGAGCAATAGTCTCAAGTTCCAGCAAGGGAAGTTTAGATTAGATATTAGGAAGAACTTTCTCACTAGGAGGGTAGTAAAACACTGGAACGGGTTACCCAGAGAAGCGGTGGAATCTCCATCCTTGGCAATTTTCAAAACCTGCTTGAGAAAGCTGTGACTGGGATCATTTAATTGGGGATGGTCCTGCTTTGACTGGGGGCTTGGGCTAGATGACTTCCTAAGGTCCCTTTCAACCCTAAATTTCTGTGATTCTGTGATTAATTCTAACAGACTAAGAAGCCTTAGTTGTTGACCTAAACATTTGTGATTACCTACATATGGTTCACGATCTGATTCCCTTTACTTTGCCAAACAGAAAAGTATACCAACCAGCAATATGTACATTTGGGATTTTGAAAGAGGATTTTCTGAGTTTTAGAGCAACTGTCAGCCCAAGAGACACAAAACATAAGTTTAAGGCGAGATATGTTAAAAATAAAAGAATTGTTCAAGGACATTCCCTGGGCTCAGTACCATACTTTAGCAAAAATTGGCAATGTGGCCTTTGACTGTATAATAAGGTCCATCAAGCAGAAAGAATTGCTTTTGCTAGACTACTGTTGGATACTCCACATGGGTCTTTTATCCACACTTGTTCACTGAGTATAGGTATTTACACATAGAAAAGAAATCTGATCAGGGTGCTTTTTTAAACTTGCTGATAAGAACAACTCATAATCCAGCATATAGAATTTGATGTTAGACAATTTATAATAGCAGTGAGGGAAACTGGGCACTGAAATAGCCTGTGGGGGAAGTAATGGGCTCACTATCACTTAGAGTCTTCAGGTGCTTGTATACGAGCATGGAGGCTGCTCTGACACTCTGTAATTACAGCATGTTGGAGCAAACATGATTCATCGAGTTGTCTGGAGCATGGTAAATATGTGAATCAGCATTCCCATGCTTCAAAATGGTGGCAAGGGCACTTGAACTAAAGCTCATCAAACAAGCTTTAGTTCACATACCCATGCCACTGTTTGGAAGCACGGGGATGCTGATGCACAAGATGATGCAGTGCTTTAATTAGAGTGGTTCTCAGAGCTCCTCCAACCACCACCCCTGGGGCATGTGTAAAAGTGCCCTTCAAGTCTTTTTACAAGATATGTTTAAATCTAATTAGGTCCGAGACAAATGTGGGATGGTTGTGGTGGTTCCTCCTGGCTTCGGGATCTAGATAGGTATAGTCTATGGCCCTAGTCACCTTCTTTCCTCTTTTGAGCCATGGGAAGAACCAAAAATTTTACTTGCCCTAAACTTGCTCATATAACTTGCAATTTCACATTAAGACAATGATTATAATCAATTGTCAGGCCTCAGGGCTTCAGCACCATTGGCTGAATCTATTCTATTTTTTTTTGTGTTGTTTTGATTGGTTTTGTTTTCCCCATGTTTTGATTGCTTTTCCACCTTCCTCTGATGCATCAGAGATTAGCCACAGCTGGAGATGGGACACTACAGAGGTGGAATCAGGATAATGAGGTGGTACAGAAAATCAGCTTTTTATGTGCCTTGTTGATGTGTCTTACATCCATGATCCGAGTTAAACTGTGGAATTTGGGGCGTGGAACAAAATTTTCCCTCGGGTCAGATTAACGGGGGCTTTTATTTTTGTCTGGCTTCTTTGGCAGCAGGTTATCACCTGCTAGATCATCTGGGTTTATGCCACCTAATTGATCCCCTCCTTTTGCAGGGGAATCGGGCTTTGATGACACTTTTTATCTACCCTCTTCTCTTCCTGTAGCACAAAACAGTTAGGAATACTGGAATGCTTTGGTCTACCTAAAGTACTTAACAGGCATAATTAGCAGGACATTATATACTGACTGATCTCACATGTCTTGCCTACCCAATATTCTTGGTTTAGCTCATATAGAAAGCTGGAGAGTGTGTTAATTAGCATAATTTAGTTTTCTCACCATGATAGCATCACAAATTCACATGCCAAATCTGTCCTGTTGTTTTCAACAAAGGTGTATGTGTGTGCCCTCAATCTCATGAGGGACTAGAAACCAGGGCTCCAACCTTCTTGGCAAGTATTCTAACCTTTAAATTGTTAGGTAAAAGGTAAGCAGTAGTAGAACACCAAAATCTCTTGTATTTTTGAGTGCAAGTGACCATGGCTGCTACTATTATGCATTTCATGTGCCTAGATGACGTCTGTTGGATTAAACTACTGAGGAACTTCAGCACATTTTAGATGCTTTTCCGTCTAGGTTTTAGCATAGTTCAACAGATGCTCAGCTGCTCAGATTGAGGAACTTTTGAGAATATCTGAAAACCTACATTTAGGCACCTAGATATCACTACACTGCAAAACGTAGGGGCAGGATGGAGTTAGGCATCCAAAGGATTTTGTGGCTGCTGGAGCTGGGATTTTCTGGATCACTTTTTGCCAAACATCCTGTTTAGATGTCTTGTTTACCAATATGGAATTTGCCCTAAATCTTGAAAATGTATTTAATAAAGCTTTTCAGTTTATATTAAAATATGAAGGTTTTTTCATTGGACTTGCCAAAAAGAAGCAAACTAAGGCCTTGGTCTTGCAAAGATTTAACCATGTGCTTTAAGAAAAAAAGTAGTCTCATTTAATCTGGTGAGACTACCCACATACTTCATGTTAGGCCTATTTTTTAAGCTTTTGCAAGACAAAGATTTTATATCCTATATTGTAATACAGGGGTGGGCACCCTTTTCTGGCTGGGGATCAGAACCATTCACCTCCAATCAGAGATGGATGGATACAAGGACCCCGTCCCTGCTGCTGTTTGTTCCCATGTCATCACAAATAAAGTGCCTGCAGCTGAAGCCCCATGCTGCTGCTGCATGCAATCGAAACTCATGTCTGTGAGCCAGATCCAATATCTCCATGGTTCTGATCCAGACTGCAGGCAGTAAGTTACTAATCTCTATTCAAATGCACTGACATAGACAGTCCACACCATTCTATCAAATACAGAAAAAAAGAACAAACCAAAACAGAAAGATATTTGCCAGATTTGTACATTTTCCATACTTTTATATGTTGCCTGTTATATGTACAGCAATTATAACATTTTCTAACAGAAACATAATTTTCAAGCTGCTGGTTCCTGTTTAATGTGCAAGATGTTTATCCTGAACAGCAAAGATTTAGGAGGTGTTTTTTTTTCCTCCAGACTCTGTACTATTAATCAGGTACAATGCTATTTTGCTGCTTGTTTTACAAAGGACTGTCTGAAGCAATCTTGGCTGTTCCAGAGGGCTTGTTTACAAGTTACAGCTTCACTTTTGCTGTGCATGTTCATGCCCTAACAGTTCTTTAAAAGTAATAGAACTCAATTTTTTTGAAGTGTAAGTAAGATTGGAATGGATGCAGCTAAACTTCATGTCAATGTTGTTTCAGATAGCAAGCATTTACCATCCATACACTGAGAATTAGCGAAGCTCTGCATTCTGGTGCTAGTGTTTGTAGCAATTCCAATCCCAGCGGGGTGAATGGTCTGGATGATGCATCTCAGCTGACTTCTGTCTCCTGCTGCTCTCGTTGTTTTAACATTGTCTGACTTCCACACACCTCTCCTATTTTTTCCCATTTTTGAAATGTAATTGTATCAAGGCCACATCTATACTAAGGGGAGGAATGCTACTAACGTACTCCATATCGCAGTCATGTAAGTGCATTAGTCATGGGCCTGGTAGCCAGTTATTGTAAGTAATACGCTTGATTCCAGTTTATGGCAAACCACTCTAATAGAGAATAGAAATTCAAACTCAGCTGGGAAAACTAAACTTCTGTTATTAAAATGCAAGAGATGTCATAATTTTCTCTTAGTAAGTACTCCCCTTCTGGGCTATATTATATGTTATCCATTTATCTTAAGCACTTACATGGTTCCCATAACCACTGTAGCTAAGAACCAACAAATCTTTAATTTGGTTATCATTACAATAAACCTGTGAGACAGGAAAATGCTGTTATCCCCACCCCATGCATGGGAACTGAGGCACAAAGTGTCCTCTTCCAAGTCACTCAGGAAGCTTGTAGATCTTAGCTAGCACTCCTTCCATTTAGGTGTCCATATCATAAGTAACTTTATTTTCTTCACCCTTAAAATTCTGATCAGTACATGTGCCTGCAGGGAGAGCAGCCATTTTGTTGGCACTTGTTACTGACTTAATCACACGCACTCTCACACATTCTCTCACACTTTATTTTTTGCAGATTTTTATTATTTCCTTGCTTAATGAGCTCACTGTCATTCTCCAAGCACAAAGAGCAAATGATATAATTTTATTTCCCAGTGACTATTTTAGATTAAAGAAAAAAAAGAATAGAAATAGACATCAGGCAGAGTTAAAACAGACTGAAACAACTGATGAGGAAAAAAGGCATGATAAAGGAAGTAATAACATTGCTCAACTACTTATGGAACTGGGAACAGAATGAGGTTCATGGTTCATATAAAATACAGTAATTTGGACAGCTGGAAAATCTGTGTCTATTAAACAGTTTGGAAAACTCTGTTATTTTATTCCTTTTTTTGTGTGTAAATTCTGTATGAACAGACTTAGACTTTGGTCAATTCATAACTATTCAACAAATATAGCAGTTGAACAAATTTGAGTTTATGGATTCTTGTGACCTCTCTTTGCAACATTATAATTATTACTACCACTATGTAACTCATGACCTTACTTGTATGGTAATTTTTCTTTGGTCTACTCCAGTCAGAACATTAGCATTGATACCATGTGTCCATTTAAGCGTCAGCTTGCACTTGCAATGAATAATTTGACTGTTTATGAATAATCTGGATTAGAAATTATTGGTCCAAATTATTCAGAGGAAAATTTAGAAATAATGAATTTTGTCCATGGAATGAATAGGCCCAGGGTCCATTTGCAAAGCAAATAGAGACTATTTGCTCCCTAAAAAGTATTTGTGAATAATTTAATTTACTGTAAATATTGTAAATTCACTGTAGCAGGTGGTTGAGTCCCTTAGCAGATTCACAACAGTGAAAAGAGTGGTGCAGTGATGGTGGAAAGCTCACTGCGCATGTATCTGACAGCTGAGACCAGAGCTCTTGGCAACAAACCAACAGCAAATGGGTATGACCTCTTCCCCTGGATCCACCCTACCTTTGCCTTAGCCCTCTCCTTTGCTCCAGAAATTGATATCCAGTGTACAGTCTCTTTCTGGAGTGGCATTATGATGTAACAGTGTGTATTATGATGTAACACTTTTCCAAAGGCTTCTGTTTTGCTGACTTTATAATTATCACCTGAATTTTATCATAGACCAGAGGTTATAATAACCAGCCTCATTTACAATATGTCCTTATAGTCAGACATGATTGTTTATTTGATCTATATACTTAGAGAGAGCCCCCACATCAGTGTGCCTACAATTTCAGTGTCAATCAAATTTGCATAAATAACATTAAGAAAAAATAATATTATTGTTTCAGAAAGTATAAATTTAAGTTGCATCAAATGTAGTTTCTATATTAAATACATATAAATTACATGTTAAAAATCCCATTAAGTGCCAGTGGCCTTTAGAGTTTCTGTTACGAGTTCAGAGTATATTTTGTGAGGAGGGTCAGAATATAATGTGGTTCATCTTTTGGTCTCAGGCTCACAGATGCTACTGTAGGAGTAGTGCAGAGGCTGATGTGGTTTTTAGTATCTATGTTGGTGTAACTCTGTCACTGTATAAAAGACACAGTAAGGAAGATATTTTGGAAGATTAACATTGAAATGCCAAGTAAAATCCAATATTATATAGATAGTATCAATTTTACTATGGGCAAAGTCTTTGGTATCAAAGGCCTAACAGTTCCTTAAAGTATGGATTATATTACCCTCTCTTGTGCTTTGTTATGGTGTAATAGAGAATTATGGCTGTCTGGAGAAATTATCCCAAGTGTTATTGGTTCTACTGGGAAATAAATAGTCATGACCTAACTTATTCTTCCTAAGCCAAAGGCAAGGATGCATAATGGGGTCAATGTCAAGTATCTCACAGTTAAGCTTGAAAGAGAGACAGCATTACTAGTAGCACTATTAAAACAAAAAAGAAAACGGGGGAAAAAAGGTCTTAATTATTTTCAGTATCTTAAATTACTAAAACTATTGCAACAGTTTTTTTCTCTTATTAATAGTGGATGGTCAGTATATGCTGAGACATTGTATTCACAATAAATACAAATAAAGGATTTAAATGTATATATTGTATATATTGTATATTCCTACATCAAGGAGGAATACACCTCCTGGTCAATTAGCAAGGGAGGGCGCTCTGAGGTGCTCTGGGTTAGAGTAAAAGGCAAGCAAGGGGAAAGGGACT
>JAGPOW010003642.1:30595532-30626106 GCA_030014935.1 Caiman crocodilus
ATCTGACCCCGGTGCTCTTTCCTGTCAAGGCAGGGGGTCGGACTAGATGATCTGCCCAGGTCCCTTCCGACTCTAGACACTATGAAACTATGAAACTATATATTATTTACAATACACACCTGTATGTATACATATATATGTTCAATAAGCCAAACAAATATTAACATTGTAGGATGCTTATAACAGCCAACTAGGAAAGCATTCTGGATTTTCAGTGAGCAAGGTCACATATACATTCTTTATGTTCTTTGGGCTGATTTACACTATGGCTGCTACCTTTGGGGAAAGAGAACAAAAGAGAGAGAATGAAATTTGGCTTCTAAAGATTGTGGCAGCAACTAGAGTGCAGGAAAGTATAACAAGGGGGAATGGTGAAGAATGTTTATTGAACAGTTGCACAGCTCTTTCATTTGAAGTTATAGCTCTCCAAGGTTTGATGAAAGTAAGTAAATGAAGTTAGAGACTCAAAAGTCTGAATGATTGCCAGAAAAGGGGGTCTCTTTCAGTTTTGGATCATGGTTCAAATTAGCAATTGGTAAAATAGCTCTAAGGATATAAGAAAGTTTATGAATTCTTGTCTAAAACACAAATTCAACTCTTTTGCAATTAGGTTAACTTTAAATAATAACATCATTTGAACATGTTAGGGACTATTTAGAACAAGTTAAGGAGTATTTACAAAAGCTGGACATGTACAAATTCATGGCAGAATTGATGCATCTGAGGGTGTGGAGGTAGCTGGCTCATGTGACTGCAGAGCTATGAGCCATCATCTCTGAAAATGTGTGGTGGTTGGGAGAGGTCCTGAATGATTGAAAAAGGGAAAATGTAGTGCCCATCTATAAGAAATGGAACAAGGATGCAGGAAACTACAGCTCAGTCAGCCTCACCTCAGTCCCTGGCAGTGGCGATGTGTAGGGGATGCATGGGGGTGCATGTGCCCCCCTGATTCAAGAGGCACCAGTTGCCCATGGTGCCTGGAAAAATTCTGATTGCCTTCTATGATGAAACAACTGGCTCTGGGTGTGGGGAAAATAATGAACCTTGATTTCAGTAAGGCTTTTGATACAGTCTCCCACAACATTTTTGCAAGCAAGGTAAGAAAATATAGGTTGGTTGGATGAATGGACTGTAAGGTGGATAGGGAATTGGCTGGACTGTCAGGTTCAAAGGGTAGTAACCAATGGCTCTATGTCTAGTTGGTAGCTGGTATCAAGTGAAATGACCCAAGGGTCAATCCTGGGGCTGGTTTTGTTCAATGTCTTCATCAGTGACCTGGAAGGTGAGATGGAGTGCACTGTAAGAAAGTTTGCAAATGACACCAAGCTGGGGGGCATAGTATGGCTCACTGAATCACTGAAGGGTAGGGCTAGGATTCAGAGAGACTGAGACAGATTGTAGGATTGAACCAAAAGAAATCTCACAAGGTTCAGTAAGAACAAGTGCAAATTCCTGCCCATAGAATGGAACAGTCCCATGCATCAGTGCAGGCTGAGGCTAGATTGGCTAAGCAGCAGCTATGCAGAAAAGGACCTAAGGGTTACAATGGATAAGAAGCTGAATATGAGCCAAGGGTGTGCCCTTGTTGCCAAGAAGGCTTACATCATACTGGGCTGAATTTGTAGGTCAAGGGATCCCAGCAGATCAAGGGAAGTGATTATTCCCTTGCATTTGGCACTGGTGAGACCATATCTGGAGTACTATGTCCAGTTTTGGTCCTCTACAAAAAGGATGTGTACATGTTGGAAGAGGGTCCAGCAGAGGAAAACAAAAATGGTTAGGGGAATGCGAAACATGACTTATGAAGAGAGGCTGGGGAACTGGGCTTATTTAGTTTAGAGAAGAGAAAATGGAGAGGGGATTTAATAGCAGTCTTTGACTACCTGAAAGGTGGTTCCGAAAAGGATGGAGTCAGGCTGTTCTCAGTGATGGCAGATGACAAAACAAGAAGCTGGGGTCTCAAGCTATAACAAGGGTTAGATATTAGAACAAACTTTCTCATGGAAGCACTAGAACAAGTGACCCTGAGAGGTTGTGGAATCTCCGTTCTTGGAGACTTTAAAAACTCGGCTAGACAAAGCTTTGGCTGGGATGATCTCATTGACGATGGTCCTTCATGAGCAGGGGGTTGGGCTAGATGACCTTCTGAAATCCCTTCCAAACCTAATTTTCTATGATTCTGCAATTCTATAACATTTTAATTTCCTTCTGCATTCCTTCATTTAAGCCATAAATTAAGATAATACACATGGACATGCACATATAAATATGATACAGCTTCACAAAAGAGCTACTCTACCTTAAAAATATGTGTTAGGGACTCATTACAATGTGGCTGAATCTGGGGTAACTATCCACATATAACTTGCACTGAGGGTATGTAGATCACAGTAATGTATTCCCTGCTATGTTCAGGGGGAAATACCTGTGATGATGTTTTGCTAAATGCAGATTAGGTGTGGACAGATGGAACAGTTACATGGTCAGCTGGTGTTTACTCCTGACGTTAAGTCCCCTCACTCAAAGCTTTAATTGTATGTCTGTGTGGGTGCACAGAATGCTTCTTTTACTGCATTTTGGTCCAACTAGGAGGAAAACAAGGATGGAAGTCTTGTGAAAAGGTCTCTTGCTATTGCTCGGTTCTGCTGACCAACAGGTTTAGATATTTCATTCTTATGAAAAACTCCAGATGAACTGAATTAAGATGGAACCAGAGAGACCTGGAGAAAAATGTCTTGCATTTGAAATCTTGCCTAACTATATAGTTGATCCAATAAAATATATCACCCTAAGAAATCCTTGACTCTTCATGAAACCAATGGTATTTTATGGAACTTATTCTAACAAACTTAAAGATTTGATAAAGTATGATACCTTTTCAGCCTTTTTAAAGAATCCCTTCAAATACATGTTACAGATTTGTGTCCTTTCTATTAAAGTTGATAGGTAGGTATTAAATTCTACAATGTTTTTCCTAAGAGGCAGATGATCTGGTTACAGAGCCAAATGTTCAGGTGCTTATTCAAACTACACGAAATCTATGAACTTCCTCGAGGTATTCTCCCATGCTTAAGTCAAATCTAGGCTTGGTCTGTATACAAAAGAAACAAAGGTCAGATGGTAACTTCCAATCTGCTGTTTTACATAGAAGGAGCTGGTTGTTTAGTCCATTTCTAGAAGTATATGTATGCAACAAAATCCACCACCTCACTTAGCACTAATTGGCAGCCTTTTTCTGGAAATATCATTAAAAAAGTTAAGGCAAAAGCATAACTAGTAAGGTTTGTGCTCTGGGCAGATGTGGGGGAGGTGTTAGTGCAACCAGAGGTTAGTGCCACAGCTGCTGGGTGTGTAGACCCTCTTGCTGCTGCTACTTTAGGTCACTTCTGTTGTCCCAGCTGTAATAGGGGGGCTGCATTAATCCTCTGGTTGTTGGCTATGCCAGTACCTTTTTCTGTAGCAGCAAGGTTGCCGGAATGATACAAGGCTGATGAGGGGAGTGGGGACATGAACATTCACCTTCTCCATCTGCAGTGCTGCTGCTGAACCCCAGGTGCTACCAGTTCCAGTTACCAGCAGCAAGGAATAACTATGGATTCAATGGCACCTCTTTAAATCCATTCTGGCACCCATTTTATTTGGGGTGCCAGGGCTCATGCCATGGTCACCCATCCCTAGTTTCACTACTGGACCAAGGATGGAGCAGGCATGGAGATTGCATTACTCTCTCAGATGACATGCCAAATGCATGGGCTTAAGAGTGTGTCGAATATTGACTATCTAGTACTTTTCATGAGAATGTAATCCATTTTATGAAAGCCTAACAATTAAAATATTGTGAACAGGGAAGTCCAAAACCTACAGTAATTGTTGGATTAACAGGACATTCTAAATATAAGACTACTAGAAGAATATTTGAGTTCTTCATGAAGGCCAGGTGCACAGAAAAGAAAAACAAAAAATGTAGGGTTAAACTGAATGAACTCTGTAATACACATAATTGCTCTCATATAGGACCCATTTTTTTTAAATAGACTTAGCTGTAAACATACTCAGTCTACAAACATTGCAGTAGTATGTTGAAGTACTGATTTGTATTCAGTACTTGCTTTATTGTCCTTGGTTGTATCTAGCTTATGACTTTAATAGGATTTAAGGACGTACACTTAGGCTTTGCTTTATCATAAGCCCTTTTTGTGAAAATTTGCCTTTGTGCATATTTTTGATTTTTGGTGTTGTCTTTAATGAAAAGAAATGTTCCTATTTGATCCAGTGTAGTGCAGTAGAGCTCATGATATAGTATGGCCTATTGGCTATTCAGAAAACTGCAGAACATTGCAAAGAACCCAACTGAAGTCCATTCTCACTGTTATACCAGATTGCAAGTATGCATAGCTAAACTCCAGGGCCAGGAGGTGCCTTCCAATCCTGTCTTCTCACATTCCTGAATTCTAATAAGGAAGTTGGGTTTTAGAGCCCTCGGAGCCTTTTTTGACTGCATGGGGCAGCACAAATAACAGGTAACTTTTAATTATTAATAACAAATGTCCATGACAAATGAACAGTTGGTTTTCATTTAAAAGCAACCTCCACAGTGAGAAGGGTTGATAATTCACATTTATTCTTAAAACTGACCAAAGATGCATAGACTATCTCCAAGCTGGCCAGAGGAACCCCAGAACAGAAGATGACAATGTGTGCTGGTTTTTACAGCAAATTCAGAGACAGTGTATACCTTTTGGCTACTTCTGACTGATTAAAAGCATCATTATTAATTCAGCATCATACTTGAGTATTGTCTAGGATTCCAGACTGCTATGGCTAGACGACTCTCTTGTTCCAGGAAGCAAGACTGTATCATTCCATCCTGTGTCACCTTCACTGCTGTAGATATCTGATCTGTCTCCAAACCCAGTACCTTTCCCAAATTCTCTTTACTGCTCTTTTGTACCTTTTTGACCCTTTGTCCATCTTCTTTCCAGACAATTTGCTTGGCTTCTTCCCCCTTCCTGACCTCCGTCTCTCCTTTCACTGACTCTCCACAATCAGATGCGACTTGCATTTGCTTGCTCCCTTTATCCAGAACTGTTTCCCTAACTCCTGCCTTTCTGCCCCTGTGTCACATTTTCCTCTGATCTTCACTTCAAACCTTCCTATTCAACACTTCAGCTTACAGCTGACTGTAAATGTTGCTCATTTAACCCCTTCACTATTATTGCAGCCCTCTCTCCTTCCCTTCTAGGTATTCAGTCAGTCAGCACGCTTTATATTTCAGCTTCCTTTCCATGTGACCTTCCTTTGCTGTTTTTGATTGTTTGGTGTTTTTGGGGTTTTTTTTGGTTTTTGTTTTTGTTGCTTTGGAGCATGGCTGACCCCAGCTATATAATTTCTGAAGTTTGTGGAAATTAATATAAACTCACTCATATTAGGTCTCATTTGAATGGAAACCACACATGAATAATTAACTACGAAGTGCGAATGAAGTTTTTTCACCTTAAATGCCAGCTACCATTTAGTCACCTAAGAGAGAGAAAGGGATCCGGCTGTTTTAGTTTTATATTGTCAATGCAGCAGAGAGATGAATAAATTGGACTGAGAATGTAAATGAGTACATTGTCTCATAGAAGCTGCAGTAAATTGGGATGTTATGAGATTTACCTCAAAGGAATTTTTTAGTTTTAAATAATTTGACAGATTGCTAGCATGACCTGGCTGGGGGGTGAGGCCTGTGAGACAACATGAAATTACTTTGGTTTGGAACTTGGCTGCAGAGTGGATTAAGAGCTGGTGCAATCTCTGATCAATGGACATGACTTGGAAGAAATACAAGGAGTGCATGAATATTTTAGAGCAAGGAGATCCTGAACTGTTGAACTCCCATTCCCAGTCTAGCAATCATAAGTCAGTCAAGGAGGAATCATGATGTAGTGCTGATTTTATATTCCTATTAATATTAGAGTTTGCCATTAAGCCTACATTTGATCAACAAACCTAAAATAAAGGTAGAAGAGGGTCATCACTCCAGGTACATATGGCTTTTACTTTCTATCAATGTAACTATGTTGTTTTCACTTTAATTCACAATTAGTGTAAGGAGAGGAGCAGCAAGCTCCTCACAGAAAGAGAATCCTAGATTTGACAAGAAATAGTCAGAAACATTGCTTACAGACATTAAAAAACCCCAAAATGGTGCTTAAGTTTAAACTCCGTGTAGCCCTTCACCAAGCCCAGCACATGCCCAGAAGAGGCATTGTGTTAGTTGGACCTGGCTTGCCCAACATCTGTATATATCAGGCACCTTAGTGGGGCGTTTTTAGTACTTTTATTGAATAGTTGATTGAATTCCCTTTAGGTAGAAGTGCCAAAAAGCCCCACTGAAGTGCCTGATCTGTACAGATGCTGTGGCGTTGGGTCCAGCTAACACACTGATGCTTCTAGTAAAGCATAGCTTTTTGGGTTTGTTGTTTGTTTGTATTTTAATGTGGCAAAAAATGGCAAGAGATGCACTTGAAAGTATACAACTTTAAGTGTACTGACATGTGAATAAATAAATATGTATTTAGACCCAGACTGTTTTACCATTATAAGGAGTAGCACCTTCTTACCTGAGCAGCCCTCTGGATCAACGGAACTAGTCTGTGCCTGCTGTGGCTCAGCAAAGCTGAGCGCAAAGATGTCTTTAAGATATTGTGTTTTCCTGTATCCATAAGCTATCTGTCTTTCTAATATATTAGAATTACTTCAAGTCTGCTTTGTTTTATCCTGTTTGTGCATGGCCCCAAGGAACTGTTCCAAAAACCTTTAACTTACCAAAACATAGGAATACCTCAGTTGTGGCTTTTCCTCTGGTGGTTCAAAAATTTAGTCTGGGAAACTGAATAGGAGCCTTTATGGCACATTTACTTGTCCAAAGTATTCTCCCACAGAAGGGGAACCATTAGATTCAGTAGTGTAGATAGGGGGACAGGGGCACAGTAATACCCACTATTGCACTATTAGGCTAGCCATGATAACTCAGCACAGCCACTGACACTGGCTCGTGGGCCACTGCTGCTCAGGGCTCAGAAGTGCTCATGTATGCCTCTCTTAATTCATCTTAAGTGACTTTTGCATTGTGTTTAGCATAAAGCAGACTTGAAGAACTGGCCCACAATAAAATGAAGGTGGAAACATTGGTTTCTCACTCATAAACACTCAGATACAGTGTATATAGTTTAGTTTTTAATTAAATCAAAGTAGCCTGACCTGAAAGTCATCAGATAAAATAGTCATGCTCTCCCTTCACTGATTATTGCCTTGATCAGCAATGGTACTGACTTTTTTTTAATGGAAAAAGGGAGAAAGAAGGACTGGGATTGAAAGACCAGCATATTCTCCCGGTGCTTTGCTAAGAAACTCTATAGCAGAAAAAGGCAAGGGGACTATATTCTGGTCAAAGGAAGAAATAATTTAGATGAAAGTAATTAAAAGGAGAAAAACAAAAATGAATCATTTGCCATGCGTTGTGATATCCTGATTATACCCTCTATATATTTATTGCTTCATCTAACAAGGTCCTTTCTTATCAAGGTCTGAATTTTGTTATAACACTTACCTTTCTGTCATTTGTATCTTAAAGAAGAGAAGCCATTGTTTTATACTTGTTGCAGTTTTTGAATAAAAAAAAGAACTAATAATGTAGCCCAGAAGCCAGATCCTCAACTGGCTCCACTGCCTTGAAATAACTTTGATTTGCACTGCCTGAAACTCTGCTCCACAATGCCATGAGCTTCTCAGGGCCTTTGTTTAACCAAAGGGGACAGGTCAGAACAAGCCTCACCAGTGGCTGCTGTGACAAGTGAGGCAGGAGAGTTCAGGTGACATATAGAGTTAGTCTGCCAGGAAACACAAAGCCATAATCAAGATGCCTTTATGTAAATGCAAATTTTTATTCTTCAAGAAAGTCTTTAGGTATTTTCTGCTGACAAAGGGCAGTAAAATTTCCTGTCCTTACCTGCCAGTAAACAAAAAATACATGCGTATTAATGTTACTTTCTCTTGCTTACTTAATGTATTTGAAATGGCATAATATGCTGTCTTGATTCTACATTCTGTAAATATACAATACTTGCAATGAAACAATATATGTTTTGAGTGCAGAAGTGGGTAAAACATTTCCAAAATTTGTTTTGAAGAAGAAAAAGTAATAATATTCCTTAGACAATACTTAATGTTCTCGTTGAGTTTTGATATACCATTTTAAAGCAAAAAGTAGTAGCAATCTTTTTTTTTTTTTATAATATATGGTTTAGGATATATATCTTAACAATAATAGCAGGAAATGCATTTAATGCTACCTGTATACTGTTTTACTTTATTTGTTTGGTATTATGATGACTATCTTGAAAGCAATGACTAATTTTCTTAAAAGCTGCATGTCATTTGTTCATATTGCAGACCTAGCTTCTCAGAGATTTATAAATGTTGGATAAGCACATAGCTTTTTATTCTTATAAAATAGCATTTAATGAGGCAACAGATCCTTGAAAAGTGATCAGGCTGGGTTTTTTTGTTTTTGGGGTTTTATTAAAATCCTTTCCAGACATGCCACAATATATTTAATCTGAAGTACATGCAAGAGAGAACATTTAATGCAGTATACAGAGAAAGATAAAATGTAGGAAAGGAATGCAAATGCATTAGTACAAGACAAGTAAGATGAAGTTTAAAAGTATACCATTGACTAGAGCAACTTCAAAATGTTGCTAAAAATACGGAGATACATCATCCGATAATTGGATGCAAGAGTGAAACCTTTGTCTATTGTTTTTTAACAGGATTTGTGTTCATAACTCTTGTATACAGCTTTTAACAATGCCCTGTCTGTGCCTCTGAAATTTTAGTCTGGAAAGCTTTCCACTTCCCCTCAGAAAGTAATCCCTCCAAGGTGCAGCACCTTTTCTCTAGAACAACAGACTCCCAAAACTGGCTGCTAGACAGAGGTTAGAAATCATGCCATAGTGCAGGCAAGGTTCATGTGTTAATATGCTGATCTGCTCTGTGTCAGACACCAGCTTAGAATTGAATCTTGCCAAAAGCACAGGTGAAATATGCTGCTTGGGCTGAGCAATACCCTGAGCAGATATGAGTTCGTGGCACAAAACCAATAAACAAGGTCTTGATGCAAGCTGCAAAGATTAGTCAGGAGTGAATTCAGGTTATGGGAAGGAAAAAAATGCAAAAGAAAGAAATTGTTACTTCTGCTTCTGAAGGGGGGGTATTCGAACGTCATACAGCCAGGGAGTTACGTAGGACTGCTTGCCTTCCATCCACCCACACAGAATTTTGCCAGGGAGTACATGTTGGCATTAATGCTCTATGTAATGTTCAAAACTCTTTTCTCTCAAAATGAAATGTAATGCGACCTTTGCACTTAAAACTGTATAGATATTCTTTTAACCGCATACCTAGTTACATTAACACGTTAAAAGTTGGTTGGGCTATGGCTCGGGTGGCCCACCCCATTCCATAGTCTGTGATTTGAGCAATATCTCTCTGAGCTGCATGGTAAGATATGGTCTTAAAACAGAGAAGTTTGTGTCTTTTTATGCTTCATAATCTAGCTTCTTTGAAAAGAAATACAGGTGAAGAGCACTGGTAAGAATACCGAATGGCATGTTCTAGCTGGGTCCTTTTTAGGTTCAGGTAATTCAGCTGAGCACCTGAAGGACAAGCCTTTTATTATTTGCCTGTGATTAGATTTATTTTCATTTTGATTGTTTTGATGCTGGTTGTACATTTACATGCCACTTGCATGTGAGGAGGGGCATGCCAGTTGCCCATGTGGCATTTTTGCTGCCCTAGTGCTGGCATTTATGCACTTCACATATTATTCTCTTAGCATTATGTCCAGTACTATGATTACTATGGGTCCTGCTTGGAAACAGGATGACTTATCTTCTGTCACCATAACTTTTGCAGTAATGATAACTGCTATGCCCTCAGCCCCAAATGGGCTTCCCTTGTGGATGTGAATAAATGATAGTGAAGTTATTCATAGTTTACTGTGATAAATATATTCATATTAAGACTTTTTATTTACTCTAAGGATACAGTAGCCCTTACAGTGTGATTACTTGAACAATTTGAAACAGATCTGAATACCTAGTTGAAGTTTGTTGTGTTTTTATAAACAGCAACTTTGAAGAAAGAGTTATTGAAAAGAGGTGAAGGATAATCCTCGAGGAATAGTTTTTAAGAAATATGTTGGAGAGAGAGAATAATATAAAAATAGTCTTAATAGCAGTATGGTGATGTTTATAAAATAGGCAGTTTGTAAATATATGTATTGTTACACCTATAGTGCAGTTGAGCTACTTAGTTGTATTATATTGCACTGACAGTTCAGAGTCAGTCACTCACTGCTTTATGTTGCATCCATGACCTGTGCTTACAAAACCAGAAGTGACTATTTGAGAACCCTCCCTTCATATTTTCAAACTAAATAAATGTAAGATATACCACAGAATCACACAAAAAGAATATGCAACAGAGACCTAGAGACATTCAGCATGCATACCTGCACCATAGACAAATACACAATACTGTAAGGGATTTATGTCCAGGGTGCATTCAAGTAAACAAGCATATAGAAGCTACACACACGTGTCTCAGATGGCCGGAGCCAACTTGAGGACGACTGCTGATTACTCGGCCGTCAGGCGAGCTGGTGGATGGAGAGGCAGGACACAGCGTATTGGTTGCAAAAATAACTTTTACTTTAACTTTACTTATGCCACTGGTGGCTGTGACACAGGTGGTAAGGTTGTTTATGTAGTTACAGGTAACGAGTTGCTTGCATAGTTACAGGTAACTGACAACAAAATGAGCCGGTGAGTTTGTAGACAGAAACGAGCATGCAGGATGAAGGATATGTCGGGAACAGACGGTGATGGGGAGATGGTGGAGGATGGCCAGTCCGCCAGCTTTTCTCTGCCACGTGGCAAAGTTCTCCGTACTCTACCACGTGCTCAGAGCTCTCCAACATGGGCAGAAGCTGCTCGGACCTTTATACGTTTAGAGTAGCCAATGACAGACCGCCAGGTGAGAATAGCTAATGAGGCAGAACGTACCAAATTTAAAAGTAACTGAGTTGCTTAGGGCAGTTCTGTTGTGACAGGGGCACTCAACTGATTTGGTTATGACAACATGCAAACACATTTTAGTTATCACTTAAATAATTACAGTTTCAAAGGCCACATCCTCTTTTTCCAGATATTTCCAGGGACACAACATTGGGCACATCTACAAAAGATATTTACCACACAGTAGACTAATTAGTAGGGGTGTGCAAAATGGGCCATATTCAGTTTGGATTCAGATTTGGCCTGATTGGGGACAGTGATTCGATTAATTGATTCAGATCATTGTCCCCAATTTGATTCAGCTGAATCCGAATCTAGAGATTTGATGCTGATTCAGAGAATCAGCAATTTGGCCATAGACACAGCTTTAAATGTTTTTCTACATACTTTGAGGTACCAAGTGCAGCTCGTGAATGCTGCGATGCTGGGGCAGATGAAGCATCCCACAGGAGCATGGGGGGAGCCCCCATGTGCTTGGCAGTGAAACCAGAAGTGAACTGGAAGTACTTCTGGTCTGCTTCTGGGTCTGCAGGGGAGCGTGCTCTGGGGACCCCCCTTGTGCTCCATGTGCCCCAGTATTCAGCATTCACGAGCCACCTGGTACCTTGTGGTATGTAAAAAAAAAAAAAAAGAAAAAAAAAAAAGAACATTTAAAGTTATGTCCAAATTGGTGAATCATTCCAAATCTCTATGAATCAATTTGGAGTGTTCCTAGTTGATTTGGAGAGATTAAAGGATCTCCTGATTTAGATTCAGATTTGGAGATTTGGCCACCGAATCGGGCTAAATCTCCGCCGAATTGAGTCAGTGACCAGAGCTTTGCAGAGCCCTACTAACTAGCTGTGCAGTAAATGTCACGCATCTACACATGCACTCCTATTAAGCACTGGAGTTTATTACATCATATAAATGTGCATGTGGCTCACATTCCATTGGCTGCTTTGCACAACAGCCTTAGCAGAATCTGACTTAAAGTTGGAACAGAGAAATGCTGAAGAATCTGTCCCACTGAAAGTGGGGCGAGGGGAATGCTTTGTGACTTAGTGATAAATTAAAAGTTTCTTTGCTATACATTTGCCAATATACAGAGTGAGTCTATGACCAGGCTTTACCCATGTTCTGTCAATCTTTGTCATTTTAAATTCTTGAGGCCACTGTCATTTAGCATAATGTAGCTCAGCCTTCAGGCTCTTCTATGTGACCATGGACAGGCTCAGAAAACAGGTGGCTCAGAAATCATTCTTCTGAATGCTGATGTACTTCTCAGCCATAGTGAAGATTTTGGGCATAGAGATCTACAAATATTTTCAATGTATTTACAAATAGTGTTAAAACATGAAGAGAAAGAGACCTTAAATTCATTTAGAAATGTCAACCTTTGAGGAGTGTCTGGCAGAACAATATAAAAAAATTATGGTTCTTGATAAGAAGAAAATGTTAATCCAGCCTCTTTTAAAAAAGATATCAGTAGTTTGGAAGGGATTAAAATTAACATCTTGATCTTCCACAAGACAGCTACAAATCAGCGATAACTCTTGAAGTAAAAAAAATGCTGGATTGCTGTAGGGTAACCTGTATCACACTCTGAATATTTTGTTTTATAAAAAAATAAAATAACAAGGTATGAGCCACTCCTCATTGTGTAAAATATATTAAATGATATTTCAAAATTTTTTTGAGATGTTTGTTTCTCTAAAACATTTTGCCTATTTTGTTTTTAAAACTTTGGTTTTAAAAGATTTTCTCGATCCTAAAGATTTCATAGAGATTTTCCTAATGTAACCTCAGGATCTGAATTTAATTGTATTTACTATCAATCAACTTCTTATATAATGAGAAGACATGGGTGGTTCTGCTATATTCATTCCATCCGTGAGGTCAAAACAGCTATATGATCATTACATCAGGAGGAAAAAAACAATTAAAGAAAGTGCAGACTGTCTGCATAGTGGCTGAATTGATAAACGTCTGTATTCCTAATTATATCATATACTTTGAATATATTAGCGGAGACAGAGATTCATGCCACTTATCCTGGGTAAGAATTTTTTGGCATAGAAGGGCTTCTGATCTGAACAGAGAGTTGTACATGAATGGTTCATTAAAGTGGAAAAGCCTCTGCATTTGAGATAAAGCCTGCAATCTCCACTCAAATAGGTAGCCACACAGGGATACTCTTGTGCTCTCCAAAGTACATTAGGACAATTATGCAAGTCTAACATGTCTGTGATAAAGAATGCCAGGAAAGGGGTGTGGTGTCCCCAAATTAGGAGATTTTAGCCCTGTACATCAATTATGAATGTATTCCTTTTTACAAACAAATGGAACGATGTCACATTTCCTGGCTGCAGTTCTTTCATATACTTGTGAATAAACAATACATGGGAACCTCCTCAGGGGCATAGACAATAGGGAGCACTCTGCCAACTTGCAATTTCTATGCATCTTTCAGCTAGCTCAGATGTCTCACCGTAAAACCTAGCATTCAGGAACATTGTACAGATTTTTGACAACTGAGCGTCCATAAAACAATGGATCATCCATACATATAGTTTTTTCTCAGATGTAATATTGATAAAATTCTTCTTTTACTAATATAGACTAGAATAGTTCCTCCTGTCATTTAATTATTTTGGAACACCAGAGATCAACACTGAAGGAAATTACATATTTATGCTAAGGGAAAATTTTACAATAACTACTTTATTCAGTGCATTTTGTCTTTCTGTATTTATGAATTGTATGGGCAACTACCTATTTACTGCCAGTATCCTCATTATTCATCATTTGCCAAACAACTTCTAGTTTGCAGCTTTTGTACAAGTCATGTCATTATACATCTGAGTGCCTAATTGCACCCACTTCTCTTACACCACTAAACATCTCATGTTGCATTGATAACTTCTGGTTCTGCTGAAGGAACCTAGGTTGTGCTGTGTTTGTTTCATCTTGAATGTACATATAAAGCATATGTTTATCTCAAGTGGTTGGATAAGTTAAACTTTTATAATCAGGTTTACAGTGCAAAAATTCAATTCTGTGAGTTCATCTATAATTTTATGAATTCTCTATATTCACCTGAAGTTGGCTGATTTTTGTATGAGCCAACTTCTTCACTGGAGAACTTTCAGAGGCAGCATGAATGGCTAATATTGGGACTTTTTTTTTTTTTTTTTAACAGAACAGCCAGCTTTATTATTGACTGTTGACTGAATCTTAGTACAAATCAAAATTAAGAGTTTTTCTATGTGGAAAAAGTCTTAGTGAAGGGAATAGTGCATCATCTTCTGGGTAGGCAACTGAAGCATGCCATAGCTGAAATAATCAGTAACATAATTTCAGTTTCACTGAGCGTGTCTACACATACATTTACGCCAGCTTAAATTTACTGTGCAGTAAGCAGGAATAGGTCGGTGTCTACATGCGCAGGTATTAAAGCACATTAATGTGTGTGACTTGGGATTAAAGACAGTCTCAAGTCAGTCCACACACAGTGTTACTGCACAGTAAGACATCTACATGTGTGTTACGGCACAGTAAATAATCGGGCATAAAATTGATACTGCATTATGCAAGTATAAAATTTACATTCAAGTCAGCATAAGTTGCCATGTTTGCTGCGCAGTATGGGCTTGCACATGTAGATGTGCGTCTCTACTGCACAGTAATTTTGCATGTACTATGCAGTAATTTCACCCATACTGCGCAGTCAATTCACACGTATAGACACTGAGAGTCAAAGCATATGTTACAAAATGCTGCAATCCTAAATGAAAGTAGTTACATACATATTGATTGATAATAGTTCATAATATAGTGCAGCTAGGAGCAATTTTTTAACAGAAGTTAGAAGAAATAAGTTAGAAGATACAGAAGTTTTCTACAAGTTAGAATAAATGGTAAAACTTCTGATATATTTTGTGTTCAAATAGATGTTGACTAAAGCATTTGGAACCTGCAGATTTATCCATAGATTTTGTCTTCGTAATATTAATCCCAGTCTTTCTAGTCCATTTATAATGACTAGTAAATAGCAGAAAACCTGTCTTGAATTAAAAAGGCAAGGTATGGGCCAGGTTCTAAATCTCTTGATACTGCTACAGGACACATCAGATGGTGCACAAGACACCAGAAAATATTGGGTGTCATACGTATTAAGTACATGTAATACTACAGCAGTCTTGATAGGATGTTAAGGTAAAGTATGGTACTTCCACATGTATCCCATAATTCTTATGGCCAAGAGAGGAATGTGCTAGAGCATCTGCCCCAAGCCAAACATCCAGAACCTTCTGTTGCTTGACAAGCCTTCTAATTATGTGGAGCAGTCACTGGATTTACTTCAGTTTTGATTTGGAAATATTCTGTGACTCCCTATTGTCTAGCCTTTATAGCTGTTGAAAGAAAAAAAGAGGCTTATAAAAAGTAGTACCCACTTGGTTATTCTGGGGTTCAGTGAAAGAAATACAACCTCTGCCAGTGAGAGATGGACAAAGAGACAGTAGGCCTTCATCTGCCCCTAACTGTTCCTCTTTTCAAGCTCTGTTTTCTTTTCAAATTATGTCTCTACCTACCTTGTCAATGTACATTTTCTCCAATATCTACCCTATTTGAAATTGAATGACTTTTTGTTTCTTACTAACCAAAATGCTACCATTACTTTTTCAAAGCACTCTGGTCTGATAATTATTTGACGAGAATATTAAAATATATCTGTGAAGTTGTAGTTCTAAGAGTGGGAGCTGACACTCGCACAGACAGAGGGATGGGTTGAAAAGTATATTTTGCAAAAGTCCAGATATGAAATTGCTACATATGCAAAGTGCTAATGAGGAGCAACATAAAATGCAATGTTTTGCCCTTGTAAACTGCAGATTTATAATGTCCCTATCCATTCCTTTTTTAATCCCTCAAAATATAGTAATAATTGAGCCCTACAAGTTTGATCTGACCTACTTCCACTAGTGAATTTAAACTGCTATACATCCAATATAACTTTTAAAATTAAAGCATGTGAAACATCTTAAGGAAAAAAAAACAATGGTTGAGAGAGAAATTAATTTCATTTTGAAAATGATATGAAGTAGAAAGTTTTGGAATGCACAGTCCAGAGTGGTGCAGGAAAAGAGTAAAGACCTTTTCTTTAAACAAAAAATGTTACAAAAACAACATGGCCCAGAATTGCTTAAGTCTAGTGAAAAAGATGAAGAAACTGGGTGAAGACATTTCAATTCTGCTCCTTAATATCATTTAGATTTTTTTCACTAGAGCCCTCATTACTTGGGACCACTTGGAATGGTCTCCATATTAAGTGGCATGGTCTGGGAGTCTGTTTTCAGGAAACAAAGTTCAAATTCTCGTGGCTGGTTCTCCATCTTACATTAAGATTTTGGGCCTGGGATTTCATTTTATTTCTTTTTGTTTTTTTAACATTAGGGAGAACATGCATGCTTCATACTCCTTAGGGTATTTCTGCCAGCAATCATGTAGTGAACTGAAAAGAAGTGTAAAAATTCCATAATTATTCCTTATCTGAAGTAGGTGTGTCAGACTCATTCTGTGGTGAAAGCTGACTTACCCATTTCATCCGTGGGTTAAGTCTAAAAAGTCTCTCAGCTCGACAAGTTAAATACAGTGTTTCATTAAAAAGAATTAAAGTAAATGCATCTGTAAAGCTCCTGTTCTGCTGCCAGCTAACATTCCCCTCTGGTCATGGTGGAATGCCTGGCCTCTCCCCATCCATCCTTAGTTTGCTACAGATGTTGATGTACCTTCCTGGATGCAGTTCACTTTGGAAATCCTTTCTCCTTTAAATATGCCACCTGGGCATTTCTCCCCTTCCCATCGACTCCCTCCATTTGATGATCATTTTTCCATTCCCTTCTTCCTCCCTGACATTTGTTTGCATGGGAATTCTCTCCTCATCCTTTGACTGAAACCTTTTTTGCCTTAATAGTAGCTGTAGAGTGCATTCCAAGCCTGAACCTGGTACTCTCCCTGTGCCAAGAAGATAAAGGAGGTACCTATTTTCTCTGGAGATGGAGTGCTATTGTTGATCAGCACATGCAGCCTATGAACATGTGAAATTTAGGGTGCTTGTACATGTGATGCCATTACCATGTACATGTGACAAAAATGTCACTTTGTGTGGCTTAATGGCATCATGCTGTACATGTATAGGAGTCTTGGGGGGTTTAAATGAGTTTCCATCATTGCAAAGTAAACTACATCCTGCTATAGTTTAGTTTACAGCACTGGAAATTGCAATGATGCAACTGCTAACTTGCCCCCCATTCAGGAGAGTGGTGGGGAGGCTCTACAGAAAAGAAGAATCAGGCCTCTCACTGCTTTTGCCTTCAGCAGGCACCTGCTGTCGGGGGGTCCCTGTCCTTCCCTCCACAATGGCGGAACCTCCCCCACAGCTGCCTGGGCCAGGAGCTCCCCAGGTCAGGGTTGGGGAAGAATTGGATCAGGTCAGGTGCTACCTCTGCTGGGGGGAGAGGTGGACAAGGATCAGGTCCCTCACCATAACCATGACAGAAAATAAAAACCCTAAATTGAAATGATGGGTTTCAATTAAAAACTCACTGTTTCAATTTAGGGTGCATAAAATGCAACCTTAAGGATTAAACCTCACATCTACAAGCACCCTTAGTTATTCTACCATCCTTCTTCCTATTTCTTTTACATTGTCATTTTTTTATTTAATTTTTTCTTCTTTCTTCACTTAGCATCATATCTGTAGAGGTTTAGGAGGTTTCTTTGAGACTTCAGGCATGATGGCGGGTTCTCTCTTTGCACATGCCTGAACAGTTTTTTGACTGCACTGGAAAGGACAGCCATTTTGGATCACTTAAGTTCTGTTCTCCTGACCTTTTGGTCCTTTTTTGCTCTCAACTTGAGCTCTTTTTTCCATTCAGGAAGTTTATAATGATTTCCACCTAAATCTCTTAGATTTTACAACTGCCTGTTCTATGAAGGGCTTATTCTGGCATTGGATACCCAACGTAAATCATATATCTCAACTGTGCCATCTGTCACATTTTACATGCAGAATGGGAAAGGAAACATTATTTCTCTTTGACAAATACTTGGTCTTGTCTCTGGTCTGGGCTTCACTTGGCACCATTGACCATTCACCACCTCCTTTCCGGATGCCCTCTTCTTGCTTCTCACCACGTGCCATAGATTGGAACTCTTGTTCTAATAGTTGATTGACTCCTGCTATATTTTGAAGCAAAATTTTTGTCTCCTTTCTCAGTCACTCCCATGTGGGAATTTCTTGCGTCCCAAGTACTTTACTTCCCACCCAGGACTGGGCCAGCAGTAGATCAAACTCTTAAAATTCAAAGCCCTATAGAGACTGCATGGAAGCTTGTGGGGCACAACTCCACCAATTCTAGCTCCAAATGTGCTTTTCCCCATTGCATACTCCACAGGACCTTTCAAGATAATTATGTACCAGACCATCAGGATTGTCAAATGCCTCTTATGACAATAATATGATCTAAGGTAGTCAAATTTAAGAGCACAGTTGTCTTCTTTAAGGACTAAACAAACTCCTTTCCAATTGTCTCCAGTACTCCAGTGCTGCCATCAGTTCCTTTATTTATAGATTTACATTGAACATCATAGATTGTAAGGCTAGAAGGGACCTTGGAAGATCATCAGGTCCAGCCTCCTTTACCAGGCAGAAAAGACAGGTGGGGTCAAGTGACCCCAGCAAGATGGCTATCCAGTCTTCTCTTGTCATGCCACATTAGCCTCAGATTCCTCTCCTGCTTCCTCGTAAGGATCTAACAATCTTGGCTTTGGCAAGTTTCTTGGAAGTGCCTATACCCAAGGTACCACTTCTAGATCACACCCAGCCCAGGTCCAATAGCACTACCTTTTCAATACTGTCACTTTGGGTTTCAGGTTTGATACAACTTGTGATTCTGACAGTCTTCTACCAGTGCAACCAGTGGAGCCCGGAGAACTTCACCCTCCTTAGGGACTGTCGCTCTTCTCTGCTCTTTAGACAAACAGGTTGGGAATATCAGGATCTTTTGTAAAATCGCTGGGGGAGCTAGTTGAACCTCCTTTGTACACTTTGCTCAAAATCCTGTACCAGTTGCCTGGACATTGACTATCTGGCAATCCTGGACCTTACCAACGTACTGTAGCATACACCAGTTTCAGCACCACCAGATGAAAAGCATGTGGACTGAAAATACAATGTTTTGCCTAAGATAGCAAACATCATCAAGTTCCTTGATGGTAGAAGTGACAAGTGAAAAAGGTGGCAGCATGAAATCAATATTTTAAGGAGAGATACCATAAAGACTGAGTCACTTTAGCTAACAAGACATACTAAGCCAATTGGCAATTTAAGATTTCAGATTATCGAGCATTGTTGGAAATGACTTAAGGATAGCTGAGCACTTTTCAAGCCTTTCTGACTCAGTGTCTCATTCTAGGGAGCCCTTTAGACTAACCTGCAAAGATTGAATCAATGCAGGCTCAGGTTTTTTGAAGGTCTGTCCCTAGCCCAGTGGTGATTTCCTAAGTGAGGAAAGTGGGCAAGATCTAAGCCCTCATAGCATATCCTCTGTGTAGGTTATTTATATAATCTAGATATAATGTATATATCTGTATATAATCTATATATCTAGATAGCAAGTGATGTATAGAGGATCTGCTATCGAGACCACCCAAAGTTCTTGCTGCAGGTGATTTCTGAGTTCTGCCAAAGCCTGTAGATTATATTGTAAATCTTCCTCCCAAAATTACGTTCATCTTAAGCAGAAACTTCTTTGCATTTATGTCAGAGGAGAACATTTGCTTACCTGCATAGGATCAAACCTTGCCACATGTCTGTACCACTTTATCTCTGCCGGTAAAAGATCAAAGATATCACCCCAAAGATTACCATTTGGATATTAGGCTGTATGGAGTAGTTTTATTCAACTGCTTACTTGGAGTTGCCCTTTGTGGTTTGATTCCACTTTGTTGTATTCAGGCTAACCCTACTGCTTCTCTTTGCAGTATCTTCAGAAAAGATATATGCAAGATACTGGAGCTCTTCATATCATGCAATCATGGAAGCCTTTAAGGTAGACCTTCCATTTTGCTGCCAATCCTTTAGTTGCTATTCATTAGGAGGACTGTGGGTCCTGTCTCTGTGTGTGTGGATGGGAGGGAATGTGTAGTACTGGTATCAAGTGCAATGTACAATTTGCCATTGAGAGGAAAGTGAGAAGCACAAACTGGCTTTTATTCTCTTGATGGAGGGGCATATGCCATAAGTGGGGCTGGAATGCAGATAATGCTAAAGCAAAAATGTTTGTGGTCAAAAGCTCTGAGGCTGAGCATATGCACAGCAAAAATGATGATATGTAGGTACTACATCTTGAAAAAAACTAGTCAGTAATGTAATGGGGATGGAGCACCATAGCATCAGCCCCAGGCACCATTTAAAAAAGAGAGCAAGAACAGCAGCCACTGCCACTGCCCTGGTCCCTACTGCCACCACCTCCCAGAGCACAGATTTTGGTAGTTACACCTCTGAAAACAGTTATTGGTTGTTAAGTTCCTTTTCTTTTAATTTATGGCTTAAGAGTGTCCTGACAGACTCTGTACCATGGATTTGTTCTGGGATAGAGAAAGATGGGCTAATCAGTTGTGAACGCCCTTCTCATCTCCTTGTTTTTCAGCTCTGGCTTCTCTCAAACTTTTGAGGAGCAACAGACAGGCTGCTGAAGGCCAGTTCCTTTTCTATATTTAAAAAAGAGAGTAGTGGACTGAGCGGAAATGGGATTTTTTTGGAGGAGGGGCTTGGGAGGCACATCCTGTCCTATTTCATCATCTAAAGCACGGGTGTCTAGCTTGCTCTGAGAGCCATAGGTCTGACGTATTTGATATCTCAGTTTAAAGTGTTATTTACTGAGAAATTCAGAAAATATACTGTTAATCAGAACTACAGAACTTGAATCTGAGGGGTAATGCATTACAGGTAAAGGAAGAACTGCATACCAATGTACAGCTTTATCAGAAAATAACCTACTCCTCTTTTAAAGTTGCTTTTAAATTTAAACAAACGTGGGTAACTGACTGATACCGATTGGCTTTGTAGTATAAGTGTGTTTTTTGGTGTGATATGTATTGATCACATCTTTTGTTTCCTGTTAACCATCAGAACCAGATTCTGCCCTGATGTAAGCTCTGTGTAGCCTTACTGACTTCTGCGGGACTGTAAGTGAAAGCAGAATATATTTCTGTTTAACTACCCATCCCTATTTTTGAAATATCAACAAAGTAATTATTCTCTTTTGAAAACAGAGGTAAAAATATATAACTGGTGGAAGCAATGAACTGGGGAAACTGAGAGTAGAATTTGGACTTATTGGTAAATTTAAGAGACAGTGATATATCACATAACTATGAATACCTATCTGTCTGTCTACCTACTTTGGAACCAGAGGGAACTGCAAAGGGTAGAACAATCAGTGTTGAAATTAATCTAAAAGAAGCAAGTTTGTTGGGCCTAATGTGCTTTTGTTGTCCAGTAATACCTTTATTCCTCATGAAGGAGTATTAGGTTTATCCAGACCTGTTATACAATTCATAGCTAGCTGAATACAATTCCAAATACTGACCTTTAAGTGGCATTAAAGGTCCAACATTACAGACCAGATTTACTAAGTCACTGATGCACGCCACTCATGCTGATTCACTGAGGCATACCATTCATGCAGAAAATAAAATGTAGAATCTGCAGCACAGAAAATTCACTGATTTCTTACCTTTCCTCTATTTCAAGTCCATATGTAGAGACTTTGCAGGTTTGGAAGTTTTGAATCTTTTGGAAACAGGCTAAGTTTCAAGTATGAATTCTTAATTTATCATTTTAAAGCTTTAGCTAAGCAGCATCAATCACCATTACTAGGGGATTCAAATCCCCATCTTGCCTAAGTACCAATTTAAGAATATGCATGTTTTATATCCTTTAGAAAATGCATATAGAAATACTAGAAATACCTTTCTAGTAGGGTTACTTCAACCAGTTCACTAAATTCACATATTTCAGGCAGAATTGTCATAAACCATGTGCTGCCACATGCAAAAGGAATTAACATTTCACATATTAACAGACAATAATTGTAAAATCTCCTAGACATCTATTTTACATACATTTACATAGATAAACCCCACAATTGTAAATATATGGTACCTGTGGTATGTAAGGTGAATTTGAGAGAGTTAACTGAATACAGCTCCTTTTGTTGAAAAGCTTTCTTTTTCCTGCAATACAGAGATGTAGTTGCTCTATTAAGTCAGTTCTTGTTCATTACTTCACATATGTGTCTTATTTCGTATGCTATTGAAATCCAAGACTATTTCTGGATTAGTGAGTAAAATCCAACACAAATTCTACATCATATAGTCATCATGACACTGTGGGGCTGGTGCATTTTTCCTTGATGTATCTTGAAGAATAGAAAGGAAAATGGCTGCATGTCCCTGTAGTGGGATTTGGGAGTCTTGGATTCTCTTGTAATTCTGCCATTTACTAGTTGTATATCTTTGGGCAATGGCGTGTCTTTGAGCAAAAGCCCAACTGAACTGAACTGCAGTATCCCTCATTGCCATGGGTTAATAATACTCCCTAGTGGAATTAAAGTTTAATCATGTTTGTTTGCTTTTTCAAAGGACTCTGGTTTAAAAGCACTATCTAGCATATAAAAGGTAGTTCTTGTATTTATATTCTCTGACAAATATTCAATTGGCTTGGAAGCATGAGTGTGTATGTGATGTATTGCATGTGAAGCTGCTTCTCTTGCCAAATTATAATAAAAAAAATACTAAAAACACTACTTGTCACAGTTACAGCTGCTGTTTGTGGTAAATTAGGTCCTAACTTAACACCAAATACAAACTGAGATGAGATTGATTTAGGTTTCCTGATCTGAGAGAGATGTCCTCTCTTTAGGCAAGGTTGAGTAACTGTCAAGTGTGTGAAACCTCTCTTTTGAGTTTAGGATCAATATCTGCATAGTCCACATGTAAAATCTTAGAGGGAAATTTTTGTGTTTGGTAATGCCAAACACATCCACCCACATACATACTTAAAGATATAAATTAATATATAAATCATTTCAGTCCTCAAAGGAGTTCAAAGTGGATGCTTTTGGAGAACCCATCTAAAGGATGATGAGGTGATGTGATAATTATTTATTAAAAAAAACCCCCAAAGTTGTGCTAACAGCTGTAGTCTGCCAAATGACACAAAATGGCAGAGAGTGACAACATATATGTCCAGAAACACATATACATACATGCCCTGCACACAGAATGAAGACAGTAAAGGAAAAATTAGCTCCCTCAGTCCTCAGAAGACCTAGCAGACTTTTTACAGCATAGTCAATATCAGCATTTCTCATCTGTGTATAAAAGAAATAAACCTAAGCTTGGTAGTGACAGAGAATTAAAATGCAAAAATTACAGCTTGGATTTGAAAAGCCAGAGTGGCTGAGGCTTGGAAAGTAGATATCACATCCCAACTAGAGTGAAATCCCTGAGAGATTAATGGAATAATCAGGATGAGCTAAAATATTGAAAAGTTTGAGTAAGTGGGAGATTCAGGTTCAAAAGTGTACGCTATGACAAGACTCTCAGAGTGCATCTGTGCAGCAGTCACAGACATGCAGTCAGGAAGAGACTTCAGTGTAGCATGAAGACCTCAGCTGCCTTAAACTACCTGGCTCAGATATGGATAGCAACCCGTTCATGGCAGCAAGGAGCTCACTATAGGGTTATTATTTACCCTGATTCTCAGTCACTTCTGTGACCAGCTGATCAGTCATACTATAGGCCAGTCATTCTCAAACAAGGTGCTGTGGCACCCTGAATGTCATGAGATCTAGTTAAAGGTGCTGTGGGGTGCCATCAATGTTAGCACTCTTAGATATGCAAACACTTGCACAAGTTTCACAATATGAACCCAAAGATTTCAAATAGGAATCCATAGCACCAAAAACATTTTGTCCTGTTGTGGTCTTTGCAACAAAACAAAGAATGAGCAAAAACTAAGATCTGGCATTTTTGGAGGGGTGCCTTGAATCTAACAAGGAAGGCCCTGGGTCTAAAAGGTTGAGAACCACTCTTCTAGACTGTCAATTAATGTATATCCTTTAGTTTCTTGTCAGAAAATTGTGTGGGCATATTTACAGAAATATGTGATACATTTAAACGGAAAAGTCATTAAGAAATTTTCACATGGATATCACCAATAGATATTTGGGTGAGGTATATATTTATAAAGTAGTCACCATCAAAAAATGTCTGAATTGCCTTTGAAACTAATAACATTACCACAGTATTCATTATTTTACCGTGGGAAATGTAAATAATATTTTGAATATTACATCTAATCAAAGGCATAATTTTAACTCTGTAAAGGTGCATAAAGCACTAAATAAGGTATATAAAGCACTAAATAGTAAAAGGTGTATCGCTGAGAGCATTTATACACCTATTTTCCTTTAAGTTTTACAAAAAATTTGGCATTTTTGTAAGCTAATATCAGTTCAAGCTTTAATACTAATTAAACAAGCCTATTACATTAAAGCTTTGAAGGCCCATACACTCCTCTAGAGGACCTGTGTCCTGGGGTTCTTTCCACAAATCAGGATCCTGAAGTCCTTGGGGTTATCTGTGCTGCAGATGTCTCTTCTCTTTGGTCCTTAGCTTAATGAGTCTCTCTGGATTGAGTTTCCCCATGATTTAATCTCCCTCCTGAAGTGGAGAACTCCCAGAGCAGCATTTTTGGCAGTCTCTCACCCAAGGCTTTCCTCTTTGGCCCTTTCTTACCCTTCTACCCTCATCCAAGTGGCAGGCTTTCTACATGAGCCTTATCCAAGGTCTGTCGTTTCCAGGCTACATTTCAGAAACTTTCCCTTCTCCCTGAAGTGCACATGTCACATTTCTACTCCTTCTGCTTATATAACTCTGCTTCCTACTAGTTCCACTCTCTGAACAATCTGATTAGCTGGGAGGAGAGAGTTCAGATGGCCATCAAAAATCCTCTGCCTACTGCAGCATTATTTATAATCCACTGAGAATCCTGCTGCAACAATCATTTTCCTAGCCCACTTCTTTCACCATGTCAGCCTCTCTTTGTATACCTCCAATGACTCCTCATTTTCTGTCACATCAAACATAAGCTACAGCTTTTGCTTTCAAGGACCTTCATGGCCTATCTGTTCTCTCCCTATCATCCCTCATTTACTATTGAGCTTTCAACTCCTGCATTGGATAAGCTTATGAGGCCAGTCTCCACTGTCCACTTTTTACATTTTCAGACAAACTCCTTTGTGCTTTGTCTCAGCTTTTTTTTCTTACATTTGGGAAGAGCTCATTTTAAACATACAGAAAACCCTACTCTATAATAATTTTTCAAAAGCCTTCTTACAAGTCTCATTTGCTAGATGCATGAAGAAAACTTGACAATGGTTATGCCTCCTGTATATTGATACATCTGCCTCTCAGGCTTACTAATATCATTGAATTGTTTCCTTACATTCCACTTTGCTTCCCTATATCCATTTATTCTCTCTTCTCCTTAGACTTTAAATAGCAAAGACCATCTTTTTGGTCAGTTTTGTACAGTGCCTAGCACAATCTGGTTCTGCTCTGTAGTGGGTACTTTGAGCACTACAGTCACACTGTGTTTTCTTGTATACCACGGTCTTCAAACGAAACCTGCGCCTGAAGGCAGAATGTAGAAAAAAAGATTTTTCCAGAGTCATGGCTGACTGTGAGACAGAGAAAGTCCTCTTGGAAACACAGAGAGCTCAGGAAGTGTGGCATAAAGGTGAGGCAGAAAGCTAGACCCCAGACCCATGTGAGAGCCATAGCAAGACTGTTACTTATTTACTGTAAATAATTATATATGCATTTAAATAATAAAGTGCTGTTTCCACATCACAAGCTTCATCAAGATACTATAGACTGCATGCAGCAGCTCATTTGCCCTCAGCCGGCTGAATTGCTCCTTATGGTACAAACTACAGTGCTCAGTCAATAGCTATGGCTGTGAGAAGGTTAACCCAGGATTCTGCCCGTGTTCTTTGCAGCTTCAGGGAAAAGTGGCAGCCACCTTGGCAGCTGTAAGTCAGTGTTGGCTTGCTCTATTCTCCCCTGCTTCTATTCCAGTGAGGAAAAATCAGCTTCCCCACTTAAGAAATGCACTTCAATTTGGAGAGCTGATTTTGAGGGGAAAGGTATGTGTGATGTGTGAGTAATTATGGTAATAAATTCCTTGGCTGCAAAGCACAGAATATATGCAGAAGTTCTATGAGCCAACCAGCACTGAGATAATTTATCCAGTGCTTTGTTAGATAGAGTGAAGGGGGCTGGGGGCAGGGAACCAAACAAAAAATCCGTATAGTCCTCTTATAGTTACAGCATTTCTGTTGAAAAATATTTGGGGGGTGTGTGTGTGTGTGTGTGTGTGTGTATGTGTATATATATATATTAGCATGTTATGTAGATGCACCCATTGAGTCAGCATCTCATGTAGATGTGCCCATTGATCTGCAAAATTATAATAGTCTACCTTCACTTGAATCTGTTAAATGTGATTCCCTATTTAAACTCCTAGTATAGACAACCACAACTAGCCTACACCTCTTTTTTAAATACATATAAATATGGTCCCAAACAGAAATGTTTTTCATAGTCTTATTAAGAGATTCTTCTCCCATTTTAACTACCTGCTCAATAGGCATATGTCCAGAGATTTTACTTTTCTGTAGTATAGTAACCAAAAATGAACCCTATAGTTCTCCTAGAGAAGTTACTAGTTCTTGTTTGGGAACTTAAACTATGTTGTTCACTGTGGTCTATATGTCACTTAAGGTCACTAAGGCCTCTGACCAAAATCCAGAGTCTATCTGAGACTATATTTATATGTATTTTAAAAAGGGGTATAGGCTAATTGTGGTTGTCTGACCTAGAAGTTTAAATATCAGGGAAACACATTTCAGTAAATTTGATGTTTTGTTGTGAACTTCTCTGTTGCTTTTAAAATATCTAAAAACATATTGAAGTGAAGGTAGACTATTATAATTTTGCAGATCAGTGAGTGCATATACATGAGAAGCTGACTGCGCAGTAGCCAGAAAATACTGAAGAGTAGTGCATCACAGCATGGACAGTGCTAATACACTACTGAGCAGTATTTAATAGGCTACTCCACAATAGCATCACCTAAAAGATGCTCACTGGTGCTGCTGGAGTTACTTAATACCTGCTAATACAAATATTAAATAAATGTGCAGTAATAACTGTTCAGTAGTATCTTGTGTAGACACCCAATTATGAGCAACCAAGATAAAGAATAAAAGTTCAGTGGCTTAATTCTGTACCCCTGAAATTCAAGACAGTGTTGGATTAGATCCCATTGGGTTGGACAACTGTAAAACAATAGTACAATACTACATCTGAATAAAAATTGCTATGAAGGCAGCAGGATTAGTTAGCAAACATTTTAAACAAAAAAACCCTGAAATTTTGCACCAGAAATTAACTTCTAATTTTTTTGGTTTGATTTGAAAACACGTGTTACTGATGAGAGACCCTTGGGTTTGTGAACTACATTCACATTTCATACAGTTCTATAATTTTTCAGGCGATACTTTGTAATATGCAGGCTTGACCAGGTGTGCAACAGTGCCCTCTACTGGAAAGAGTATATCAGATTCCCTTATCATTGGAAAACATTTGTTTCTTCCCCAGTTAATCACTCCTGCTACTCCCTTCTCCATCCCATTTAACAGAATGCTTTGTTATTAGTGTTGTAGCATGAGGAGCACCAGTCAGGTTCTGGTATTTGTCTGCTGCCTTTGAGTTAGCTGGATTGAAATTATCTGGTAGGCAGACCTGGCGTTTCACTGAACTTGGAAGGCTCTGGTGAAATGAAAGCACCTTCAAAATAATCTAGTATTTACACGTGATTTGTTCTCCATTGTCAAGACTTCATCTGAATAATGTGCAAACTAGGTGAAGCTGCAGCTGGCAATTATAGGGTCTCTTAACTATTGCTTTCCATATATTCAAGCTTTTATTTCTTTTTAACATTATCTTGTAATTTCTTAGATTTGGGGCATTGGTTTTAAAAAGTTTATGTTCTTTATGTTCTTTCTTTTACATTATTGATGGTTCCTTAGTTACTTTGGTTTGGTTTTGAAGTATTTTGTATGGGTTGCATCTCTTGTTTGAATGAGTGAAGCAACTCACCTTTACAAGAAGCAATGTGATCTTGTTAAAAAGGACCACTTTATAATAATGAGGTAGGCAGATTATGTAACTTTTTGGGAGAAGTCTCCAGCCAGCAGAGAGGCAGTTAGAGAGAAATAGGCATCTGGTATCTTATGAGGGGATGGATAGTGTCATAGTTAATGCCTGCAGCCTAGTGCTCATAGCATCTTACGCGTATGTATATCATCAGGAATGCAATTTGAAAAACAATGCAGAGAATATCGTTTTATATTGGTTGGAGCGCCATGACCTTTGTTTAGTAAGGTAAAGAAATAGTTCCATAAATTCATTAAGTAGTAAAATATAGCCCAGATGCAAATTTCAGGGATGTGGAGACATTAGGTTTTGGTTTGGCACATTTCTTTAAAAAAAAAAAAAAAAGGGGGGGGGGTATCCTAAAGCATGTACATACAGAGGAGAAAACAAAAACTTTATTCCAAGGCTTAGTGTGGTCTTATATCTTTGAATACCCACAGTTATATGTAGACAAATTCAGCTACTGGAAAAACATGCATATAGATAGATAAAACTAAATTTAGCAAGGTACCAGCAATATTGCCTATATTTTCAAGAGGTCTATGTCTCAGGGTTTTTAAAATAAGCCACCCATAAACAGCTAAACTGAAATTAGAATTAATTAGGGATGTTATGTGCAATAAGCACAATAAATATTTATGGCACTTTGCAGATACTTGAAGTTGAAAGCAGCTAAGAAGTTTTAAGTACTTAAAATAGTCATTTAAGTTTAACTTTTCTTAGTCTGCAGACTTGTAAGCCATTGCTGCGCACTTTGGCTTTTCTGTTTAAAACTACTTTTTAAAGAATTTAAATGTCTATTAGTGACCTTTGTTTTTTATATCATGGATACTAGGGTTGGGAGTGTTAATAAGTTAGTGGATTGGTTACATGCAATTGGCTACAATGAATTAAAAGTGTTTATCTTGTTCAATGCTATCTTACTTAACGATCAGTAACTTCAGTGGGGATACCTTTGCATCTGATATTGAAGGTGTCTATAGATATTGAAGTATAGCTCTTGATAGTTCCTTATTCAGCAGGTGGCTCTTCTGACTTTGGTGGAATTGAATAACAATGGCAGAATCTGGTCCTAAATTTTTATTAAGAAGTGAATTGGCTGACAGTGATTTCCTGCTCACTCATTCCTCCTGATAGAGCAAGACTTTGCAACTGTTTGTGAGGCTAAATAATGCTTCATTTCTCAAGTAGGGGGAGCAAAGTCTAACCCATGGAAAATGTTCTTCAGAAAATTAAAATATAAATCAGCATTTTTAAAAGTATGATAATTGTTCAGAGTCAATACAGATATAAATGAGTTAGTATGGGGAATACTTTTTCAGTTTCTTTGAATGTTATTGAGGTAGAAAACAAAACAGAATAAAATAGATAACTAGGTGCCACAGGCAGATATTCTGAAATATCTATTTTGCTTATTTTTATGCTGGAACTAGCACTTTGTATATGGGAGCACTTTTGATCTTCACTATGTTTTCCAGTTTTTAACATATGCTCTTGTACCCTCAGCTTTTAATATACTCTCAGTCCTGGAATTCAAGTAAGAATTTCCGTTACCAATGGGGAAGCTGAAAGGGAGACAGAGAGATAGACATTATATAAAGGAATCGGTATTAGGGGTAGGATTAGAAATAAAGAGATTCTGGATCCCATTCCACACGCAAAGCACTAGATTGCATTCTCTTTGATTGTTTTATATGTTAGAAGATGGCTCAACTGCCTGAATAGTTCTTTGATTTTGAATATTCTGAATCTAGTGATTCACTGAAAAGGGAACTGGGAAGTTGTTTCACTTTGGGAAACACTGGGAATTCTCAAAGTGGCCTCTAACATTTCCAAAAACTATATTCTATTTATTGTCTCCACTTCCCAACAAGATCAGAGTAAAAGACAACATGTGTATGCACTCCAGGAACAGACCATGGTTTAAGGAGGTTGTGCCTCATAGATTCATAGATGTTAGGGTTAGAAGGGACCTCAATAGATTATCGAGTCCAACCCCCCGCATAGGCAGGAAAGTTCAGATGACCCCAGCCAGATGCCTATCTAACCTCCTCTTGAAGACCCCCAGGGTAGGGGAGAGCACCACCTCCCTTGGGAGCCCATTCCAGACTTTG
>JAGPOW010003642.1:30626206-30643425 GCA_030014935.1 Caiman crocodilus
CTAGTCTCTCCTCATAGGGCTTGGCCTGCAAGCCCTTAACCATACAAGTGGCCCTTCTCTGGACCCTCTCCAGGTTATCCACATCCTTCTTGAAGTGCGGCACCCAAAACTGGATGCAGTATTCCAACTGTGGTCTGACCAGCACCCGATAGAGGGGAAGTATCACCTCCTTGGTTCTGTTCATCATGCATCTGCTGATGCACGATAAAATGCAGTTTGCTGCTTTGCTGATTACTTCGCCACACTGCCCACTCATGTTCATCTTGGAGTCCACTAGGATTCCGAGATCCCTTTCCACTTCCATGCTGCTGAGCAGGTCATTTCCTAGGTAGTAGGTGTGCTGGACACTTTTCCTCTCTAAGTGCAGCACTTCGCATTTCTCCTCGTTAAAGCGCATTCTATTGTTCCACATTCATGGAAGGAACTGTAGTCAAAATTCTATGAACTGCCCACCTACCTACTTCCTACCCATCTAGAAAAGGAATAGTTGCCCTGCAGAGACTATTTTTAACCCTAGTCTGTGACTCAATATACAGATAGTCCACAGGGAGAAGTAAGGTCCATTGTATGCACAGCTTGTACTAGAGGTCACCGCTGTGTAGCAAAAGATTTGACTATAGGTACCAATCTTCAATAAGATAGTACTAAACTAGATAAACACTTTTTAGTTTATTGTAGAAGCAAGCATGTAAGCAAATCCAACCTATTTTGTGCATGTGTTTGTCTGAAGGGAGGCACTGCTTTCATGAATCAAAGAAAAAAGCCTAGCTGTAAACAAAAAAAAAATTCAAGGGCCAGCTTTGTCACCCTTATTCATTCACAAATCATGTGAAAGCCATAAAGAGTCTTGGCTAAGTGAAACCACAAGTACTGGCAATCTTAGCATATATACTTAGCATTTATATAATGAATTTAACCTTGAAACATCCACCTAGAGTTAAGGAAGTATTAAATAAATATCAAATGAGATATAAAATATATTTCTCCATGCACAAAAGATGCTGCCTCAATACATTCAGAACTGCCCTCAGTAATCCACACTGAATATAAGATCTTTTCCCATATATTTCCCGCTTTCCTAAGGTAACCACATACACACTTTTTATGACAGACTGTGCCCTTCAGATTTCTGGTAGTTGTTTGTCCATATATATTTGTTCTCCCAACGTTTCCTTTTTAATTGCACTCTCCTTTCCTCTGCAGTGCTCTCTTGCTGACAGCAATATCAGTTGATGACGCTGGGCAGTGTTGTTATGGCAGGATCCCCTACTGTGTAACTCTTGTATGGAGCTTTGTATGCTGACTCTTGAGCAAATGCAAATTTTAAAGAAATGTTAATTTCCTCAGCAGTTCTAGATACAGGGTGTTATGATAGTTAGGGCAAAGCTCAGTAACCAAGAGTAGGCACTGGAAAGCTAGGGCATTTTGCTTGTTTGCTTTTCCTTTAAAGTGGCCTTGCTATAGATTTTCAGAACAAACACAGTATAATACAGTGTATGTCCATATCATGGCCTTCATCCAGTCCATCAAAAATGTTTTACAGCAAGATTCAAGCATGAAGTAGAGAGAAGGAAAGCTTTTAAAAGTGAAGTGACTCAGGAAGAAGAGGGAAGAAAAAGTTTTTAGTTGCATTGGATGGTACAAACAAAAGGTCATCTGCTAACTGAGAATTATTTAGCTCTTATAGAAATGATTCAGCTCATCCATATGCATGATCAGAGGGCAAGAGAATAGGCCCTACAAAGAGAGGCTGAGAACCATGGGACTCTTCAGTCTGGAAAAGCATAGGCTCAGGGGGGACCTGGTGGTTACCTACAAGGGTTGTTTATCAGGATCTGGGAGAACGTCTGTTCACCAGAGCACCCCAGGAAAAACAAGGACCAACGGTCATAAACTCCTTCAAGACTGGTTTAGGCTGGACATAAGGAAAAAATTCTTTACTGTTCAACCCCCCAAGACCTGGAATAGACTCCCTCCAGAGGTGGTTCAGGCACCTACTCCGGACTTATTCAAGAAGTGTTTGGATGGTTATCTTGCTGGAGTCCTTTGACCCTAGCTGACTTTCTGCCCCTGGGGCAGGGGGCTGGACTTGATGATTTTCGAGGTCCCTTCCAGCCCTAATGTCTATGAGTATGAAAACCTGCCATATAAACAAGGAAAAAAATTTTTGTAAAGAAAAGAAGATTTACAAACATGATGGGCTATGTTTTTATTTGCTGCATCTACCCTTTAGTCTAACACTTGAGTGCATCCTTAGACTCATAAATTTTGCTCATAAGTAATAGAGTCTCAACCACATGCACAGGCACAAAAAAAAAAAATCCAACAAATTCAAGTGCATGCATTTTTATATATGCACATAGTAGAGACATGCTATCATTTCAAATGCATTTCCCTATAGTTACTGCTTAGTGAGAGGGTAGGTTCACAGTATTTAGGTGTAAAAGATAAAAAAAAAAAACCAAACCCCTATTGCATCATTGAGTTCATTCTGTTGGCAGACAGATGAATGTCCCTTGGTTGATAATGTTATATCATTAGCTATTACATTTATCTATAACTAGAATCAAATCTCAGTACCTTGCCCTGAGTTTTTCTCCTTTATTAATCATTCAGCATCTAGATTTGCTAAATAAAGAGTGATACTGTAGTAGACTCTACCACTATGTTTCTGTTGTTGGTGTTAGCACTTTGAGATATGCAAAAAACTTACTACTGCATACTATTCCTACTTTTTAGTGAAAAGAGAATTCTCTTCCTCCCCACCCCTCAAGAGATGTAGAGAAACCATTTTCTTTTCTGTAAAGATGCTTATCAGTCACTATATTATATTCCTTGTGCTACTTCATGGTAGCAAGGGGCACCCTAACCCTTTCATAACATTGCTTCAGTGCCCCTGGGCATTCAACTGTGTCATTCTCTCTAAAGCTGGTAAGTGTAAGTGCAAGTGCATCTTGGAATAATTGTGTTAGAGAAACAAGCTGGCACTTTCCACCTCAATCACACTGATCATTTGTCCATGAACAGCTGTCTACTGTAACATTAGCTTGTTGTCATTGTACTTAGTTCCATTATTTTGAAATCTAAAGTTTAGAGCTTGCTTTGCTATTTCCACTCTTTATCTGGACTTGTCTCCTAATCTTTATTGATTACATAACTTTGTCATTTCCAAATGTTTGTTAGTGACATCCTTAAAAAATCTTTTGATGCTTTTTAAATAATATTTTTGTAAGTCAAGCAATATGTTAATAAGAATAACAAGAGTAATAGACAACCAGGTCCTGAAATAGGTCTTATACTTCCTACTTGCTGATTTGGGAGTACAGGACCTGTATAGAACTGTCCTGTTGATGCAAGTCCACCTGACCTGGAAGGATCTTCTGTACAGCTGAGTTAATAGTCACAATCATCACCAAATTTATTGACCATCTGTAGACAGAGATTTCAGGAAAGTGACTGAGTAAATAAATTCACCATCAATTAAAAAAGTGGAGATAATTTAACAAAATATTTTCCAGACCATACAATTCATTACCCTAGGCTAGATTTCTATCCCCACCTCTCTGACCTTAGTTTGTTCATCAAGGAAGCAAAAGGGTGCAAAGATGTCTTTTGCAAGTGCCAAGGGAACTATTTCAGTTCCCACTCTCAGGAGAGTATGGGGTTTTCTAACTTACATTATACCCAGGAGTACAAAGCACAACAGTACAAATAAGACAGCAGGGTTCAGGAAGAAACATAACTATGCCAACTCTACTTGTTGCCCTCAGATTAGGGAGCTTTCAAAGAAATAGTGCTGATTATGCACTCTCTGTACATGCTAGAGGACTTTGGAAGGGATTGTGCTTGCTGATGCACAATCCCTCCTGGAGTTTCCCTCCAGGCTGGTACAGCTGTGTGCTGCTGTCAATGCAGGGTTATATAGAAGGCACAAAGACTGGATTAATATCAACCTGTTTTTTTGAAGGCAAGAACACATGTAACCATAACCAGGGATTACATTAAAGGTATGATTACATATCAAATGGAAGGGCAGAAGAATGACAACTGGCTCCCAAAACAGGTCTTATATTTCCAACTCACCTGTGGTCACTGCTCTATAGTTGGGCAAAAGAAGAGATTCAGGGACACCTTGAGGGCCAATCTGAAAAAATGTGATATTAAACGTGATATTATTACTTGGGAGACTTGAGCAGTGAAGTGCCCCCAATGGCGCCGTTATATATAACAAGGTATTGATTGCTTTGAACAAACTCACCTCACTAGGGAGGTGGATAGCTGAGAGAGACAAAGGGAAAGAGCTGTGACCTAAAATTACCAGGATCCACACCTTCCTTCCAAAACTACTTGCCTTGTCAAACACAGGATCTCAGCTTGGCCTCCTCAGCCATCTCTGGATTCACTAATGACTCCTCTATTTCTTAGAAGACTGTCCTCCTTGAGGGGCTGCCAAAGATGATGACATTAAAACAACATTAGTAAGAAACATCAATTTCCTGGAGGGGAGACCCAAGTGCTTTCTATATGTCATTTATATTTACAGGGCACACTTCAGTTTTAATGTAAATGGGAATGTCTTCCCATTAAATCAGTGAGATTTGTAGTCACTTCTGCTAGCTCAGTATTTGGTTTGATGTGCCTGGAATTTAAGCAAGATAAAAAGTTGAAATTTGTATAAAACAAGATCACAATTGTGGCATGTTTGCTGAAGCCAGTGCTAACAGAAATGCCAATTAGTGCTGTGCGCGATGGAGATTTTTCGTGATGTATTCACAGTGCTTCACTGGGAACTAGACTGAGACTGCCAAATCATCTTCCTACAGGAAAAATTGAGCAATCATCAAATGCTAATGACATTTGGCCATTAGTGACCTGTTCTATGTTTGAATCAGTGACCTGGAGGACATAGGCCTATTACCAATCTACTGAGATGATTTTTCTCAGCAGTTATAGTAAATTTTAAATTGTGATGCATTGAGAAAATTCATTGGGGCATGGCTATCAACTGCATACTTCCACTTGCATGATGGTATATAATAATAGTAGCCTAACCTGTAATATGAAGCAGCTACAAACTTATATTATCTGCCAAGACCTCTTTTCTTAACACTTCTTGTCAATGGCCTGTGGACATACAACAGTAAAAATATCAGAGCCCTCTGCTAAATGGAATCAGACCTGTTCAAATGTTATCAATTTTGTAATTGTCTCACCCTCTAGTGGCTTGTCTGAAAACATGCTTAAAAAAAAAAAAGAGCTCTCTGTTTTTGGAGCTTAAAATTCAGCAACTGGAGCCTGCCTCTTCAAGGCTAAAGTCCTGGTGCCTGACTAAGGGTACAGTTACATGACACTTTTACTACATAGTAAAGTCTATTTACTACACAGTAAAAGTGAAGCAGGCACACAATGCACAGTGCTACAATATACTAAATTACTTGAATCCAGGGTAAAGTTACCCTTTGAAAATTTGCAGTAACTTTGCTACATAGGAAAATGTATCATGAAATATATTATCCTTAATCAGTTTTATCCTAGGATACCCCCATTCTCACTGCAAGGCAGCTCCCCAGCCAGCGGCCAGGTAGTGTCATAATGCCTACTGCTGGCAGTTACCTTGGTACAACTCATTGTGGGTCCATTTCTTGCTAAATTCAGGGTAAATTACTTCCTGGTAATTGTATTGTCTGTCAACTCCCTGATTTCTAGCCCCTGTCAACCCCAGATATTCTCCACTGCTATAGTGCTCCATACATTTATAAAATAACTTCAAAGCATCTGTTTTAATGCTACTAATAGCCAAGGGCAGATCCCAGGAGAACAGTGGGAGGGGGGCTGCAGTGGTGCAGCTACACGTCTTTAATTCCTGCTCCAGCAAAACTTTAAAGCCTGGGAGGGGCAGTTACATTTCTATTCAAGTAGAACTGAAGGAGTCAATTGAATTCATGGCTTATAATTTACTTTATTCCTGCTAATCTGTCTTCATTTCTTGGGTGGGTGTTAATGACCCTCTCTTTTTAAAACCTTTGAAATGATCTTGATGTTCCACTACTCAAACTATCTTTCCTTTTTGCTGTCTGTTAGTTATTTCTGGTAAGGTCTCTCTTCTGTTTCACAGTCCTAGGACTTTCTAGCTAAAAACCTTACCTCAGGTGTGGTAATATTACCACAGGTGTAGAAATGACTGATACTGAAGTATTGGAAGCACTGTAAGGAAGCTCTAGAAAACTAGATTTTGCTTTATGTCTCTGAATAAGAAATGCACATTTAACAATAATTACTACAGGGCTAATAAAACAATATATTTTGAGTATTTAATTTTAATATATAATTTAGCAAATTGGTGCACATTCCAATAAAGTTATATTTGTGTTTGATTTCATCTTAAAATGATTACGGTAGTGCTAGTCTAGCATTCTAGTAAATCTTCTAGTTTATCTTTAATTGGAGAAAAGCATGTGTTGTGCTATATGTCACGATACGCCACACCATCCATACTCCCTTTTTTAGCATCCTAGATCCACCCACGCGGATACCTAAGAGATTCTCCGTCAGTTCAAGTGAGAGGCCTTTGTTTTGAAACAGATTTAGGGGTTTTATTTCCCAGCCGGCATGTGCAGGGTAACTATAATGTCAATATAAAACTGTGCCCCTCAGCTGTTACACCTTTGTGCTGACTTTTTTTCAGTAAGAAAAAATATACCTTTACTGACAGAAAGATGTTCTGTTGCTCCTGCTTTCTCCTTCCCCCCCCGCAAAGACAAAAGATTTACAAGGTGGTTGTTCTCTGAATAGTAAAAGAATCTCCAATAAGCCATATGTGAGCAGTTTAATATTACAGCCTCCTTTAGCATGGACCCGATTTTGCTAACATTTTTTATTGCATGATATCAAATTGCAAACAAATTGCAAGACAAAAACCAGATGTTTGATATGTAAGTAACTGCAGACATTTGTGAGGTACCAATTGCTTTTGTGCAGGTGCTCTTTTTGCCTGAAACAGAAAAGCTGTGCTGCAGCTTGAAAATATGCCTCTAACAGGGCAAGAAATATTAGGAATGGTTAACTTTTATCCCAATATGCAGTCTTGTACCTATTAGTTAGGCTTTGCTTTTATTATAGTATTGACTACAGCAGATTAAATAAATTGATCTAATGCATTAGAACTCCTACTCTAAAAGCAATCCCAAATTTTCTGAAGAGTCCCCAAATCATAGCAGCAATACCTTCACCCTGAACCAAAGATTAGCAGAGTTAAGCGCTTCCAAATTATTGTATGCTAGTTAATTTTTTTAACCTCCTGCTGTACATTTTTTTGGCTCAACCAAGGCCATGCTTATCCTTAAACTTTTCCCTGTTTTTACCTGTAAAGGCATGTGAACAAATTAGCATCTACATTTGGAGAGGTTGGAGAAAGATGAAAAAGAGATGCCAAAATATTGAAATTAGGAACTGTAGCCACGTCAAAATCTTAACAAGGACTTCTACTTCTTCTGTCCCTCTTTGTCTCCTCCCTGCTTACTCTCCATAACTCCCCCCACAGACAATGCAAGGGCTGCTTTTGCACTAATCAGCATAAATAGATGGTAGCTTCAAGTTTTCTGAAGGGAATTGTTCATAAAATCTGTGTTTTTGCTGTACTTCTGTTGGGATTTACTATAAGGAAGCAGGAAGGAAGCACTCATTAAAGTAAAAGAAAATTAATAATATAAAGCATATGCAAGAATTGCTGTGTGTTGCAGAAGATAATGATGTTTAAAATATCAGTGTTAAAGCACTGAGCTCTTTACTATTCTGTTGTTTTCAAGGTGCTCATATGTGGCTAAAAAAGGTCTTGGATATATGTTGCAGTCAGTAAGAAATTATTTTCTGTGTTGTTCTTTTTACTTAGAGGTCTATCTTCTGAGCACATGTTGGAGATACCTAGCAGATAAGTCTGTGAAATGATTTGCTATGTGTTCTCTTAATGAAGATCCTGATAGTTGTAAATGAGATGTGAATTTTCAAGATCTGCAAATGAAACTGGGAGAAAAGCAGAAGCAGAAAATGTGTCTTTTATTTAGGAGAAATCCTGTTTAGAATAGGGGATCCAGTCTCTGGCACTGATTTAGGAAAATGTGCACTCTTGAGGTGAGAGCTGGATTTTTGCTAATAATGCTGTACCCAGAACTTCCTTGATTCATTCAGGAACTTTCAGAAGCTGTGATGACATGCTGTATCTATTTGCATCACAAATTCAAATGCAATACAAATAGAACGATTACTCTGTCTCTGAAGATCTTGATTTGTCTTCCTGTCTGGAAGCAGCAAAAAAGCATTCACAGCTCAGCTTTCCTGATGTTACACAGATAGATAATGTATTTTAATCAGGGATGAGGGAAGCACTCATTATGTAAAATGTGGCTGTGACTGGAATAGTGTGGGTGAAAAATGTGCCTATGGAAGCAAAAGGTTGGAGGTCTGTAGAAATGCTCCTTTAAAGGGCAACTGCAGGAATAGGGTGTGTGGAGCGGTGTTGATTGACAGGCTTCTCTCACTCCAGCCAATCAAACTAGAACAGACAGGCCAAGAGGAAAAGAAAAATGGCAAAGGATCAAGTAACTGGAAAGGGGCATTTGCTTTGGGAGTAGAGCTACAATGACAGCACTGGTCCAGAGGTGACACAAGTGGCAAATTCAGGGAATGGGGGGATGTTGGAGGAGAGAAAGAGACCTGCAGCATAGACAGACACCCTGGAGCAAAAGGGAGGGGGAGTCTGAAACAGACATGCCTGAAGAAGGGAGGGGTGAGAAAGAGACAAGCTCTGGAGAGAGAGTTCATTGAAAAGGGAGACAGAGAAAGGGCAAAGGCCTGAAGGCGAAAGAATGAGGGTGGAGAAGATGGGGAAGTGTTCTTGTAAGCTGAGTGAGGAGATGAGAGGTTTATCAAAATGGAGAAGAACAAGCTAGAGCTAGAGACATTTCATTTGATGATGCCAGAAATTTAAATTCTTCTATTAGTTTTGGGGAGGAATCTCCACATTCCACAAGTCAAAGCATTTTACTTAAACAACATTCTAGGAGCTCTCAAATATTTGCCAAATGTAAGGAATGTTTAGATAATAATTAAAACCCCCACTATTTTTCAACATCAATTCTCATACTATAGATTGTTATCCTAACACTCAGTAGGGTTATATTCCACTAAATCTTTTTTGTTGTGGAGGTTGGTTGTATTATGTAGTTTTTTCTTTCCATTTTTATATTTCCAATATGCCCAGCAGTACTACTTTGCTGTGTAACCATTCTGCATTGCTGCTGTAACTACTGTTGTCCTTGTCCTGACTACTCATTCCTGTTGGATTCTTACCTAATTTACCCCACAAGGCCAGATTATGAAGAGTTTGGCTCCTGTGGCTAGACACCTACATGAAGGCTAAGTACAGGCAGTCAAAAAGCCCAAGGCTGAATTGAGTCGGTTTTTGCAGGTTAATTTAATCTGCATAGATTGAATTTGATAAACCAGCAAACAGAAATTAAATATGGATTCCAGAAATGCACCCATATGCCTGCAGTGGTTCAGGACACAAGCCAGGGCGTGCTAGAGCATGACTCTGGCTCAGCTAAAGCACACAGCTTGGGCCATGTGGGGTGGCGAGAGGGTTGCAAGGGAGGTACAGGGCACCCTGGAAAGCTGGGGGACTGTGAGTTAACTTGAATCTGGAAGGGATCTGGGACAGAAGTTCAATAAATTTAACCTAAATCAGTTAAATCTAATACTACATCCATCCAGATTGATCTTAAACCAGTTTCAGACATTTTTAAAGCAGTTTATGTGCAATGAACTTCTGTTGTGTTACAGATTTGAACTAGTTTTTAGTCACTTACACTGGTTTATATGTAATTTCTGGCCCTAGCTGAAATGGACATTTGGCATTGTATTGATTTGAAAATCTAAGTAAGATTGGGAGAGCTTTGGGGCGTTGATTTTTGCTTTGAATAGCCTAGCAAATTCAGGGGCTGATTAAGACTGATGAAGTTTAACATTTTCTGTTACTGTTCATGATTATAAAACTTGGTGAAAATGTTGAACGCTGAGGTCTTGCAACATCAATACTAGGTTTTTCTATTTCAAAATTCAAAGCAGATTTTGCCAAGTTGCTACTTAGGACTCCTACATTTTTTAAGTAGCTGACATGCTGTTGAAAATAGCCAGAGACCTTCTCAATCTGATAACAATTAATTTTTTACTTTGGCATTAGTTAATGTTGTGCATACACATAGGGAAAATACACGTATACTACTTGACCTGTTTGGCTATAATGACAGTTTAGAACAAATTTTCAGGAGGGCCTCAACAATGCCTGTCATCTTTTACTTGCTGTTGTTAGCTCAAGATGCTGGGCTGAATCCTATATGCCACTTTTCTCACTAAATTCCATGGGAGAGCAAATAGTAGATGTTATTTTTGGAAATAGCCATGGAAGCTTAAAGGAATATCAGCTTATGTTAATTTCATCTTCAATTGTTGCATGAAATGGATTATAAGAATTTTATTATTTTTGCAAATTATACATACTTTGCAAGGCTGAAATCTCTTATAAATATAGCTGTCTTGTTAACTTGAATAGCATACCTACTACCAGCAAGATATTTGAGATTAGGTTTTTGGATTTATATACATTTTTGTTTTTCCATTCACTTTTCACTTATTACAACAAGGTCTAAGTATACATGCTTGTTTGTACATAAACATCTTGGCAAAGACGTGGTGTTCCCAATTTTTGGATATCCCACTTGAGAAACCTTCAAGTAGCTTCAGTCCTGGAGAGGTACATCTTTAACATTTTCTGAAAATTAGGCTTCCTTTAGATATCTCTACTTGGACACCCCAAAATCAAGGTACATAAAATGACCGGTCACTCCTAAAAATCTTGGCTTGTATGCTTATCCATGCTGGAACACTAGGTACTTTTCTTCATGTGCTCTACCAAGGAGTAATTTTGGAAGTTTTGATTTAGCTTTTGTCAGGTGTTTGACGATAACAATATGAATGGTAACTGTTAAAGCTAGGAAGCTATCTTGGTGGATCATTTCATAAAAGGATACCTGGATTAAGCCTCTGTCAAATTAAACATCAAATTGAAAAGGGCTTGGGACCTGGATCTTCATTCTGAACAAGCAACACATGGTGTAATTAAGAGGAGAGACCATTAAATTATCCCACTGTTCTGTGACCATTCTGTGCATGTCAGTTTCTTTCAGTTTAAGTGAGAGTGGCTGGTTCCTAATATTTTGGGTGACAGTGGTCCCAAGGGGAGGTTATGACTGTCGAGGGTTATGGAATGCAGGGTTGACCATCTGGCTCTTCTGGGGCCTAGAATTTGGCAGCTTTGCCCTAAACCTATTGTAACATGGTACAGGATCTAGTCAGCAGTTGCCTTTCATGTCTTCCAAAAGGCACAACAGTAGAGTACAGTCAATTGCACTGAGGGGACTACCAAGGCCTGGACAGGGTTAAAATGTTTCCAGTCCCTAGGGTGTCCTTGGATGCATTCTATTTGTGTTATTCCACATGAAAATTGTGGAGGGAGTTCCCATGATCCTCAGATGAGTGTAATTTTAAAAAGACTTTTTGGGGGTGAGGGGAATTGTACATGATTTCTAATATTTAATAAGACAAAAGAGCTTGAAGAGAATATATTTTTATCTGAATAATCTGGAAAATGAAGAAGAAATTTTCATTAAGAAATGAAAAGGAAAATAGTGCTCATAATTGCTACAGATAGTATGTCAATTTTTAGTGCTAACATTTGGAAGCTCGAAATGAGGGCATTTAGGAAGGAAAATGAGGGATGTGCCTTCAGCAACACTGAAAATTTATTATTCTGGGAGAATTTTCAGGGGAGATGCAGTGAGGGGGAAATGGTGAACATTTTGCTAAAAAAAATAATAGGAACAGCTCCAAAATAGGAATGATTGGCATGTGTAAGCTAAATAAATTCTCATGGGCTGGACCTACCAATAATGCTCTTTGACCTTGCTTCATTATCATTTGGTCTTTTATTCTATTGTTTCCCAGAGCCCTCTCTGTTTCTGCTTTGCACGCTCTCTCTCCCTCCAATCTTTCTCGGTGTTTACTTAGAATTTCAGTGCTCTATTGCACTGTAGACCTTTGTTAGTGAGTATGAGAATAATAAATAGGCTAAGAAAGCAAGCTAAATGTGCCTCCTTAAAAAAAGAAAGCTTGCACATGAATATATTAACATGTAGGTTGAAAGGTAACTACAGTAGTGTCTTGTGTCATTTACTGGGCTGCTGTTAGATCTTGTGTGATTTCTCAAGACATCTCATATCAGTTTGCATTAACCACAGGCTCTGTTAGATATGTGGTGTGAGGTTATCTCATGATAACACCACAAGTAATGCAGATCACGACTGTATGTTCACAGGATATCACCTCTTCCTACTGTAAAAATGCACAAACACGGTGAGCTCATAAGGGATTTACAGAGGAACTTTTTCTCAAGCGCATGACAATATGCAAATATCTCAGGATCAAAGGTAAGTCAAAGAAAAATGGCATTGAGTAGAATAAGTCAGCTCAGCTAGCAGCCTAACTACATGACAGACCCACAGGCAACTTCAGAGCTGTCAGCTTCACTGCCTGTGGATCCCACCAAGGAGCCAGATGCTGCTGTTGGAAGAATATTTTCCACAGCTTGGCATCTGGGTTTTGTGATGGCCTTGTGTCACGTGTTGGAGCAGGAGTGCTTACCCTGCTGCTGAAGATGGACACAAAGGAAAATAGGATATGTCTGTATTAATAATAATTAACAATAAATTAGCAAGTCAGTTTTTAAGTAAGGTTCTACTTGCCAACATTAAATAGCTAAATACCTTAGAAAAACATGCCAGCAGCTATGCTTTATGTAAGAACACACATTTAAACTACACACACAAACTAATTGTTTCCAGATTCTCGCTTTCAGTGATTTTTCTGAACAAAAGTGAGAACTGTATTTTTATCTCAATGTGCAGGAAATTACACGCATGGTATTCTTGAATTCATCCTTGCAAGACTGTCAGTCTAGCCCCAAATTCTAGTCACCCACTCTCTAATGTGATGATTGATAGTAATGATGCTAATGAAAAAATACCCCCAAATGTCATTTTGCTTGGCCATTAAATCTCATTGCATCACAATTAAAATGTATCTGTGCATGCTGAGGTAGCTGAAATCCTATAACGCTGTTCTGTTTAGAGAGGAAATTTAACTTTTTTAGTGCTAATTTCTTCCATTTCACAAAATTTACTAAAAATGGATTTATTAAAATTATAAAAATATTGATCAGTCACTATTTACATGAGGTGTGAATGAGTCGCAAAGCCCTGATGACCTGAAATTAAAAATATATTTTAAGATGAGAACTCATGCTAGACATGGAAATATAAATAAAAGTTAACTTGGCTGTGGTGGCAGGTTGCTTTTTAATTACTTTTACTAAAAAAAAAATGTAGAGATCTTTAAGAAAGCTATATATATGTTACATATTAGATAAAAAAAGATACAATTTTAAATGTGGGGTCAGATTTGTGGAGAACTCCTGCCATTCATTCTCTGGCCAAAGTTCCTATAGAGTCATGCTGAACCAAGAACCCAAAGGTGCCATAATTTGACCCTTTACAAATACAATCATTTGTGAATGCTGTCATGGGACAGGGTCCTTAAGGATGGCTGTGATCTCCCCAGGGCCACCTTACCACGCCAATTTGGCCCAATGGGCACCCTCGATTCTCGCCTGCCATGTCTTTAATTGAATGATTGATAGGGAGGCTGCCTTTCAGTCCTTTTGGACACAGTCTTGATTGACTTTCTGGACCCTATGGGTTTCTGGACCCCTGGTGGGTTCCACTCCAAGATAGATGTCACAATGGGTGTTTCAGGGCACCCTAGCCTTATGGGCTATGCGTGGCTCCAACCGCCTCTCTACCACACCCCAATCCTTGCTGATGGTACTGATGTTGTTTGGTCTGGGCTTTGTTATAATTTGGCCCCTTATCCTCCCTGGACTCTTCATGGCCCTGTCTCACTCCACACCTCACTGGCGCGTGTGCTCTCTGTGGCCCTGTCTCTCAAAGTGCTGTGCCTTCTCTGGTGCTGGGGTCCCCACGCTGCTGTGGGTCCCCTATGAGGCCTCCTCCTTCCTTTAATAGTCACCCAAACCACCAGTCTTATACAACAATAAACAAAACACAAGCCCCTGGGCTGTAACATGAATTCAAGTCACTTGGCTATAACCTCATTCAATAAGGCATGCCTGGTACCTTGAGGTATGTAGAGAAAATGTTTAAAGCTGTGTCTATGTCCAAATCGCTGATTCTCCGAATCAGCATTGAATCTTCAGATTAGGATTCAGTCTAATCAAATTGGGACAGTGATCCAAATCAATTAATCGAATCATTGTCCCCAAATAGAGCCAAATCTGAATCTGAATCAAATATGGCCCACTTCGCACACCCCTAATGGGGCAGGTTGAGGCATTCATTAAACTAATTAATGAATTTTAGAAACAAGAAAAAACAAAAACAGGTTGAGAAATGGGCATGTTGGATAAAATTATAAATCCACTGAACTTGAACTAGTTTTGTAGCCAAATAAGTAAAATCATGGGTCCAGTTAAATTTGACCATGTGTAACAATAGCAAGTTCACTCAGTGGCTGTTGTAGTAATGCCTGTCAGTGACCTTTGTGACCCTAGTCCAGATAAGGTACATAGAACTAAAAAAATGAAATTCAATCCCTTACACAACTTAATAACAGTCTTGGCTGTCACAATTTTATTAAACAGTGTAAGGAAAAACCTAAATTTTTCAAAAAATTTAGTAACTTCATGCCGTGAGTAGATGAAATGAGGGGCATGTGTGCAGGACACTTCAAAATGTGTTAAATGATTTTGCACCACTTTAATGGTATTGGTGTTTGCACGTGTCGGTGGCGTATTGCATAGTAATTCCAGCTGCTATAGCAAATTCAGCAGCATAATGCTCCTTAAGTAACTTGGGGTGCTCTACAGCAGCAGAGCAAAGCACCAGACTCTGTGCAGCACGGGGTCTCCACATGAATCCCATCCAGGCAGCTTGGGAGCAGCCTGGGAAGGCAGGTGCTGCACGAGAAAAAAACAAAAAAAAGCAGCAAGCCTGATCTCCCCCTCTCCCGGAGGCTGCCTGACTGAGCTGAATGGAGGCCTGGTGTTTCCCTCCACAGCTGCAGTGCCCCCCGGGACCACCTGAGCTGGGTGCCTGTTAATAAATGGGTAAATTCAGGTGTGTGCATGACATGAGGGTTTAAAAGGCCCTAAATTGAAGCATTGTTTTTAAACACCCAGTGCTTCAATTTAGGGTCCATGTTTTGTCTATATGCACCCTAAGCTGCTAAAGTCCTTTGCTTGAAAGGAAACCTATCATGAACAAGAAGGAGTTTTTGGTGCTTACAAATTTTCCTGAAAGCAAATGACATGGCAGGGAAACCTGCAAGTTGGAACCCAGCACATCACTACGTATGATGGCCTTGTGTACCAAACCTTTACTTTAAATAGCTGGGGAACTCTTGTCTCCCTGGAGGGAGCTTCTTGTTATTGAAAAAGATAGGAGTGGTCACAGGGATGACATGTCAATCACTGCCTTTGTCTCAGCTCAGCATGTGAATTAGTTAGTGAAATAAACTAAATAATATTAAAGGAAATGGGTTTAGAGATTTCCATGAAGATTAAAAAGTGAACCCATAAAAAGAATATTTGATAATGGAGCTTTTACGTGCCCTGCAGGGAGCCATGATGTTTTTGAGATTGTTCCCAGAGGTTTCACCTCTGAAAATTCCTAGTTATAGGGACTGATGTTACAACTTCAAAGATCCTGACTAGCTGGCTCTGACATATCATTCCCAGCAGGTAATCCCCTCCACGGTTAGTAGTTTGGGGAATGATGTCATATCACAGTAGGTGAGGAGGTACTTAGGTATTACTTCTGAATTATCCAGAAGAAGTAGCTAATTGAATAAATTAATAAATGGGAATGTTTGGAAGATGTAAAGAAAGAAATAGCCAAGTTTTACTTGCAGTTTTGTCTATAAGTGTGATTAAACTGAGTAATGAATGAAGAAATTGTTTAATGTATGGACGAGATTTTTAACTAAAAAAATAATTTTCTTTGTTATGATTTCAAAAGATTAAAACTGATCAGATTCTCTTTTTAACAGATGTATAGACAATATATATGCCTTGGCAATAAGACCTTTAGTTCTTAATAAACATTTGTCTGTTGTACCTTAAATAACCTTTTTTGGTTTTGGTGTGTTCAGTCATTATCCAATGCTTCTTCTGGTTGAGAGAGAAAACAGCTATGTCATGTCTCATGTCCAGTAGTCTCTAGGCATCTCTTTAGTTCTTATTGTATTTAATTTCCAAATGCTGCTGACCTGTATGTATAACATAGCTGGGTACCGAAAAAAACTCCAGTTACTCCTCTCCACCGCTGTCCAAAGAGCAATGATGGAGTGTATGCTCTTTCTCTTCACAAGACTTTCCCTTTAAAGACACGCTTGTATTTATCTTACCTTCCTTCCTCTTCAACCTAGATGATGCCACTCTAAACAGGGCAGGTCTGATAGTCAGGGTTTGATACTCAACACAGTATAGGGCCATCAGATATAGTTAAGCACCAGAAAGAGTAGCTGCATTAGTGTTGTAATTCCCCTAGACTAACCACTTGGCTGAGTAAAACAGCATAATCCAAATTCTGTGCACAATTCTATTTTCTAACAACAAAATCATTAGTGTCTCAGAAAAAAAAATAAAATTACCATATTTTGTTTAATCAAAGTTGGTTCTGAATTTAAAATGACCCCCCAATAGCTAGATTCTATATATGGAAAAATTATAAATTTGTTATAATTTTCCTGGTATACAATCAACTTATCAGAGGTCTGTCCTAAATTCATCCCCTTCCTATTGCTTCATAAGGGAAAACAGAGGTTGAGAGGTGACGGTCAAGTGCGCCCTTTGCCCTCTAGTCCCCATTTCTTCCCCTTGCAGCCTGTCATAAAAAAGTTTAAAATTGTGACCCCTTCCGGATTGTTAATGGTCTTTATACTTGTTTCACGATATTTTACGTTCTATTGTCTATGTTTGTTGTTGAACCAAGTTGTTTTGTAATGTTTCTTACATGTTAAGTGACCTGGCCAAG
>JAGPOW010003642.1:30643525-30672700 GCA_030014935.1 Caiman crocodilus
TTATACTTGTTTCACGATATTTTACGTTCTATTGTCTATGTTTGTTGTTGAACCAAGTTGTTTTGTAATGTTTCTTACATGTTAAGTGACCTGGCCAAGGTGATGAGGAAAGCGGTAGCGGAGATCACCAACCAAAGCTTTTAGATAATAGAGGGTTAAGCGGCTGACCTAGATAGTAGTGACTGACAGATAGCCGTGACCCAGATAGCTGTGACTGACAGAACCACCGAGCAGGTTCCAGAACCACCCTCTTACGCAGCAAACTGATTGGTTAAAAAGTTTATAAGAGAGTCTGCTTGCTGCAAGGAGTTGGTGGGTTGTCAGGAGTTGGTGGTGGAGTGCAGAGTCTTTTAGGTTGCTCTTGGTCCTCTCGAGAGAGAGAGAGCTCGAGAGAGAGAGAGAGAGAGGGAAGCCAGGGCGCCTACGCCTCTGTGTGAGGAAGGATTCTTTCCCAGCTCACACAGATACCGCAGTGCTGTGACCACCTCTGTAGCTCAGTACCGTTGGGTCCCTAGAGGGTCTAGGGAGATTAGAACCAAGCGCTGCAATACGACGGCAGCTGGTTGCAGTTGCTACAAGAGACCTCGTACACTTACCGTCCGTCATTTCCCTCGCATTTGTCGTCACCTGTATCAGCGGTTCGCCGCCCTGCACATAAGTTTGGGCCAACGTTGATGTGAGTAAAGTTTCCATTGTCTTTACCACGTTCTGGGAGCCTCTCCTTCTCGCACCAACTCTCCCCCGGGCCCAACGTCACCTGGGTAGGCCCCGCTTTCCAGTGACCGGTGCTTTACCTGGTGGGGCAGATCGACCCAAGGCCTCCAGAGCCACCCGGAGCCTGCTGGCCTTGCGCAGTCACACAGCCTTCTGCTCCCCTGCCACCTTCAGTCTCTGTTCCTCTCCACTCCCTTCCCTCTCTGCCTCTTCCCCCCACCCCCTTACTGTCAAATGCTGCTCAGGCTCTATTCCCTCCTGGAGCACAGCTGTAATGTGGAAGCTCAGCTGTTGCTGGGCCATGCAGCAGTGTCAGCACTACTGACTGGCTGGATTGTGGACAGAGTTTCCATGTGCTCCATGCACAGGATGCAAACGGTGTTCATGAACGTAGTGCTTTATTCATGAATTTCGCCATTCACTGGGGATATGAGAATGTATCCCCCATGAATGGCGAGGGTCTCCTGTACCTCGTCCCAAGGATAGTGGTCACAAATAGTTTGCTAGTAGAGATAAAATTGGAAATCCGGAAAAACGCCAGCAACCAGTAGCACAAGTGGGCTATATGCAATGTGCTCATAAGCAGCCAAATCCTTTGAGCTAGGGGACATTGTTATCTGAATAAACTGGAGTCTCCCAGTCGCATCTGTCTTAAACCTCAAGTACAACTCACATCTGATAAGAAAGGGCAGTTGAAAGCTATTAGAAAGTAAAAAACAAGTTTTAAGGTGACAGTAAGAAAATCCAGGACAAGTGGGACATCTAAGACACTGCCCTCTCCGCCTCCTCCCAAGTCAGTGGCACAGCTGCACACTGGCAGGCAGGAGAGTGGGTGCAGTCCAGCAGGGAGGTGGAGCTGCCAGGAGCACCATGCTGCTCTGCCTCCCTGCCCAACTATACCCTGTAGCTCTGGGATTCCAGGACTCCTGTTTTAATTTTTACCGATCAGCTGGGACTGGCCTTTGAAATCTGGAACTGTGCCAGCCAAACCAAGACATATGGTTACCCTATACTTATGGGGTCACCTTATACGGTCATACATATGGTCATCCTTAAACTTATGCAACATAGTTTTCTAAGCTTCCTTAAAAGTCAAACAAGACAAGATGCTTATGCAGCTATGATGCAAGGAGGAGGCAGTTGTCTTTGGTGTAACGAAACATAAGTATTTCTGTGTGTGCAAAGAGCCACTTTTATGCATAATGCTAATTGGCTGATGAAAACAGGATTATTTATTTGTCATCCAGCTGCTGCTCCCTTGTAGTCAGAATTGACTGTAAAATGGGAAGTTTCTCCTTGGGCACCATGGTCACGGGTTTTCCCTAGGAAGCAAACTAGTAGCTTGAGCCAGAAGAGCCTATTGTAACCATTGGTCTTGTCCTGGCCCAGGAATATGACTAATAGTGCAAAATGGGAGGAAGAACTTAAAACATTAGCCAGAGGAACTAGCCTTAGAATTACAACTCGAATGCAGCTACTGTTTCCGGTGCTTAACTATATCTGATGGCCCTGTACTGGGTTGAGTATCAAACCCTGAGTATCAGACCTGCCCTGTTTAGAGCAGCATCATCTAGGTTGAAGAGGAAGGAAGGTAAGATAAATACCAGCATGTCTATAAAGGGAAAGTCTTGTGAAGAGAAGGAGCGTATACTCGATCATTGCTCTTTGGACAGCGGTGGAGAGGAGTAACTGGAGTTTTTTTTGGTACCCAGCTATGTTATACATACAGGTCAGCAGCATTTGGAAATTAAATACAATAAGAACTAAAGAGATGCCTAGAGACTACTGGACATGAAACATGACATAGCTGTTTTCTCTCTCAACCAGAAGAAGCATTGGATAATAACTGAACATACCAAAATCAAAATGCAGTGCCCCCGGTGGCTGAGGCAGGGGCACAGCTGTGCTGATGATTGCGGGAGCAGGAGGGCAATGGTGGGAGCCCTGAGGCAGCAAGCACAGAGCTCCTGAGGATCTCTTTTAAGTGTGAGGGGCCTATAAAACTTTTCTTTTCAAGGAAGCTTCTCCATCATAACCTGATGACGATAACAAAAACATTTTTTAAAGTTTTGTGGCAAATGTCTCTATAATCAGTAAAGGATGAAGAGCAAAAAAAACCCAGGAGGACCCAATTTATTATTTTTATTTATTTATTAGACTTATACTTTGCCCTGTCAGAACAGCTATTTATATAGGAAACTCTGTTAAATTGGAAACGCTTTTAGAATGTAGCATTTTCTATAGGAGAGGAAGGATCATTTCTTCATGCAAGTCAAATAAGAACAAAAGGGAAATTATTTTTAGCCGTTCCCCCCCTCACTTCCATTCCCTCCCTCCCCCCCACCAAAAATGAAGAATTAATTTAGCCTGGACAAATAGGAAATTATATCTTTAGGTTAGCACAATGCTAACACCTTGCCCCAAACAAACCATACCTCTTGGATGTACCTCCCACCCAAAACAAACTATAGTTGACAGAAAGTTCCTTTCAGAAATGAGACCTCTTACTTTCATCTACACCAGGGGTCAGTACCTCCTGGCGCACATGCTGAAGCATGCCATCTGATGCTATTTTGCTCAGAACACCACTGCCGGCCTGGGCTGTGGTTGGCTGCTGCCAGCCACGAAGCCTGGGCTGTACCCAGCAGGCAGCTGGGAGGCTGCAAGCTCTGCTACAAGAAGCCCAGGCTCCAAGCCTGGCAGCAGCTACCCAGACCCTGGGCTGGCTGCAGCCACAAGGCTGCAAACAGCTGCATCCAGCTCCTGAGCCCTAGCATGAGCTCCATACCACTGCCAGCTGCACACATACCTCAGAGTGGAAAGCAGGGGAGAGGCCAGGGTTGTCCTGTATCAGGCCTCTTCCCACCATCCATTCTGAGGCATGTGTGTAGCTGCCAATGGTTTAGAGCTGTTGCCAGGGCTCCAGAGCAGGGGCAGTGTCAACCTCTTCCCAGTGCTGGGGCCAGGCTGGGCTCAGCCAGCCCAGGAGGTTCCACCCCTTCCAGCACAGCTGCCTCCGCTGCCTGCCCGCCCTGTACAGCTGAGCCCATCCTGCTCAAGCCCTCTCTGATTCCAGCTCCAGCCTAGCCCCTGCACCGGGAGGAAGCTGGCACCACCCCTGCCAGGGGCATTGTACCTTTGTGGGCTCAGCTGTGTGGCACGGGCAGTGGTGGCAGTGATGCTGTGAGAGGTGGTTACAGGGGGGTTAAGATGAAGTTTGAGATGGCTACAGTATTCTCCCCCACCACAAGACTTCTCCCCTGGGAGAGTGCCTCCTCTGGGCAGGAAGCAGCAGCAGAAGTAGCATCACCCCAGCTCCTCATGGCAGCTATAGCTGTATTGCAGCCACTTGGCCGAGGAGAGTCTAAGGTGAGAGCAGGGGGTCAGCATTGTGTTGCCCCAACTCCCCTCACCTCCCAGCCTGTTGAGTTGCCTGCTTCCTGCTGCAGCACAGCCATAGCCCCAGGACACGAGGCCTCACCCAGCCCAGTGCGGCATCCCCCTGAGAGAGAAGGCATCTAGCTAATGGGCAGGCTCCCAACTGGGGCTTCAGTGGGCTGCACTGCAGCCTGGGGACTGGTTCCCTGGGGAAGCACAAAGGCTGCAGTGGGCCTGGGGTTGGTCTTTGTCATGCGGCCCGGTCATGTGCGTGTGTGTGTGTGTGTTTGTCTGGTGGTATGTGTATGTGCATGCGTGCATATGTCTGGTTCTGTGTGCGTCTGTGGTTGTGTGTGCACGCATGTACATGTCTGGTTCTGGGCATGTGTGTGTGCACATGTGTGTGTGTGTCCCATTCTGTGTGTGTGTGCATCTGAGTGCGTGTCTGGTTCTCTGTGTGCGTTTGCCTGTGTGTGCCTGATTCATTTTCTCTCTCTCTCCGTTTTTCTTCTTTTATCTTTCTCTAGTCTTTTTCTCTTCTTTCTTTCTCTTTCCCTCTTCTTTCCTTTCCCTCTTTTTCTCTCTCCTCTTTTTCTTTTCTTTCTCTTTCTCATCACAACATGCTTAACAAAATAAGAATATGCAACTACAAGGTTGGATATCAGGTTTTATTTATTGTCATTAAGTTTAGAATTTTTAGGAAACTTGGTATTTACTGTAACCCCCGCCCCCCGAACATGTTTGATTATTTACTATATTAATATGCAGTGCGTCCTGCCATGAACCCCCCACTCCAGTTTTGTTTTCCTGGCATGCCAGCACTCCAGCACCTTACAAGGTAAACATTGTGGTTCTTTTGGCACTCTGGCCAAAAACATTACCTTCTACATCTTTCTTCTGTTGTAAGATGCATATAAATCTACCCTGTGGATTCACATTTTAACACATATGTTCTTCACATGCATGTATTTGTAGATGTCTAAGATGGAGAAAAAGATTTCATTGAGAAGAAAAGTATATCTAAGACTGTGATGTATAATGGAATAGGTGTTAAAGGCTAGAAAATTAGCCAGTATTGACCTCAAACAATATTAAAGGAAGTGTTTATGTTGAAGTTATTGCAAACAATTCAGTATGTTTATGCTTTACTGCTAGAAGGCTCAAAAGGTGATCCCTGGAGACTTTTACAGCTTTCACCTGTATTTCAAACTCTTTCTTTTTTGCCTACATAGTAGATATATGAAAATGAGAATAGCATGAGATGAGACTGGAGGCTGCAGAATAAAAGAACATTGTTAGTTACAGTCACTTTCTTCGGTCTTCGTCCTCTGGGACATTAGTTTTACTCTGTCCCACTGAACCCATCCAGTGTATTCTGTTGAAAGATAGGCTTTGCCTTTCTTCTACCACTTCTACATTGTAGTCATTGTTATGTGCCTCAGCTTTTAAATACCAGAATATGTTATAATAAATTTTTAAAAGTTCTGTTTTCGACTGATGTATGCCCCACAAAATTATATCCAAGTCTGAGATGTGATGATATGTTGTTCTTAATTTGCATTCCTTGTGAGGAAGGGGAAGAAAGGAGGATATGGATAGCTTTAACATTGCATTTTCTAGCTTTTCTAGAGACAAAATTATTTGTCTTTTTATATTTGAACAGAACTATTCTAATATTTTAAATTAAATTTTCTATTCACAATTATGAATGGAAGTCCAAATCATGATCCCATTCAAACAGATGGGAGAGTTCCTATATATTTCACTTAAATCAGGATTTAGCGGGGGAGGGGAACGGGACATCAATCTGTATCTGATGGACACTTTTTTTTATAGCCAATGGGGTAATTACAGTGTGAAATTATGACCTTTACAATAAGAGATCTTCTTTTACATTCTATCATGTAATGATGTAATTGGGCCATAAAATCCTTATAAAAATTATGAAAGGAACTTGACTGAATAGATCTGGTAGACGATTTTAAAACCTGACTATCATAGTCATCGTATAGAATTGGTATTTTTTAAATATTCCCTAATGTAATTATAGCACAATCTCATCTACCCAAAGTTAACCAAAACTTCCTTTTTGCTAGATCATCGCATAAATGTTTTCTCCAGTTGTTTACCTAGAGAAACCCTTATCTAACTGATTTTTTCCAATGCCCTCAAAACTTTCCAGGTAAACAGAACAGGATTTTACTATAGACACCATAATAGTCCAATCTCTCACCACATTTCATAGACATTTAAACAAAAATGACTAGTGATTTTGAAGGATCTCATTTTTTAAAAGAATGATTTTTCATCATGTTCTAAATATCCTGGTTAAAGTATCTCGAGCTGACTATCCCAAATGGAGTCACTTAGAGTCAGTAACCACTGTTGCTAATAGTGGTTCTTAAAATTAAATATGACTTTGGGTTCTCCAAAAGCATTGGAAAGTAACAGACATTTACTACTTTACCCATTGCTACCATTATTGCTCAGGTCTCTTTTGTACTATGTGTGTATCCAAGAATGCCATTTACTGGGAGAGGAATTATTGAGCAGTAGGAATACATGAAGGATTGGTATTTTTAATATTTTCTATTTACACAGGGCATTTCAAGTGAGGATTTAGAGTACCCTAAAGACACTAATTTTCATAGGCGACTGGTAGTGGGGGCTTTAAGGGGGGCATATGAAATCCCTGACAGGGCAGTCTCCAAAGCCGACGCTGCCAGCAACGTCTGCGGGTGCTCGCCAGCTTCGCCCCCACAGCCAATGCTGCCAGCGTCATGTGCGGGTGCCCCCCCCAGACTCAGGAGGCACCAGTTGCCCATGCTAATTTTCACATTATTCCAGTAAATTATGCTTACTGTGCCCATTTTATAGGTAAGGAAAGTAATACATAAGACATAGACAAGTTAAAGGATTAACCTAAGTTCATGCAGTTAATCGCTTGTTAGAGGTCCTGGCTTGAAATTCATTTCTCAAATATGAGATTATACTGTTCATCACATTTCAGTCAGTGTTACCACAGTCTATAATTATAGGAATATACTGCTTCTAAATTGTAAGCCATATTTACATGAATATTATTTTTTGAGCAGCAACTGGCCTTTCATTAATATGTGTTTGTATCATAGCAGCAATAGTCCAACCATTTTTAATGTAGTCTTTTTAGAAATTACATGACAAAATATTTTTCTTATTTTTTAAGAAATACCTTTTTAAACTTACAAACAACTAGACCTGAAAAAAATTAAGATTTTTTTTAAATGATCACAAACTGTTTGAACAAGGAATTTCACTTCATTGTTGTAACTTTCCACAGTGTTATGATTAGAGAACTCTTTTTCCTCACTGAACTTTAAAAACAAATGAAAAGATTTTTTAACTTAAATGCTGTCTGGTAACATTTTTTTTTAATTATTGGATACATTGGCCACCAGAGTTAACTTCTGAAGAAACAAAACTATACAGAAGATCACAAGTGAGGTTTGGATGTTTCCCGCTTCTTTCCTCCCCAATTCAGCAAGTTACTTATACCTAGTTGTGAGCACAAAAGTTGTCCTAACAAATCCATATACTTAAAATTAGGCACATAATTAAATACCTTACTTGAAACATTGTTTTGATCTCCTGCTTCCAGTCAACACTAGAACCAACATGTTTATCTTTTTAGGACATGTATTATCTTCTAGTGAGTGATCCTTTTTGATAAAAGTGGCGTAGGGCTGATGGACTGTGGGATGGTTTATATATCCATATTGGACTTTCTTGAGCAGAAGATATTTCATCATGTCTGTTGATTCCAGAAGAGAGAGAGAATAAATAGGGGATAGAAATAATGAGAAGGATGAGCAAGATCATAAGGAAAGTTTTATTTTGGATCTTGTTTCCTTAGCTTATTCTTCTCTGTCAAAGCAACTTTCTCTTATTAGGGTTTCAGCACTGACTGTGCCACTTTTAATTGTCATGTTCTTGTTGTGTCATTTAAAAAGCTAAACTTGGAAGTGTTTAATTTCTTTTTGCATTGTTTAATAAAATGTAAAAAAAAAAAAAAAATGTTGGTGAAGCGTGACTAAAACAGGACCTTGCCAACATGGGTACAGTTAAAGAAAAGACAAAGTGGAAAGAAGAAAACTATTAAAAATTCATTTTAAAGGAAATTATTGCCTTGTCCATGACTTTCAGGAGCATAACAAGCAACTTTAGATTTAATATTCCCTTTTGGAACAGGGACAGCTATAATGGGGGAATCCAACTTCTTTGAATTTAGTTACACGTTACACTAAGAGAAAGGAATAATAGGTCAGAGATAGCTGTAATGCTGTTGTGCAAGCCAATGCCCTGAGAGATGCTAGAGAAATGTCCAAAAGCAAATGTTAAGAAAAAAAAATACTCTAGTAATGAAATAGTTCTCATTTTTACAAAAAATCATGTATTTGTATTGATTTTGCTTAACACTTGAGTTGTGCATATGCCTGAAAAACAGAGTGAATAGTGTTTTCCTAAGTGTCTAAGTCCTCTTCTGTAAAACCTTTTATGGAATTTGACTTCTACTGACTTTCTCCAGCTGTGTGTTTGCTGTCAAACACAGATACACATCCAGTGAGGTAGCTGAAGTTGGCTGCCTCCCTACCAAGTCTAGCTTTAAAGGCCAGGCTTTAAAGTTTCACTTCAATGTAGTAAACCATGCCACAAGTGGGTGGATAATGTTGACCTTGTCTGCTTATTTCACTATAAAAGTGCATCTCTTGTGGTTGTGCAGATGCTGCTGGTCACAGTTTCCTATGTAGAGCTGTTTGGGAATTTTTTTATGATTAAAATTCTGGTTTTATAAATCTTTTTGGAAAATGTCAAGTCCATGCAATAAATTATTTTGGCCAGTTTTGTCAGCAAGGTTTTTTGGGTCCAGAATGGAATTTATGGTCAGAACAAGAATAAGATGCCAGAACAACCTATAAGGCTTCTCTGCTTTCTGCTTATGGCACAGTTGTTAGGGTGCCTATCCTAATCTCTGGTCTCTAGAGTGTCTTATACTGTCTCTCTCCTCCAGTGAATATTTCATTGCTTATATAAAGTGGATCAATTCCAAATAGAGCTAAGAGAAACCTGCTCCAGTGCCTTAACTTAGGCACTACCTAAGGGGCAGGTAGGTTTCATTCAGACAGTGCAAGGACTCAAATCTAGTGTTGCACATCTCTTAAATGCCCAAATCACTAGGCTTTTGGCTATTCTCGAGTGAATCTCTTTTTCAAAAAAGTAACAGCTAAAAAAATCCTCAAGGTATTTTCAAGTGAACAATTTCCTATCCCATTCTACTTGCAAGAATGCAAACCAGTTTTGAAAATGTAGATAAGGTTATTAAGTCACTTAGAGACTTTGGAAAATTTACCCAAGATCCTTCATAGTTGTTATTATTTTAAGAAAATTATTAACTTGGTTCTGTAGTTAATATGCATTTTTATTTATTTATTTTGCATTCATAAGACTGGCAAAGCTGGGTACTACTTAAGGATGTGTGTTGTTTCTTTAAATTAAGTTCCAGTTTTCTTTTCTGGGAGGACCTCTGTGACTTTCATCAATACTCAAATATCCCCTCAGCTTGGATGATTTAAAACATATTGTAACAAGGTATAATGATATCCCCAAACAACACATGGTATATGAGGGGTGTACTTGGTACGTGGTATATGATCTATTCAGCTTAAAGTATTCATGTCCTCTGTGTGCCTTTGCAGAACCAAGGGCTTTTTAAAACCTGTATTCTGTTTATAGAACATCACTACTAAAGAATATGCTAGCCACTGACATCAGTTACATTTAACTTAATTTACTATTATGTTGCCGTTCTTATTTGTCATTTTTCAATTTCAGGAATAATATAACATTTATTCTTCTAATGTGTTGTACATACCCAGATAGGTTTATAATAATATTGGAATATATTGGCATTGTATTTAAGCGTAATCTCTCACATTGTGTACCTCCCTTTTAAAGAGTATTTCTCATATATTCAGAAAGTCCTCCTATATGTTTAATTATTGAGGTTAGACTGAATTCCATATTAAGGCTCATATAAGTGAATTGACATTTTATAGAATGTTTTTATGCTGCGGTTTTCATTGTGAAAATTGTAACTTTGAAATTCCTTTTATTTTCAAATAAGAAAAGAATTAATTCTTTTATTGCAGTATTTTATTAGGCTACTGAATCATGTGATTTGATACAGTAAAAGGCCTGGTAAGAAAGAATGGAACTTAATCTAGGAGCTAATCAAAATTATGCCAGTAGACTTCAGAAAACCTTGGAAAAAGGTGTACAAACAACCATTTATTTATGATGCCGTAATTTACATTGGGTTTGAGTTCTGATGTAAATTATGTCTGGAAAGAATGAAGGCATAAATACTGTTGCCCCAGGTTATTAAGAATTACTGTATTACAGACCCCCACCACTAGGTGGCAGGGACTGTTTAAGCTTCAAACTGCAACAAGTACTTAGATGGCTGTGGAAAGTGGACTATATAAAATATATGTCTGGTGTATAACTACTGAATGCAAGGATCAGAAAAACGAACTTTGGGCTGTTGCTATATTAGGTAAAATATGTTTCCACCAAATTCATTCATAAAATTGATAGTAAAACGTTCATAGACCAAAACGCTTTCTTACCTGCAGTTAATGTGCCCATTTATCTTGGATACCACAAGGGTAGACCAAGAGGCTGAACACATATTCCTTCAGTCACACGGGACATGCATGGAAGAAGTCAGGACATGGATGGACATTCACAGAAGATTAGAACAGGATGCAATATTTAATCTAGTGCCAATGCTGCCAACTCAGCCATCCTGAAAAATCAGACATTGCCTAACATATATCGTGCCTAAAATTATTTTATGTAGAAAAACAAGACATTTGATTTTAAACTGTAATGGGGTATATAAACTATAATGTTGTTATTTCAGTTGTCACCATAGACCAGTCTTGTTGCTTACAGTGTAAGGAGTATTTGGGGAACTTCTCTTTTATTGTTCAGCTGTCTCATAAAAGCAGGGCCTAGTCTGCTGCTAGTAAGAAAATTATTGTGCATGAGCTTGTGGTTATACCTAATCTCTACCTCTGTGCATGTATCATATACACATACAGTTAAATATAAGAGAGAATCTGAGACCAGTCAGGATAGTACAAAATGCATAACCTCAATAAACAGAATGGCAGCTCTTCAATGTATTTTGGGAATGCTACAACAATATCAATTAAAACAAAAGTACTTCGAATCTTAAACTACACAGCTTTGCTGTTATATTAGGAAACATATTTATAGATGTGTTTCAGGTATGTTGTCCTCTTTTTCTTCTCCATCTAAATATATTTTTTTAAATGTCCCTGTTTTTTCCCTGCCAATCATATACTCATTTAGTCCCTGTTTCTTTTCTTGTGGGGCTAAGCTGGCTTCCTCATTTTTGCAGTTCATCAATACAAAACTGATTTGAAGCTGAGCTGTATAATAATAAGCCTTTCAGCAGCCAGGCTTGACACTTGCCTTGTAATTAAGGCCTTGATGGTTGTGTTGATGGCAAATGAAAGAAAATGGCTTTGTTCTCAATTCCAGAGGCTTGATTGCTGGTTCTCGTTCTCACCTGAATTCGACCCATTCTGCATTGTGCACATGATTGCTGGAGTGTGAGTAATTGCAGCACTGGCAGATGACATTTTCATGAAGCACACTCTGTACTGCTCCAGAGGGAATTTACAGAATTTATAGCTGGAGAAGCTCATCAAACATGGATTTAGGAAATGCCTATGTGAAAAGTGGGAGCCCACAACCAAATATCAGAGCTTTTCTTTTGACATTTGCTTTTACATAAAGGACTACTGCCTGCAACCTGTTTTACCTTATGTTAGCAATCTTTTCTGAACTCGATTTTGTGATTAAGAACAGTTATTTAAGTTAATTAAGGCTAAATCTCTGTCACACATTTTTCTTCATTTTTCTCCTTGAACTGGAGTATAAGTAGAATAAGGAAAAAATTTGATTTCTTGTTTCCTATAAAGATTTTACAGATGTAGCTGTTTGAAGCTCTATGGCTGCTTTCACCTCTTGATGAAGAATAGCTTTGTTTTTAAACCAGATGTATTTTCCTCTACCTTTCTGCAATTTTTTTCATTCCATAGAACGTATTGTACATTTTATTCATCTTTTAAGTGATACAAACATTAGACATTTAAATAAAAAAAGAATAAAGACCTGCACAGCAGCTTCAAAGGCAATAATGCACATGCCTTTAAGGAAAGAGAGCTTAAAATACTTGAATATCACCAAGCACTTAGCTCTCCAACATTGAATATTGTAAATATGAATTGCACATTAGAGATTTGTATGGTATGTAACATGTCATGATATGTATAATTTTCTCCATCCTTCCACCCCATCACTTCTGCCTTTTTTTCCCCCACATCTGTCAGTCTCTGCGTCTATCGCATATTCGCCTCATTGGAATGTAACCCTGCTTAGCTTCTCTTTGCTCCCTTAACACAATAGCACTTGGACAACTACCTATAGATTGTTGTTGCATTTATATCTTTCCCAGCAATTGAACTATTGAACTAACAAAAACATTTACACCATTCAACTGACCTTCTTCAATCACAAACTGTTTAGGCTGTCACCCACTTTAAAAGTGAAGATACGTAACCACTGTGACTTGGATGTATTTTTATATTGCTGTCTGTCTGGCAACTGAAAAGTCTCTGTACTTAGCTGCTAATATTCCCTGAAGCTCCTTAAACAGCAGAGAGAGAGCCTTTCCTTTTATTTCATTTGGTGTTATTGAGAGATCCTGCATTGTTGCATGATTACATTTTTGTTGGGTTTATAGATTAGCCACTGGGAAAATTTAGGCAAGAGGATCCTTTGAGTTTCTGTAATAAATATTCTTTGATCATATGTAGTGCTGATATTGTAAATGCAAGACTGCAATCTGAAATCCTGTTTCATGTTGTTAAACTGCCCATTGTTTTTGATGTGGGTTGCTTTTGCCACATTTCAGTCATGTATCTGAATCAGTACCAACACATGGCAACAGGAAATAGATCACAGACATAACAAAGCATTTGTGGGTGGTGTAGTATTCCCATTCAAATCCTGAGGGAATTTTGCCATTGACTTCAATGGAAGAAATATAAAGCCCATAATAAGTATCTCATGCTATTAGTTGTCTATTGTAGATACTTTAGTTCATTGCTAGTACTAGTTCTGAGTTTCAGTATTAGTCTTTAAGGCCCTTGGTGCTTTGTGGCCTACTTTTGAGACTTTAGATCCAGATCCTGAAAGATACTTAGGTGGCAGCTCCCAGTGATTTCAGTTAAGCTCCTAAATAACTTTTGGGATTTGGTGTTCAGTTAATCACCTGCAGTTGTCCAGAACAAAGTAGTGATCATGCTTATGGGAAAGCACAAGGCAGAGATTTTACTAGCATGCAGGTTCTTAGCTTATAATGCACGAAGAAGAAAGGTAGTGTGACTTCAAGATACCTCTTAGCCATCCTGATCCTGGGATATTTGAAAGGTTCTAGGGAGATTCTTGGTACAAGTTATGGGAAGGAATGTATGAAATATGCAGCTTCCTGGGCTTAAAGCAGCTAACTTTTGGTTTGCAAAGTCCAAGACATAGTTTCAAACACTCCACAGACTTCTGGAACTGAAAATACTCTATAGCACTTACAGTTAGCATAGCCACATTAATGAGTCATTGTGGGCAGTCTAATTACTTCTGATACAAAGCAGAAATACTTTGAGTGTAATATCATGTCAATATACCCATATTACTTCTGGTTCAGGAGGTAGCCTGCTTTTTGATCTGGAAGAAATATACCTATGTTCATGCTACACCATACCTGGGGTAATTAGCTTTGGTTCTAGTTAGCATAGCCACTTAAAGCAGAACTGTGCATGGACAAATTAATTCTTCAGGGACACTTTTAATTATCATGAAAATGATGCTGTTTTAGCATGCCTTCACTGCATTCAGTTTGGAAAGTAACTGTGGGCCACATCTTGAATAAGACTTAGTAGAAGCATGCTCATATAGTGCCTGGCAGCTTGGCACATGCAGCAGGACTCTTGCAGGTAATACTGAGGCATTTGATGTGCAGAGAAGATCAGGTGATTCAGGACCAATTTTCTGAATTCAGAACAAAGATGGAATTATACCTAGTTCTATTTCTACAATTTGGAGTACCCTCAGCAAGCATCAACTAAACTCTCCTTTCACATGCTGAAAAACAATATATAGACTTCTATCACCTTATTATTTTCAACCCAAATCAACAGGTCATTGATAGTTATTTGCTCCCATTCAGAACTCCAAAATTTAGATTTGCTTTGCTATGTCTGAGATGCTGAGACAATCCTGAATTAAAGTTTATTAAACTAAAAATGGTGATGAAGCCACAAAGCTTTTGTACTTTCAACCTTTCAGTTTAATTAAAACTAAAATGTACTTCTGCATTTTGAGATCTAGTTCTCCCATCCTGTAGGTTAGAATCTGTGTTTGCAATGGCTTTTACAGTATTTATTCTTTTAATTCCATCGGTTGGTGTCTCTATTTGTTCAACATCTAATTATACTATTCAGTCAAGTTCACCTTTTACTTTCTATCTCACTACAAATTGAACTTTATGGGATGCATATATGTTTGGCATACTAGTTTCTGTATCAGCTTTATTATATATCAAGCTATTAAAGACATCTTTTTTTGTAATCTTGTTCAGGATACAAGATATACTGCATTTGCAGGTTATACTTCAATGCAAATTCTACATTTATCTTTAAACAATTTTATAACATGAGCTTAATTTTCCATTTATTTTAAGATTAATTTTCCATTTTAAAAATTGTTATAAACCAGTTTCTCATAGGAACTTGTTTTGTAACTATGGAAAGCCCAGGGGCTGCCAAGGAGTACCAGGTCAGGAGACATTTGGGGCAGGAGGAAATAGTCCCTGTCTGGACTCCTGTGGGGAACCCTGGCAGAAGGCAACTCCTGGGACCAGGGAACTATCTCCCACACCCTGGTGGATAGCTAACCAGGAGCTGATTTCGTTCCTCATCAGGTGTCTACACAAGCGATATGGCACCATTACTAATCCCAACTAAATTTGCTACTTGCATTTGCAAGTAGCAACTTAAACTGAAAGGTTGAAAGACACACATGCTTACTTTGCAGTAAAATGTATAAATGCGAAGCTAAGCATCTCATGTAGATGAGCCCTGTCTGTCTGAAATTTCCAGTGTAGGTGCCAAACATGAGAAAAATAAACATGGGTTGATACAGGCAGCTGTCCCTAAGACTTGTACTGATAGCACAAATTCCTTAAAAATCATAATGTAGCAATCTCGATATGGCACAATTATTCATTGTAAATAAATTATCTAAAGGATTCCATTCACAAATAATTTACAAGGTGGTCCTGAGCTACAAAGAATTTATTCATTTTTCCAAAGTATCCTCCAAATGTATTTTTAGACGAACTGAATCACCAGAGGCTGCTTCCCCTATTGTTCACTATTAGTTATCATTAGTATGTGAATGATCACATGATATCTTTTTTTCTGTTCTTTTTGGTTGACTAAAACTTCTGAAAGGAGATAAAAAATAAATAAGAAATAACAAACAAATATTTTTGGAAATATAGATCAACCTGAACAAATGATTGTCAAAAGAACTGTTCTTTGTACTTTGAACAAATGTTTGTGAATATCCTTTTGCAGCATTTTGCCTAGCTGTAGCATCACAAAATATGCTTTACTGCATTACATTTTTCAAGTATATTACCATGCTAATTAATTGTGTTATGTCTGTTTATCTTGGTCAAGGGCTATTGCAACTTGCAACTGCAAAAGTATGGGCAGTAGCTCTTGTGGTGAGGGGATATTGTACTGAGTATCAAAGAATCTCCCCTAAGTTACTCATTTTCTTCTCTTTTACTGTTCTGGTTGCAATAAACCAGAGAGCCTATTTCAGTAGGGTAGCATATGAAAAAAAAATTCTGCTTCTATTTGGAGCTGGATTGCACATTGGTTAGTTTGAACTAGTTTATGTAAATATACATATAAATAAAGAAATAAAAGAGTGGCCTTAATGGTCTTTAAGGATGTGTTTCAGATTCATCACCTTCATCCCCTGCATCTTCTTGCTTAGATAGTCGAGTGGTGTCTGTCCTAGAAGTCCCTGCAGTAACAACATTCACATGCCTCTCCTCTATTGTCTGTGGTAGAGTTTGGTCATAAGTTTCTTCTAACAGGATCCATGTCTTCCTTTGTGTTTGCACTCTACTGAGGATACTAGTACTAAATCAAACTAGAGTTACTGCTTTTGATATTATGCCAGCCTTTCACAGTGCTGCAGGATTGCTTTGTTAATTTTCATTCAAAAGATTATGTGACTATTAAACAGCTCAGTATGGGTGTTGCAGAAGATTGAATATGAAATCCAGCTGAAGTGTAGAACTATGCCTTGGACCCACATAGATGAGCCCTTGTCCTTTCATTCAAGGACAGAATTTGTTTCTCTGTCTGTATAGTACACACAGAATATAAACCGCTTTAATCAAAATCTGGCATTGTTCATGGTGTCTGTAATGTATGCCTATTGGCCACATCCATTCCCAATAAAATGTTTGAGCTGCTATAGTCAATGTGGAACTGCAAATGTGCATTTCCTGTAACTCCTTTAAACAATTTAATTATATTTTGTGCAAGGGTTTCTTTCCAGTTGATTATTGGCACTTTTTAAGATTCTATCACTTTATCATCTAGGTTGCTAAAGAAAACAGCAAGATGTGTCCAGAATGGAAAGTCTATGTCTGCGTTCTACATTTAGTTTAATTATTGGCAAATATCCTCAAATACTCAGTCTGGTTTTCTTCTGCTTTGGCTCTTTGGGCAGATCTGTCCTGTGAATGTGACCCTGTGAATGAACTTGTAGGCATTTAAAATGCTTCCAGAATCAAAAGCTTTTTTTTCTTAAAAGCCTTCTCTCTCATCCTAAATAGATGAGAGCAGCAGGAAGTTAGATTTGAGAGAAAGGGCAAAATTCTGGCCTGTTGCGTGCTTGGGTGGCAGAAAATTCAGTGAACCTCTCTCCAGTAATTTCAGGGCATTTATGCAAGAGCAGAGCTCAACATGGACTGCATGCTCCTTTAGATGCTAGGTACCTGGCAGCAATCCATAATCTCCAGGTAGATTGGCCATTCAAGTGAGGGACAATGTCAGAGCCCTTGTTGTCCAGCAGGCATGATACTATTGGCACTGAGTCTTAGTGGCAGGCCTTGCTGCTTTTTTAGAACAGCAGCAAGTAATGTAACAAAGTATTTTGCCTCTGTTCTCTAGCCATCTTGCCCCTTGCAAGCAAAAAAGTACAAGGACAAGGGACTTTTCACTCAGCAGCTAGTGCCCTGCTCCCTTGGCCTCTGGCATGCCTCACAGTCAGAAGGACTACATTTTGCTCATAGTTTAAGAACTACAGTACAGTCTTCCCCCCCAAAAAACAATCCTTCCCTTAGTGCCAGCTATGTTGTTTTCTCATTAATTTTGAATTGTTGCTTGGCAGTGACTGATTCTTTGAACTATTAATCATACCTAAGCTAAATTTGACATTAGGAAAATATGCCATCAAGTATGCATACAGATACTTATGCATTGTCTGTCTTCAATATTGAAGCATTTAAAAATTTTGAGTGCCCTGAAAGTCATCTTTGGATGTTTTTGTTCAGATAAAGGATGTTCTGTGTTAATGCTTTCCATTTCAGATTACCCCATCTTAATTATACTTTTTGAGTTATGGATATTGTTTTATGAGGCTAAGATAGATTTGCTTCAAAATCAGATTGTCAAAAGTGCTATTTATAGTTACATTTAGGCATGTTGTAATGTAAAAGAATGTATTTTGTCTGTGGTTGTAACTCAGCAATTCATTGATGATGGTACTGTGTCTTTTCCTTAAACTAAATTGTCTGATTTTGCAAATGGATACAGACCTTCGCATTCTGACTGGTTAATTAGGCTGCTGAGTTCTTGTTCTGCAGTTGCTCTTATTTATTCAAGACATTTTTATTTTTGTTTGACCTTTGACCTTTTGTATTTATTTCCAGAAGTCCAGCCTGTGGGCCTGAATCCATGTCAGCTGAAGTGAATGGCAAAATGTCCATTGTCACCAGCAAAAGTTGGATTGGGCTCACAGTGCTTTGATTCAGGTGACTGCCAAGTAATCCCAGGGTCATGATTTCAGTAGATTTATCTGAACTGTCATCTGCTAATGTCTGTTCACAATGCTTATTAATATTAAATGTATCGGTTCTTTTATAATGATCAAAACTAGTGGAAGTGGTTTCAATTACTTTACCTTTTCCCACAATAATTAGTGCACAAATGAAAATTACTACACTAAACAGTGACCACCAGTACTGAGTGGTCACAGCATCTCAGACACACAACTTATTAAAGTATAATAGGGATTTGCTTGTTGCTTTTGTGCTGCTGAATGCTTCCGTGGGATTGTGTTCCAGTCTCAGTTGCCATTCTTCCTTCTTTTGAGGGGCAATAAGCATCTTCTGGGAATTGCTAGTTCTCAGCATTGGTTAGGATTTTGTCCATGATGGATACATGGAGCACTGGATATTTCACCCCAAGTACTAAACCAACAAAGGTATTAGCTCCAGGTGTTTTCAGAACTCTCATGTTAAGCACCAACACTTATAGCACTTCAGAGGCCTAGATACTAGTCTCTCCTTAAACATGTTTTATTTAGGTAATAGGAAGTACAGATTGTTACTATACTCTCAGATAAATTCTACCCTCATTTGTATGTAGCAGCTCTGTTTCTACTGTTTCAGAAATCATTTGAATTTGTGTTTAGGCCACCAGAATTCAGGGGTTTAACATTAAAAGAAATGTAATTGAAGGCTGTAACAGGAAGCCAGAGGACTTCTGTTATTTTAAGAGGAAACTGTAGCAGGCTAAGTTGGATCAGGGAAAGGCTGGCAGCTAGGAAGCAAGCTAGACACTAATGAGCTGGCTGCTAGTAAACACACAGATTGCTAACCACAGGTAGAGCCTAACCCTGGGAGGGTAATTCATCCAGGGAATGATGACAGAGCAGCAAACAGGACCAAGGGATATGGGTAGACAGTCCACAAGCAAAGGACTGCAGACAGCTGAACTAAGCCCTGGCATAGAAAGCTAGAGCATCATTGGGCACAGGAGGGGAACACCTATGAGTGGCTTCAGAATCACATGGCTGAATGGGGCAGGATTTAGGAGGCACATAAAAAAGCCAGTGCCTAAGATCAGGCAGTCAGTCTGGCCCTACAGCCAAAGGGGGAAGAACCTCTGACCAGGAAGGCTGCAGAGGAATGCCTGGATGACATCTAAACTGCCCTGTGAATATCAGGAAGGTGCTGAGGGCTGACAGGGAATACAACACAGGGTAGAGGGAAGTTTTATAGTACAGCAATTGAGCTGGGGTTTATGTTTGGCTCCAGTGTGAGGTTAGTTTGCATTACAGCCAGTGGGCTTACTTTTTTGTTAATGATTAAACCAGTGGTTTGGGCATGACTGTAGGGGTGTGTTCCACAGCAGGGCAACTAGGGGAGCATATTGTGGGTAACCCATAGTAGGGCTCCTGAGACGTGCATTATGGGTAACCCACAGAAGGAAGCCAGGGACACACAAATGCTTGGAAGTCCTGCCAGAGGCCGGGCTCCAGAGAGAGAAGACTATTAAAAACTGTAGTAGGAAAGACAGTTTAGATGGCCTGGCACTGGGAAGGCTAAGGCCAAAGCCCAAGAGGGGCAAAACCAGGACCAGGGGCCCAGAGCCATGAGAAGCAGGGCCATAGCCCTAGCAGAGAGATGGGGCTGGCTCCAGCCATGAGAGCTAGGGCCTGACCCCAATAGCAACATATAAATGGGCCAAGGGCTGAGGGCCCAAACCAAGAGAAATGGGCCAGGGACTGAACAAAACTGAGATTCAGAAGTTTGGCTAGGGGAGGTGTGTCTAGGCTGGTAGTCTACAGTAAAGAGTGACAAGTGGGCTCAAGCTAAGATGGCTGAGGCTCATACAGGCTGGAGCATGAATCTGTAGTATCATCTGTGAGGCATGGGCATAGCTACAGGGGTGGCCAGATAAGACAATAGGTCCCATGAGGCATTGATGGGCCAGAAGGGCCCACTTAGCAAGAGGAGCTAGATTGGACACAATCCAAGAGGTCCAAGAGGACCCCACTGGACACAGAAGCAAAGAGGGATCACTTTGGGACCTCTGGCAGACTCCATTTTTTAGTTCTATTATTCCAACAAAGGCATGGCAGGAAGTGGAAGAGGGAAGGTACACAGGAAGCCAGAGCAGGGCAGAAGCTGTGTGGCTTCCAGCAGGTATTGCAGCCGCCATCCCTGGGGCCTCAGTTCCATTACAAAGGCAATAATAGTCTAAAATTTCAGAATTGAAGAACCAAATGCATATTTTCTTAGCAATCTGGCATGAAATCAGGTTCCTAAATGACTGTTAACACTAGTGAATATCTGATCTGCATACTCACAGTTACATAAATGTGCCTACAAATGTCAGCTGGTGTTTAGATATGAGACTTGCATGTTATCGGACAACAGGCAAGAATATATGGCTGAAGTTGATGTTATTGGTTCTTTAGCGTCCCAACTCACAGTGACTTGAATTTTGCTATGTCCAAATCAACCAGTGATTTTAGTGAGAGGTTATAAGTCCTTAATGCCTTTGAAAATTAGTTCATATGTATTTAAAACATGTGGGTGAGGATGACATTATTCTCCTTCTCTCTCTTACTCTCTCTCTTTCCCTTGGTATAGGAAATAATTAATTCTGTTGTACTGATGGAATTAAATAATTATTTATGTTTATAATGGAAAAAACTTTTTAAAAAATAGTTGGATGTTGCTTATGAGAGGGAGAAGAGATAAAATTCTTGTATGTTAAATTTTGCTGCAGAAGTCAAAGTTTAGTCATCTGCTTTCTGCTCGAGTTGTCAGCAGTAATGAATAATGTATGTCATAAGGGGGTTGCCTTTACACTGCTATGGTTACAGTCGCTAGTCTTGGTGCTGAAGTAGAAACACCTCAGAAAATAAAAATATAGGACTAGATGAACCATTCACATTTCATAGAGTTGCAATGGTACATTTATTGCATAAATAATTAAGTTTTACCTCAAATTTGTGTGTAATTGAAGTTGGGTGACATAGTGTTGCCATTTTCATCATTACAATATATCAATAAAATTGCAAGATTGGGTCAAACATTTCAAGCTTTACTGTCTCCTTATTTAGAAAAAAACCCTCTCACTTAGGTCATTGCATAGAGGCAGAGTAAAGTCATCATCAGGATAAGGTTCATTGTATGTAAGTATGATTCATAATTTTAACTATGCTAATACAGAAAAGAAAACTGTTGAAGCTACAACGTTTCCCTAACAAATTAGAGCCAGTTTCTTTGCTATTCTCTACTTAAAAATTATTAGCTTAATCAAAACAAAACAAATGGTATCAAGAATTCTGGGCTCTTAGTAGGGCTCTTTTTAATAAGTAATCTCTTTATAGCCTATTGAACTGAACTATTATATATATTATAATATTATTACTATTATTATTATATTATTACTATTTTATATTAATAATTGTTAGTGAGACAAGGTCCTTAAAGTGTAACTGCACTTGTAAAATATATGCTGACTCTTCTGTGAACAGGCTTATCTTGTAAGCATAATTCCACAATCTTTCCATGGGTACTAATTCATTATTTTAAAGCACCATGAGTCCTCTCTTTTAGTATTTTTAGAAAAACCAAAATAAAGACACTATTAAAACACATTTTACTGTATTACATATGTAAGCTGTTTGTTCCATAGGAAAAAATATTTTATCGTATCAAGTTTCAGTTTTTAAGTTTTTAAAAGTATTTCTTTGACTGAGAAATATCACATAAGAAGTCTAGTACAGTATCTTTTAGAGGATTTATGGTAATACCTCTGAATTTAGATGATCATAAACAGCATGGTGAGCCCCTTAGGGTCTCTTCATTTTCTTGACACACTCCACTGCTGCCCCATTAACACTTCGTCTGTTATTGCCATATACTCAGTTTAATGAGTATCTTTGAATTTGGAGCTGTATACAAGAAACAATAGCTAAAACAACTGATGTACCTACTGTAGCTTTCAACACAGTTTCCATTTCTCTCTGCTAGTGTTTTTTAAAGAAAAAGTATTAAATTGTTTATTCTTCACCATATTACCTGGAGTGTCTTTTTTTAAGTATAATACAATAAGCTCAAAAACTGAGTAATGGCTTTAAATACAAAGCCATCTGAATAAAGGTAAATACATACTTAATAGATGCCACAGAAGGTGATTTCTAGCCTAAATTAGGTCCTGTTAATAATGAATTTTAATATAAAGGAAAAAATAGTATGCTATATTTCTTATTCTGTCAAAGGATAAGATGATTTTATGTTTGTGTAAACCGAAAATTTAAACCAAAGATTTAATTTCCAATACCAGTGAGGAGCTAAGTATCTGGCATTTGAGGTTAGAGTGTAGTTCTTAATATTATTTGTGATTAAATTAAATATTTAAAATTGAATTTATTGCATTGATATAAATGCATGGATAAAACAGGTTAAATTAACAATGAAATAAACAATTAAACAACCTTGTTGTCAATTAAGCAAATCAACTCAATTTAAGGCCTGTATAATATGGCACTGGACTACATCAGAATATTTAAGTCCAATAATTTTATTTTGTGCTACTTATTAATAGATCTGCTAAATTAATAACATGCTACGATACTTACTTTTATCCTTAACTTATCTACCACAGTTGCTACAGGGTCCAGAAAGGACTTGAAAAATTGAATAAAAGTTTTAGCTATTGGTCTTCATGTGAATTCTCTGCAGAAATCATTTTTATTTAATATTAAACCATAATATTTTAAACAAAGATTTATTTGACTAAAGAAAATACAAGTGTGATTAATTTTTGCTTTTCAGATGATTTAATTAATTAATTAATTAATTAATGTATTTTTATTAGAAAATGAATCTGGAAGAAAATTGGTGACTCCAATACAGTGGACCTACAAGCACCCTGACAGGCTCGGAGAGCAGAGTCTGGACCAAAGAACAATTACCCCATCAAACGATTTCAGGTACAATTGACCTAAATATAGCACTCTCTTGAGATCATTGGTAAGAGTTAATTTCCCATATTGTTTATCCCATTTGCTACTCCAAGTAACCATTGTGATTTTATCTGCCTGGTGCTTCATGACTTCTGGGGTGTGGTTAAAAGTTCTGCTGTGTGTTCTTTTTAAAGAGACAATTAAAACTAAAAAAAAAAAAAAGAAATTGCAATTAAATTAATTGATGCATATATTGTTCTTGCTGCTGAAGTTGTATAGAGCAAGAATGAGTGCTCAAATTATTGTAGACCTGTAAAGCATGTGTAGATACTCCCACTGTGAGGGGATTTAATAGCAGACTTCAACGACCAGAAGGGTTGCTCCAAAGAGGATGCAGCTAGAATATTGTTATTGGTAGCAGAGGACAGAACAAGGAGCAAAAGTCTCAAGCTATAGCAAGGGAAGTTTAGGTTAGATATTAGGAAAAAAATTCTCACTATGAGGTAGTAAAGTACCCAAATGTAGTAGTACCCAATGAGGTAGTAAAGTACCCAATATGTTACCCAAATAGGTTATGGAATCTCCATCCCTGAAGATTTTTAAGACCTGGCTAAACAAAGCCTCGACTGGAATGATCTATTTGGGGATGGTCCTGCTTTGAACAGTGGGTTGGACTAGGTCAGTGTTTCTCAACCCATGGGTCACAATCCAAAAGTGGATTGTGAGTGCAAGAATATATGAAAAGGTTGTGAACAAACTTTAAAAACTGATTCTCTTTTAAAAGATAAAACCATGGGAAAACATGGGTTTTCTCTTGTAGGCTGGCAGAGTTCCAGGCTGCAAGGGGCTGCTTAGGGCCCCTTATGCCCAACACACTGAGGGGTGGGGGGATGGAAGGATGGGGGTGTGCGGGGCTGGGACCGGCCTTCCCCATGGAAAGGCCAGGGGGATATTATCTTGTTAAACTATTTACTGAGTCAAGATTGGCCATCAATGTTTACAAATGAGCCTTGGTACAAATAAGTTTGAGAACCACTGGAGCAGATGACCTCCTGACATCCCTTGCAACCCTAATATTCTATGATTATATAATTCTGTGTATATAGTATATCTCAGTTGTTTTGCCAGAGAATCCCATAATGCTAATATGCTTTGTCTGTGGAAAATAGTATGCATATAATGCTTTTTACAGCGTAAAAAAAGGACTTACCCATTTTGAATGTATTATCACTTATATCTTACAGAGGTAAACCTTAAGAGCTCTGGACACATGAAACTAATACATTTGGTTGACTTTGTTTAATGCCACACACAGTTATATTTTTGCTGAAATAATTTCAGAATTCTTAAACACTACTTGAAAAAAGGGAAGAGAACTTTAAATTTCTGCAAAATGTGAATTTCAGTTTAATCAAAAAGACATATTTAAATTTTGTAGAGAATCAGAATAACAGTTATCACTGCTATAGTTATTTTTAACCATAGTTCTCAAAACACTTTTTGTGGATTGTATAAGCTGTATTATCCCTATTTTACATATGTAAAACTGAGGCTCAGAGAAGCTGGATAATTTAGTCATGGCTATTCATTAAATCATGGCAGAACTGTGGATGGAGTCCAGATCCCAAACTCCATTCTTGTAGCCTATTCACTACAACAAGCTTCCTGTCTTAATCAAAGGTTTATATTTACATATGGATCACTATTAATTAGATTAGTATTTTTAAATAAATAAATAATCCTTCCCTGCTTGGCTCTAGTTAGCCTTCCGTTGAAGCATTATGTTAATTCTGTGAACCATATTTGAATATACACTCATCAGTGATCTAGACGAGGGCGTGGAGAACACCCTTTCCAAGTTCACTGATGATACCAAGTTATGGGGCAAAGTTAGTACACCGGAAGGCAGGGTGCAGATTCAGGCTGACCTGGACAGGTTGGATGAATGGACAGAGAGAAATAGGATGCAATGTAATAAAGATAAATGTAAGATACTCCACGTGGGAAGGAGGAACCCCCAGCACACCTAGAGGTTGGGAAATGTCCTTCGCAGCAGCTCAGAGGCAAAGAGGGATCTTGGAGTCAGTTATGAGTCATAACTGACTCTAAGATGAACATGAGCCGGTGGTATAACGAGGTCATCAACAAGGCCAATATCACCTTGTCGTGCATTAGCAGGTGCATGACTAATAGATCAAAGGAGGTGACGCTTCCCCTCTATGCGGCACTTGTCAGGCCGCAGTTGGAGTAGTGTGTCCAGTTTTGGGCACCACACTTCAAGAGGGACACGGGGAATCTGGAGAGGGTCCAGAGAAGGGCCACTCACATGATTAGTGGCCTTCATGGTAGACCCTGCAGGGGGAGGTTGAGAGAGCTGAATCTCTTCAGCCTTCACAAGAGATGGCTGAGGGGAGATCCTGTGGTCGCCTGTAAGTTTATTAGGGGAGGTCAACAGGGAACAGGGGAAGCGCTGTTTACTAAGGCACCCCAAGGAGTGACTAGGAATAATGTGTGTAAATTAGTTGAGAGTGGATTTAGGTTAGATATTAGGAATAAATTTTTCACAGTAAGGGTGGCCAGGATCTGGAATGGGCTTCCAAGAGAGGTGATGCTATCACCTAACTTGGAGGTCTTCAAGAAGAGGCTAGATAATCACCTGGCTGGGGTCATCTGACCTCGGTCCTCTTTCCTGTCAGGGGCAGAGGGTCGGACACGATGATCCATTGTGGTCCCTTCCAACTCTACAATCTATGAATCTAAAAGGTATATACATGAACAAAATGGTGAGTATTTAGAGAAGTTGACCAAATACCAGTAAGTAAATAAATGATTAAAAAAATATAACCAGTAAGGAAAGTTTAGACTATTAGAATGTTTTTTTCCTTAAAGTAAGATAAATGAAAAGGCATTTTTTCAATTGCTAAGTGAAGCAAGAACAAATGGGAATAAGTTCCTGCGATGTACCCTGACTCCAAATATGGTCAGAAGTGCCTTGGAGACACACTCCTTGAGTGTTCTCATGCTTTCAGAGGTGTCCTTCAGGTCCAAACCCCTCTCTGCCATGTGCTGTTTGACTACCAAGAAGTAAGGTGCTGCAAAGATCAGCTTCTTGGCCCATTGCACCTCAGATTTATCCATCTTACCTAAGTCTTGTCAGCTCTTAGTAGAGTGTATTTTGCCAGCTAGAAGATTTGCAACCTAGTCTGGTCATGTGCTCAGAAATTTTAGATCCCTCCCCCTTTTATATAAGAAACTTATCTGTGTGGTCAGATGCTCTGAAATCTCACTGATCTTTGACAGTAAAATATAAAAGATATGAAAGAACAAAAGCAAACCTAAGAGATCAATAACTGTATGCTGAGCTACAGACAGAAAATAGAATAAACAAACAAAAGAAAATATCAGAGTGATCATTTTAATTTAACTCTGCATATTAGCCTACAGCTCCTCCTCAGCACAACAGGTTGGAAAGCAGCTGCTGCTTCTGACCTTTCTGCCAGGGCCTCCTGCAACTTATCTTCTCAGCCTATTACCCTCAGCCTGCTGACTGAAGGCCTAGAGTCATTCCCTATTCCAGGAAACCTAACAACAAACACTTGCAAGGCTTAAGCATGGTTTTTATCTGGCCATTTACATACATTAGCTGTTTGATTTTGGGGAGCCAATGCTATTGCATATAACTTCCTGTTGTCCAAGTATGTACCTGTTTACCATACTGGTGGTTTTCCTGATCTGATAATGACCAGGAAAATATTTAATCCTTTCAGACATAAAAGGTGCATCTACACGTGCCACTATGGTACTGTTTTACTGTGTCATTATTTAGAACTGCCTTTTGGAAGTACTAAAAGATGGCACAGTAACAACTGGTACTATGCTGTGCGTATGGCGCACAGTTATTTTTAGGCGCTACATCACCGTAGCAATGCGCTATAATGTGGGAGTGCATCACTACAATGACGTATCTGTAGCATCATGCATTTTGCCTGCAGATGTTTCATTGCCATAGCGTGTTGCCATGGTGACCCAGCAGCATGTGAAGACTCCCCCAAAGACTACTAACCCATATCTTAAAGACAGAGTCTGTCTCATTTTAATGTTCTCCCATGAAGAGCCTGAATAGCCAGGTGTTGTTCTCACTACAGGTCTCTCCTTTTAAACTGTGAATTTGCTATTGTCTGGAAGGGCCTGGCTCAAGTGCCTTAGACAACATCTTCAAGGGGCTATTTGACAGGCCATTTAACATACCCATGACAGATACAAATTCTCAGTGTTTATTTCTCTCGGGTATGAGTAAGGGAGGAGCACTTAAGTTACTCATTGCCCTATCAAACAGTCTTTGCCAAAATATAAAATTATATAAAATTTACATTCATAGCAAATACTACAATTCATACAGACATAATAACAATAAAGATAAATATAGCTTGATGCTGTTTATACTAAGAGGTTACACATGCTATATTAGTAAAACAAATTAAAGAAAATATGCATGACATCCCACCAACACCCCAAAATATGGGTGGGTTTTTTACAGTTACTATATGAAAAGATTGTATTAAATATTGGGGGAAAAACACTTCCAAATTCTTCTCCTCTCAATACAAGGGCACACTTTATCAGAGAGGAAAGCTCTTGCTTTGGAATGTAATTCCCAGCAAACTCAGTTAGTGGAAGAGTACTCAAAAGAGGATAAAACATTCAAACATGCATGACTAAACATTTACTAGGTATGGATTGCTGAATTCAGAGGTTTTCATATTGTGCTATATGGATTCTTTGTCTTTTTTGTTGGCCTACTGAATGAAACATTTGAAAATCAAGTCGTGATTGACCAAATCAAGTACTGATTGAAGGTTAGGTAGGTTCATGAAAGGACCTCTGTGTTACAAAATGTTCCACAGAATAAAAAGTTAGAGAACTACCAGTTTAAGAAAGCAATCCTTCCAGGGTACCAAGGAACAGATTGAATGACTCACAAATGGTTGTCTGAGGCTCAAATAAATCTGTATTGAAATATTTACCTAAATGTTCCCCAGGTGGACCAAAGTTTCTTTCTGCGTTAAACAAATAGATTTGGTTCACTTTTTATTGACTATTACAATTCTACGAAGGCACAACCCTGGATACAAAACCCAAGGGAAATATGATTTCTTCCAGCTTTTATGTTGGAAAAAAATCGACCCCAGTTCTGTAGTGGTACTTCATTTACACATATTTTTGTTATAAAATTGTTATACCCCCTCAGCACTGCCTGAATAGAAATGTGATTGCCCCTGCCAAACACCTGCTTTTAAAGTTTGGGTGGAGCAGGATTTCAAATGGTGTAATGCCCAAAGACTGGAAGAAGGCCAATGTCATCTGTGTGCTCTAGTGTAGTGTCCGAAGACTGGAAGAAGGCCAATGTGGTACCTATCTTCAAGAAAGGGAGGAAAGTGGATCCAGCTAAATATAGGCCCATAAGCCTGACCTCTATGCTGAGGAAGATCTTAGAAAAGTTTATTAAAGAGGCCATTCTTAATGGACTGGCCAAAGCCAACATCTTGAGAGAGAGCCAGCACGGGTTTGTTGCGGGTAGGTCTTCTTGACCAATCTCATTTTCTTTCTATGACCAGGTGATCTAACACCTGGATAAGGGAGAAGACATTGATGTCATATATCTTGACTTCCAAAAAGCCTTCGATTTGGTATCCCATGATCACCACTTGGTGAAACTGGCCAATTGTCGCCTTGGGTCCACCACGATCCACTGGCTGGAAATTTGGCTCCGTGGTTGGTCCCAGAGGGTAGTAATTGATGGAAGTCACTCATCATGGTGTCCTGTGACCAGTGGGGTCCCCCAAGGCTCTGTCCTTGGACCCATATTGTTCAACATCT
>JAGPOW010003642.1:30672800-30684939 GCA_030014935.1 Caiman crocodilus
AGAGAGTGCAGAGAAGAGCCACGTGCATGATCAGAGGTCAGGGAAGCAGACCCTACGATGACAGGCTGAGAGCCATGGGGCTCTTTAGCCTGGAAAAGCACAGGGTCAGGGGTGATCTGATGGCCATCTGTAAGTTTATCAGGGGTGACCACCAGTATCTGGGGGAACGTTTGTTCACCAGAGCGCACCAAGGGATGGCAACTAGGTCAAACAGTTATAAACTACTGCAAGACCATTTCAGGCTGGACATAAGAAAGAGTTTCTTTACTGTCCGAGCCCCCAAGGTCTGGAACAGCCTGCCACCAGAGGTGGTTCAAGTGCCTACACTGAACACCTTCAAGAGCAAACTGAATGCTTATCTTGCTGGGATCCTATGACCCCAGCTGACTTCCTGCCCTTCAGGCAGGGGGCTGGACTTGATGATCTTCTGAGGCCCCTTCCAGCCCTAATGTCTATGAAATCTATGACATGGGGGTGCAGCTGCAGTATTGCAGCCCCTCTCTCCTTCGTTCAGATACACCCCTACCCTTAGTAGCCTTTATGAGTTTATTTTACTGTTTACTTTAGGAATGGCTTTATAATGAGGTCTCCTTTCATAGATTATGAGGGTCTCCTTTCAAGATGCTAGTACTTATTGAAAGCTGCTGACAACCTGTTTAATGTTTAAGGTTGATAGTTAGTACTTCAGAGAAGATGCTTTTTATAGTTCTTTATAAAAGTTAAGTGTTTTGAAAAGTAAAGCTACAGCTTCCAACCGCCATCCTACATCCTCTCTGTGCTGTCAAAGAGTATAAACAGGCATCATATTTCTTTTGAAGGAAAGCCATTTGCCCCAGGATCTTGCGGATATATAAATCCATTGTCCTGCTTTAAGTACTTGGGCACAATAAAATATGCTAATCCTGTTTCCTGGGACAATTCTGTGCATGTCTGTAAGTTAATCAAGGGTCATTTAGGTTAGTTTTAAATCATTCCAGGGGTAGGCCTGTCAGGCTGTGTACTGACTACCTACCAGCAGAGAAGCAGTAATGCAGCTTGGGAGGCCTTTGTGTTTTAATGGCTGCACCACTCACATTTTACTCTGAGTTAAAACCCTGGATAATGAAGACTGCTTTCAAATGAGACATCTGTTTATAGCCACAACAGTTAAAAAGGAGCTGCATATATACTCTAAATAGGTAGGTGAGAATTTCCTGGCCTGGGAGAATCCTGGCTGAATCGAGCTGGCATTTTAGGGCCACTTCATGAGAAAAATCAGGTAAATAAACATTTATTTCTAGCCAGGTCTATATTGATCGGCGTTTATTCCGCAGTGTTCCACCAAACAAGGAGATGAGAATGGAGTGCAAAGAGGAGGGACAGTCAACCTTGGATTAGAGAGACCTAGGATAAAGTTCTTGCTATGCCACAGATGACTGGTGTCATATAGGGTGCAGACAGTATATGACAGCTTCCCTGTCTAACTCATGGCACTTTGCAGAAAGCGCTATGACTTAGTGATCCTCCACAGCCAGCAGGTGTTAGCTGTTTGGTTGGGAAGGTGGAGGATTGGCTCCAAATTGGCGTTGATCCCAAGAGAGAGGCTGCGTCTCTGCAACATCTCTCCCCTAGCTCCACTGACCCTATCACAGCTCTGGTACTGTGTCTGGATGGGAGGAGGGGGAAGGTAGGGGAGGGAGCTTGTTCTGGAGATTCCCCAGCTGTGCTTGGGGGAGGGGAGGCTTCAATCCACCCTTCAGAAGTACAACCCCCAAAACAAGTTCCCTCCACACCCATTCCCCCTCTCCTTCTAAAAACAGCATGGGAAGCAGAGCTGGGTTACATCAGCTGAGCCCTGCTCCTGGTAGGCACAAACAGAAATTAATGAAGGTACTCTGTTTTGGAGCTGTACATCTGGACCCTCATGCTATGAGGGTTCAGATTGTCATGGGATTGGGTCCTTTTAAAGCTGCCTGCAGCTGTACACCTGTGTTTCCTCACGTCTGTACACTGTTTTCTGGGGACAGATCAAGCACAAATTGTGATGTCTGTGAGTGCTGTGCCCATAGGCTCTCTGTGCCTCAGTTCCCCATCAGTAAGATAAGGCTAATGGTGGTTCCCAACCTCATGGAGTGTTGTGAGAATAATTAGACTATGAACTTCTCTAGTCCTGTGGTAAAGCCAGGAGAGTTAAAATGACTCTTATCTAATCTGAGGCTCTTTTCTCTTATCTCTTTTCTGATTTGGAAAAATGCAAAAGTCCTATACAGTTACCTCTGCCCCTTGGAAACTGTACACAGAAAAATTTGTCCAAAAACAAACAATCATGGCTGCTGAGTATACTTTTATGTATTATCCCCTAATTTATACATGTTGTACAGCATAATTAGGTAGGTGACTAATTAAAACAACAATAGGTCAAGTGACTGTAGTGTCATGTAAGATCATTCATTTGACTTGCAATTGCAATTACTCAACTCCAGATGATGGTATATATACAAAATAATGTATGTTTTTGCTTTCTGGACTCTACTGCCTCTTTTTTGAGTCAGTAGAAGTTTAACTAGATCTGGAGTGTTTCTGTGTTTTCAGTAAGTTCATTAAGGACTCCCACTAATAATTTAGTTGTCATCCTTCTTAGCTTTCCTCATCAAGCAGGAATGAACAATGTATATTTCTCAGCTGCACTGTGAATACATATGGATAATGATAAAAAAGTATGGGCACAGAAATCAACATAGTGCATCAGGTTAGTTTAGACAGAGTACTGCAAATATACTGCCATGATGTCAAGTTCATATTAGTTGCTGGTAGTACAAGATAAGACTTCCTAATATGACTTTCTAAAAAAAATGAAAATGTATCAATCAAAATGTTATGCATTACTAAATTTGGTATTTATAAATAATCATCCTAAATTTTCATACAGAAAATTATTGTATACAATTGTTTTTCTTTTTCTCTCTAAATTTCAGTCGTTATAAAAATGTGGCTCCCACCTTCTTATATCATACTTCATAGACACTATCTCTGCTTCCATGACCAAGCATAACTGTTTATATCACATGAGCTGGCAAACTGTGATTGATCACAGGTTCTAACTGAAGTTAGCAGGCTAAAGAGAACAGTTATGTTAAAGATGAAAACGTAAGGGCAGGGTCATGTCACCAATAAGAGTTAAAAAAAAAAAAATGTTTCTAGTGTTTTCAGGGATATATAGCTCAGTCTGCCAGAAAACCTAATCCTTAAATCATCCTGAAAATTGTGTGGGATATAAGATCAAATTAAATTTACTATTAAAGGGTACAGTCTCTCCAAACTGCCCTGGGAGTTATATGTATAAATTCCCACATAGCAATGTAAAAGAATAACCCCAAGAAAAATATATTTTTAAGAAACCTAATGATAAGAATCCTGATAATATACAACTAAAATTGAATGTGCTTTGGAGGGCTTCTGATTAAAAGACAAGAGATTTAAATACTTTTGGTTATTAGATCCTTATAATTTCATAATACAGAACCTCCCCATTTTTATTCCTTTATCATTTGATTAAGAGACAGGGGAATCTCATTATCTTTATATCAGCTTCTTTCCAACTAGGACTTTTAATAGTCTCAAACAGCACTCTGCACTTATTATTTGATTCTCATACATTACAGTACACACACACAGAGTAAACAGGAGTGTGCAAAGAGCTTGACAATTCTTTGTATTTCACTTCAGTTGAACAGCCATGTACTATTATGCTTTAGTACATGGTATACTCCTACTGAAGTAGCAGACACAAAGGTGTTGCTCCAGAGCCCATCATCGTCAGCATAACGATACTCATTTATTTGGCAGGCTAAATATCAGACTAAAGGTATACAGGCATTGTAGAACCAGAACAAAATATATTCTTGTTGCAATAGAGAGTGTATGCTATTAGAGTACCTATTAAAAGGCTACCTATTTTATACTTTAGACTAAAATGCAAAAATATACTGGATCTCTTTTAGATGACTTGTAAAATGAGCTTGTTAAATAATTTAAGTCCTCAAACCTTTTAAGAACAGAAGTAATTGAGGTTTTAGATTTTTCAATCAACCAAAAAAAACCCCCCAACCATTAAAAAGTATCTGTTTAAAACCACTCCATGAGCTGGATGCTCCACATAGATCTTTACATAACTTCTGGCAGGATCTATATTCCTTTCTGTGCATTCATGAATATGTAAGAACATAAAAATTGCCATGTCTGGGTCAGGTGGTGGATCCATCTTGCCCAATATCCTGTATCACAAAGCAGCGGAGTGGATGCTGAAAAGGAGAGTGAATTGGGTATGACCAGGATTTTTTTTTCCACTGTTCCTGTCTCACTTGCAGCCTCCAGTATTTAAGGTCTAGGAAGGTCTAATTCAAAGGTTGTAGTCCTAATTTCCATGCTCAATAGCTACTGATGCACCTCTCCTCCAAGAATTTGTCCATTCCCTTTTTGAATCTGGCTAAACTGCCAGCTTCCACAACATATGGTGGCAATGAGTTCCAAACCTTAATTATGTGCTGTGTGAAAAATAACTTCCTTGTGTTGATTTTAAACTTACTACCTACTAGTTTCATTTTGTGACCCTTAGTTTTTGTATTGTGAGAGAAAGTAAATAATAAATACCTATTTATTTTCTCTTCACCACTTAGTATCCTGTAAACCCTTATCATGTGCCTTCCTCAAGCGTCTCTTTTCTAAAGTGAATAGGTATAGACGCTTTAGTTTCTCCTCATATGAAAGCTCCATTCATTCTACTAATCATCTTTGTTGCCCTTTTCTGTACCTTCTTTAGTTCTTCTATATCCTTTTTGAGGTGTGGGGATCAGAATCTGAGGCTGTTTCTAGTGGTAGGTTAGAAGTTCAGTAGTTTCCAATTTGAGCTTCTTTAGGTGAATGCTATCAGGTCCTTAACAAAAATGTCTTTTACAAAAATGCAGTTTGTCCTCAATAATACTTACCAAGGGAAAGAATTGTTTAAGAATTCAGGTCTAAAAGTTTACCAGTAGACATGGTTCTTCAGGCAAATCTGATGTCTTTTATTAAACTAACTAAATAGTTGGAAAATGTTTTCTTAGCAAACCTTTGGGATTTAAAAACCCCAAAAGCTTGCTGGAAAATATTTTCCTACTATTTAGTTGGTCTAATAAAAGATATCAGATTTACCCAAAGAACTTTGTCTGCCTGTGTCCTTAGATCAACATGGCTACAACCTACAGCCTTGCAAAGGTTCTCTGTGCTTTTACAAGAAGAAGCAGGAGGATTAAACGGGATTTTGAGAAAGCATACAAAGAGGGTGCTGCAATGTCATTATTGCTCCTTGGGGTCCTATTGGGAATTATTTTATTGTGGTTTGGAGACAGGAACAGAACAGGAGAGGATAGAGTTTATGCCCATCAGTTTTACTCAGCATTGTCCCCAAATGACCCTGAGGATTTCTATTTAAAAATTCATGCAGGAATTAAATGTTGCTTGAAGTAGCATTACCTCCTGCTGTGTCCTATCTCACGGCAGCTAATGAAGCAGCCCATAGAAACCTAGCCAATGGCAGCATGTGTCCAACAGTGCAGAAGAGTGGGACAGATCTTACCATCAGATGAGATCCTTTCTTGTTGGCTTCGGCAGGTTTTGCCCCTTCTGCATTCCATAGTCTCACAAGCTGGAGGTTTTTAACAGGTCCTTCCTAGTGATTTGAGAGCACACTACAGAATCATAGAGCAATAGGGCTGGAAGGGACCTTCAGTTGTCATCTAGTCCAACCCCTTGCCTGAGGCAGGATTATCCCTATGTGATGCATCATCTTTTTTTTTAGGACCATCATCCCTATCGTTTCTAACTCAGTGTACAATATCTCTCTTCTAAGTAATTTCAATAAAACAGCCATATGGTTTCATTTTGTTTAAAATCCATGCAGCTAACTACAGAAGCAGAGATACTGTGGTTAGGTACTTTACACTAGTAGAATGATATAAAATTGGTTCCCTATTATCATCATTAGTATCAGAGTTTCATTCAGCTTCTTACATGATGAAGTGATCAGTATAGTGGGGCTGAACTTTCCAAAGGCTCTCTGTTCTCCTCCTTTGCTTGAGGGGGTTTTTTTTGCATGACTTAGGATCCTGCAACTAATATAAGGTCATAAGGAAATTAATAATATTTTAACTAATTAGACTGAAAATGAACCAGTGAAGGCCTAGAAGTATATGCTATCAGAAAAATCTAGCTTTTGCATACATACTTTCCCATGTTTACAAAACTCCAGATCTCTGCAAACTGAAAATCTTTATCAATTTCCTACTGTGGACTAGCACAGGGATGACAGCCTGGAGTAAGCAGATTGGTAGCGAGGCTAGCAGGTGCCAAAACATGCTGTTTCATGACCCAGTGTAAAGATGCCAAAACTAATTCCAAATATTCTTCAATAAACAAGTGCAGAAAACAAAGCTTGATAAAAATAGGAAGTAACATTGTCTGTGGTAGTGCAAAATGCTTGAAGCTAGAAAACCAGGGTTCTAAATTTTCAGCCAGACTTGTGTTCATGTTTGGATGATAGTGTTTCAGCCAAAAGCCCATATGTAGCCACCTAAAGTAATAGCCTAATTTCAGAAGTCCCTAGCATCACATTCCCATTGATTTCACCTATCTAACTGAGAATTTAGATATCTTAACTTGAGCCACCCTAGATGTTTGCAAATGTTGGCCTTAATTTTGCTATGCCTTACTTTTCCCATCTTTCAGATAGGGATTATAATGCTTATCTGCCTTTATTTGCAGTGCTTCCAAATCCTGAAATGAAAAGTGCTACAAAAGTGTGTGTTATAGTTGTTATGTTATCACTTTATCTTAGTATTAATGTAAAGGCAAATTTAGAGTGCTGGAACAAGTTTGTTTCAACAGCCCAAAAGCAATTTGTGATAGCTAAAGTGAGATCCGGATGTCTATGTTAAGCAATTGTGTTTAGCTTTAAAGATAGCAATGCTGGAAGTGTGCTAAGTGAACTAGAACTTCCAATATGCACTGCAGCATTATCAAGATCAGTGGAGCACAATCACTACTCTGCATTTAGTTCTAAAGTAAGATCAGTGGAATAAATATATGGCTTAAAAAAAAATGTAAAAGCACAGAGGAAAGTGAATAAGGAAGCAGGTGTTAAGGTTTATTCTGATTTAAGTATGTTATTTACATTTGAAATCCCTATGACACCGCAGCTCCTTTACCAGGTTGCCACTGAGTGTGTGTTGCATGAGATAGTTAAAAGTTGCTAAGAAGTAAATGACTGCAAATATGACAGTGGAGTGATGATTGTTGCAGTTTGCAGAAACCCAAAGAAAAGAGTGTGATAAAAATTTCAGGGTGAAAAAAATATTGCTATGGCAACGAGTACTTTCATTTAAAAGTGAGTATGAAAACAAAGCCTAGGTATCCAAAGTTTATAACAGGACAAATATTACATGATGGAAATAGGGGAAACGACAGTTTAACCTTTTGGGACATGACCAAATGAGTGTGGATGTACATTACGTGGTGCCAAATATCCATATGTGGCACCACACAATGCACACACAGGCATTATCTGCACTGCTGCTTTGTAGTGCAGGGGGTTCTTTTGACCCTGGGAGATCCCAGGTCAAAAAAATCTCATGCCAAAAAAAGAGTGGGGCAGCGCATGTGGTGGCAGCACACACCACCTGAAACTGTATCCTGGCCAGCCAGAGCCACACTCGTGCTGCCAACCAGGCTTCCTGCCATGGCTGCAGCCCCAGGAGGCCCCAAGACTCCAGGTAAGGTTTCTGGGGCCAGCACAGTTGCTGGTCATGGCTTTTCCTACCCGACCTGGGATAACCTGCTGTGCACCAGACCACATATGGAATGGGCGTTCCCCAGGGACAAATAGCAGCAGCATAAGGTGTGCCACTACTACTTGTCCCCAGGGGCACAAATATCCATGCAAATCTGGATGTGCCCTTTTAGTCTGTGGACATGTGTATGCAGTATGTGGTCCGTAGCACCAACTGATTAGGCTCTGTCGAAAGTGTCAGTGTTCTTTATATAAATAAAAAAAAATAATGGAAAATATTGTATTATTATTTCATTCCATCCATCCCTGTATCAGCCAGGTCCATACTTCCGCTGACCTTAGGTACATTTCTACATGTAAACTGAAAACAAAAACTCATTTTTATAGAGAATTAACCCAAACAATCTAGAAAATCATAGGGGCTGTGGTCTCTGGAGGAGTAAGTTGCTTCATTATTTTTACTTTGCAGGGGCTGTCTACTGATTTGACCTGTGCTGTAGCACCCTTGTGCCCCAGCCAGCCACTCCATAGCACACTGAACCAGAGGGGAGCAACCCTGTATTGGCAGGCTGACCATAGGACCCCTTCCCAGCCAGGGCTGCTCCAACCTGATTCAGTGTACTGAAATCCTTGACACGTGTAAATGACAATAAACAGAGTTTATTGCTCCTAGGTGCGTGTTCACCTTGGAGTTTATTGCTTAGCATTAATTCCACCTGTAGCTGCTCCCAGTGGGATTATTCTAATTTATAGACAGGACATGCTGTTAGAATAGTTTCCTGTGACTCCAGAGGCTTCAATCTGAGCCTGTGTCAGGCTCATAATGAAGGCTGCCCTCACTTGACCCAGCTCTAAGTGGATACTCAGGCCAGGGAGTAAAAAGGGACCAGGTGTAATGCCAGCTACTTTGCTGGAATCTGCTCATTGTACAGAATACCAGTGCTAGGAAAGTAGGAGAAAACCTGCTTTTTATACTTCTGCACCAGGGAGGAATATCGCTCAGACCTTTAAGAGGGGCTGTGGTGAAGAAATTTCCCAGAAACTGGACAAAGAGTATCTTGAAGGAGTCAGTGTTTCGGATTAGAACTCATCAGAAACTTTCAGTTAAAATGATTTTAGTGGAAAAAACATTTCATGCCAATTTGAGCTTTTCTGTGGACAGATTTTGAGTATGCGAAGAATATTTTGGTTTCACACCAAGAAAACAAATTGAAATATTTTATTTTTGTTTTGTGTGGCCCAAATTTGAAATAATTTGCTCTGTTGAACTGACTTGAAAGGTTTAATTCACTATTGGTTCAGCATTATACCGCTTTTCCTTTTGATGTCATATTATCTTGTGAAAGATTTTTGTTCAGATGCATGAGGGAGGCTACAGCTATTGCCCAGAAGGAAATAAAAGTTCAGCCCAAAAAGAGTTTTGTGGAACTAATTTACTTGGATGCTTATTATTATCTATTTGTTACATTGATAGTCGGGAACAAGATGAGAAGCACCGTACAAGCACAGACACGGTCCCTTCCATGCACAGAGCAGAGGCAGGGTGGGAAAAGGGGTAGAACTCAAACGGAGAATGAATAAAGGGATGACAGCAAATATTGTGTTAGCTCTACTGGTCTGAACTGAGTTTTTGTGTGTGTGCAGTTGTGTGAGGGTAAGCTAAATGGAAAGGCAGGAGGGTGAAGGTAGGTGAGAGGAACAGCGATGAAGAGGGGTGGGGCAGCTGAGGCTGAAGAAGAATCTGTGAGGAAGGGAATAGGGAATGAGACTGAGTAAACAGACTGAAAATACAGTCAAGGCTTCAGGTAATGCTCAAATAATATCTTCAGTGTGGGGTTCCTGGGGTTCCTGTCTGGGCTGCTTCTGCAACTGCTTCTGTTGAACTGAGTCCTTGCTGCACCTGCTTTTCCTAGGGTCAGAAGGCAAAGAGAGAGGATACCCCATAAGTCCCATTTCTCCCAGAGGGATTCTCTCTGCATAGTTCTGGATCTGACAGTGTGCTTAGAAGAAGAATGGGGGCATTTTCCTCCTCCCAGCACAGAAGTACTTGGCTTGGCTATTTCTGAAATTTCTTATGAGCTTCTTTATAACTTTAAAGTAAATTGAAGCAAAATAAAATGACCCAGAAAACCAGAAAGAAACTGAGTTGGAAACCTCAACTGATGGTAAAATGAAGAAAAAGTACTGGGACATGGGAAACTGAGGTAGGGTACGTAGACCTATAGAATAAGCTCTGTCAGTGGGTTTAGAAAATAAATATATTTATTTCTTCCATAGTATGAGATGATAGTGTATCTTAATCACATGAAGAAAACATACCTTAGTTACTATAAATGTGTAGCTGACACAGAGTTTTTTGCTTTATAGTTTATCTTCCAGCACAAAACAAAATATACTATACATTGTGTTTGCTACTGAAATTTAATCTAACATAATGGAATTTGCATTGCATCCTATATTGGGCCAAACTTGAACTGTTCAGGAGCAAAAATGAACTCTCTCTCTCTCTCTCTCTCTCTCTCTCTCTCTCTCCCCCACTTACTCCCATTCACCCACACAAATACATAAAAAGCACCCACACATGTAAAAAGGAGAGGGAAAATACTTTATTTTGATTAATCTAGTGCAAATTTTAATACTTCAATTAATACATATTTGTTTTGCCTCAACATCCCTCAAGGTCTGGCTGGTTACATGCTTGTCTCAGCACCCTTATCCCTACAGTTTTACTGTAAACAAGCACTAAGGCAGGTTGCTTCAATTCAAAACTTTCAGATTTCCTTCATGTAGTCTCATTCTTTCTTTGTAAACTCTGTGGACTCTTCTACATGGAGCAGCATATGTGGGTAGACTGGATGAATGCATCCCAAACTATTTAGAAAGTTTTGTGAAATATGACATTGCTCTCTTCAATCCTTCCCAAACTAAGTGCCCTGATATCAAAAGGGGTCAAAACATTTATAAGTGGAATTAATTTACTATAGATAGGCACAGTATAATAATGAGGTTGCAAACAGTTGCAAGTTGACTGAAAGTTTGGTTTCGGACCAAATGACTTGGAATTGCTGCTTGACTTGATGAAAGATGAATTGATGTAGCTCCTGCAGTGAGATAAATGTTTAAACTAAGGGCCTTGTTACAAAACAATTTTGGGTTCCTGGAACTCCTAACCCCTGGACTGTCTGCACATTAATACCTAAAACTAGTTTTAAGCACTCAAAATTACACCACTTCAGGGCAGAACTGTCTCTGATCAGTGTTATCAAACTTGTGTCAGACTAAGGTGAAGCTTTGGGTGCTGATTCAATTTGGAGGAGGTTCGGCCCAATTCAGTGGTAGCATCTCTGAATCTGAATTGAATCAGGAGACCAATGAAAAGGTCTGAATCAATTTCGAAAAGATTTGGAGAGTTTTGGCCATTCAGGCAGTCCCCACTCGCTGCAGCAGGGAGCTGGACCTGGACTCCATGGTGGTAAATAGGAGACAGGGAGAGAGGGGGGAGGCAGCCATAGGGGGACCTCTGTCAGGCCCCATCCTCTGCCTGCTTCCCCAGCCCCCCTGTGTTGCCCCTCATCCCCCATGGCTGCTCCACCCACCCCAGCTTCCAGATCTTTAAAAAAACTCCCACTCACAGGCTGCTGCGAGGTGGAGGGGCAATCTCTGGTGCCCCATACTGTTGGGGGGCTCTGTCATGAGCCCTCCAGCCCCTGCCTGCTATCCTAAACCCTGCCCCCCATGGCTGCCCCACCTGGCCCCAGCTACCAGCTCTTTAAAAAAAAAACAAAAACCCCAAACCCTGAGACTCACTAGATGCTGTAGTGGCCTTGGGGCATCTGGGGGCTTGTAACAGAGGCACCCACAAAGCATGGGACAGTGCGGGGAAGCAAGGATCATACCCTGTCTGGCAGCAGCATGTAAGTTGGAGCTTTTTTTTTTTTTTTTTTTTAAAGGGCTGGGAGCTGGTGTGGGCAGGGCAGCCATGCGGGTAGGGCTGTGAGAGCAGGGCGGGGATCAGGTGGCTCATGACAAAGCCCTTTCATGCAGCTTGGGGCAGTGGGGGTCACCAAGGATCATTCCCCCTACCTGGCAGCAGCTAGTGAATGGGGGTGCTTTTTGGGGGGGCAGGGGGACAGTTAAAGAACCAGGAACTGGGAGAGCAGCCAGGGTAGCCACTGAGTACAGAAATAGAGGATGGGGCCATTTTGGAAATTTGGCCAATTTGACAGCAGATGAATCTCTGAATCATAGTATCATAGTGTCTAGAGTCGGAAGGGACCTGGGCAGATCATCTAGTCCGACCCCCTGCCTTGGCAGGAAAGAGCACCGGGGTCAGATGAC
>JAGPOW010003642.1:30692197-30797031 GCA_030014935.1 Caiman crocodilus
GACATTAGGAAGAACTTCTTCACAGTTAGAGTAGCCAAGGTCTGGAACAGGCTCCCAAGGGAGGTGGTGCTCTCCCCTACCCTGGGGGTCTTCAAGAGGGGATAAGATAAGCATCTAGCTAGGGTCAGCTGAACCCAGCACTCTTTCCTGCCTATGCAGGAGGTCGGACTCAATGATCTATTGAGGTCCCTTCCGACCCTAACATCTATGAATCTATATATCTATAGTGCCTGTTAAACAGCATCTAACAGCTATAAAAACTATATATGTTTTTAGGATAATATATTCCTATTATATATTATATAATTATATATAGTATATCTTTACATGTAGTAGGTATATATATTGTCCTAAAAATATATGTAGAATCTTTTTTATAGCACATAGATACTGTGTAATGGGCACTATAGAAATATCTAACCTTTACATATAAAGAAGGTAGTTGTGCTTGCATAGGTCCTTTCACCTCCCTTTGTCTTGTCTCCCCCCCTCTTTCCCACCACGTCTTGATGTTATAATACTATTTGGGAGGATGGATGGTACGTCTGTCTGACAAGGGGCCAGTCTTCTACAGAGCTTCACCTCCCCCACATTCTGCCCCTTTCCTCTCAGTTGATGGGTCATTATTCTTTGTTGACAATGCGTGAGAGTTGCTGGGCCTTGATTCTTCCCAGACTTCGTTTAGTTTCTTGTCCCGCAACTTGTTGGTGTCGGTTCTTCTAGTCAAATCTCCCTCTTCAGGTTTTCACTGCGATTGCCTTACTTCCTCCCTCTCAACCCCTTCATCGCTGCTTCCAGCTCCTCCCAGTGAGCCTCTATATTTGGTGATTATCCCTGCATTGGCCAGTCTTGCATAGGTTGGTCTTCCCTAGCCTTGCTCCAGCTGTATTAGACTAAACTGCTTTACAGGGTCCAGGTGCATGGATTAGGACCAGATTAATTATAACTCAAAAGCAAAGGGGATCTTCTCACCAGCTGTCTCTCCCTAGCCTAGGAGTGCTAAATCAGAGTGAGAGAAAGAGGGGGGGAAAAAAGGAACAGATTTTCATCCACTGTAGCAGTAATCCAGACTCTCAAATACACTAAACAAAAGTTTTGAGTTCCCTGGATCCCCTTCCAGGTTCAAAAGTCCAGATAGGCTTGCTTAAACTGTTGTGAACCTTGCTGATATTCTCCCAGCTGGCCTGGACAAATCTCTCTTTTGTCTGGACCATCTGCTTCCCTTGTGGCTACCCTCTGATCTCTGAGTCTGCTCTTGCCCTCTTCTCAGGCTGGCTTGGCTGCCCATCTCCCAGGAAACTCCCCCTGCTTGTCCCTTGCCCTCTGGCTTGTAGGGCTACCTACTGCTACCCCACCATCCATATTCCTTATCTCACTGGATGTAACAGGGTTGTCCTTTGCTTGTGGCCTCTGTAGTTGTGGTGCCCCATGAGGGTTCAGCTGGCTATGTCCCTGGTTCTGCTGCTCCTCTTCTTAGTCCAGCTGCACCACCTTTATTCTGGGAGACAGTAGATACCATGCTTCTTTCAGCATCTTCCTTTAAACAGTCCAGGCTTCCTCCTGAGCCAATTGGTGCTAGCTCCTTGGGACATGTGTTCTCTGATCCCTGGTGCCTGCGTGCCACTCTGGTTTCCCCTTGGACTTCTTTTTCAGTGTGCTGGTAAAACACAGCTCTCCTGAACCCAGCTGGGTGAGTTTCCTGCCAGTACTGTCAATCCCACAGGAGTATAGCAGGGCCTGTGTCCCAACCCCTGCTATAGCAGTCCAAAAATGGCATAACCATAGAACAAAAATAAAGGTTACACAAAGATTTCTCAGATTCCATGGAACTATAAGATCTAACATCCCACTAAATCCATCTAAACTACAGTATTAAAGGTTAGGTTTCATACATGGAACATAGCTGACACTGTTTGATAACCTGAAATAACATTTAATTATGAGGGAAGGGGAGGGACATTATTGCATTGAAATAGAAATGTTCATTTGCAGAGTCTTTTTAGGCCTAACACGAACAATCTCACCCAGGCATGCCACCAATTAGTGCCACACGCTCCTCAAGTGTCACTTCCATTCCCTACCCCCACCCAGTGTTTTGCTCTGCTTTCTGCTTTCTTCCTTATGTTCCCTACCCATTTGTTGCTACGCTTTCTAAATTCTGCTTTATTTGCTGCTGTTCTGCTTGTCCCCTCTCTTATCTTCTGTAAACTACATGCAGAGGATGTCCATGCTGCTTGCCACAGGTTGGTCATCCCTCTTCTAACCCATACGTGTACATACTCATTAAAAAACCCCAAAACAACAATAAAAACCCCACACACAACTCATTTGTGAGTCAATTGGAAGAATCTGCTTCCTAAAGAATGATGGGTCTGATCCTGTAACACTTACTCCACTTTGGCACTTATTTCCAGTTCTTAGTAAAACTTCGGAAGGCTTTGGGATTTATCCATCAGAACTGACTTTACAATATCTAATGATGAATTCAATATGTACCTGATTTTTTTGGTTTTATCTGAACAATTATGTACTTGTGTTGCACATAAACTACACAGCTAAAACTGGGGAAAATGAAAAATATCCAGATACTAATTTGGTTTTACCTTTATTCAACAGTAGTAGTTGCATCCAGTGCAGGCATTTTGTACACAGTGAATGCTTTTCTCTTTTCATTTACACGTACTTATGTAAACTTTTGCTAGGCAATTAATCTTTTTCAGTTTGATCTGGTGAGAATGATTCCCTTGTGTGATCAAGAGTCGAGCATTGATTACTGTCATGTGAAGGGCAGAGGACATTAACAATGTTAGAAAACCAGCCTTTTGTTACCTAAATAAACAGCTGGGGTCCTTTTTACAAAACATGTAAAGAAGCATATTATTGCTAATTCATTTAAGAAAATCATGAGCCACTTGAATATCATTGGAAAGAAAGGTACTTTGTACTGTAGTCATTCAGAGTCTTTCTAAGAAAATGTACTCTATATCCAGGCTTTAAAACAGTCTCTGATTTTCTCTGTGTAGTTATGAAGTACTGGACATCTGACAAGAGCATGGCATTTTTTAAACTGTGTTAAGTATTCTTTATTTCTCAATTTGTAAATTAAGACTGGAATCTCGCTTTCATTTAAAAAAGGAGCAGAAGCAAGCTACATCTCCTCCCCTAAGGTTCCTCTTGAAGTGTAAAGCAGGGTCCAAACATGACTTCTCTACATTTCCCAATGTTTATAGCATGGAGGCTAGGAGGAACTGTGCTTTAGTAATGGCTAGATAACAATAGTCCTTTGGGCTGAGGGCAGAAATTACACATCAACTGGTTTAAGCGATCAGAAACTGGTTTAAACCTGTGACTGAACAGAAGCTCAGTGCACATATGCCATTTTCAAAATGTCTAAAACCAGTTTAAGATAAACCTGGTTGAAGGTAGCATCAGGCTTAATTGATTTGGGTCAACTCAGTTTATGAAACTTCTGTCCCAGACCCTTTCCTGGTTCAAGTTAAACCAGAGTCTCCCTGCATATTTTCCATCCCTGGGCTAGGCTATGCTGTCTGCTCTAGAGAGCAAAGCTGGCCTCGCCCCTCTGCTCCCTAGCTGGAGCAAGGTCTGGGACTAGGGAGGAGGGTTAAACACCTCTTCCCATGCTCAAACTTACTGTTAGCTGCAACTGTGGACTACAAATCCCAGAGGCACTTGGAATCAGAAAGAGGAAGTGATGAGCAACCCTGCAGAGTCCTGCTTCTGTAATTCTCCACTACAAATCCCAGAGACCTCAGGGGCAGCAGGCAGATGAAATGAATACGCAGCCAGAGAGCTGTGCTCTAGCACCCCACTTCCCCCACCCAGCTTCTGTCCTGAGCCACTGCAGGCATGTGACTTCATTTCCTGAATCAAAGGTAAATGTCTGTTCAGTTCTGTTTCCATTTAATCTCTGCAGTTTAGACTAACCTGCAAAGACTGAATCAGTTCAGACTTGGACTTCTTGATTGTCTTTACTTAGCCTTGGTGGCTATAGGCAGCTGGCCTAGATTAGAGAAACCCCTAAACTACTCTTAACTATGTCAGTATTAATGCAGAACAGACTCTGGAAATACCAACTCTCTTAAAATCCCTCCAGCCACGTTCCCTCCCCTCCCCTCCCCCCCCACATGCACTTTTTCTGCTAAGCGGCTAAGAATCTAGGTTTTATTTTTGTATAATGAGCCCATTTTTAAAAAGAAGGAAAAATTGACATGATGTTGAAATTATGAGATCACACCACAAATAAAACAGTAAAAGTACAGGGGCTGAGTACAGTGCATTATTGTATCAGACACTTGCCCTTTGATAGGAGGGCCAGATTTTGCTTCCTTCTATTCTTGAAAGAAATGTCACTAATATTCTGTGTATCTCCTTTAATCTTCCTTCATATTGCCTCCTTTTGTGATCTCTATGAACAGCATCCTAGCCTGCCTGTCTGATGCCTGTATCCTCAGCACCTTCTTCAATCCAGTCTTCTCTGAAGACTCTTGTATCCAGGTGCTGTTTCAGTTGTGCAGATCTTTTCTGCTTAATGTATCTGAAATATGGCATTTATTTCATCCACACAGCTGTTTAACTCTTATCTAGGCTTTCACAGAATCAAATCTCAATTTCTACAACAACTTTTTGTATGGCCCTGGGAAAGTCTTATCCAGGTCAGATCCATCTAGAATGATACATGAAAGTTATTTTTTGTAGTGTGTTGCTTTGAGCATGTCTTCCCTTTCTGGTTCCCCCTTTTTTGGGGGACAACAAATAAGATAACTGTTTTCATTGTTAAATCTCTTTGCAATCTACCCAATCTGCCTATCAGCTTTCACTCAATATTGAAAGGTCAGCTTCTGCTTCCAAATGATCCCTGTTGCCATTCTGCACAGCTCACTTCCTGGATTTTCAAATAAGCATATTTGTGTTTTATCCCAGGCAGCATCTCCTGCTTGGGAGTGGTTTCACAAAGTTGCTTTATTATTTTATTTCAAACTTTCTTTTGCTATGATGCCTGAAAAAAATCTTTACATTAGTTAGGCTGGTGGTAGGTTGACAGCACTGCATCTCACACTAGCCAGTATTGTCTTCCTGCTTTATTGTGCTGGCCCATTTCACATCCATCTATCATCTTTTATTTTATACTAAAATTCTATATCTTCTAAGATCTGTGAGGCAGAGACTGTCTTTTCTGTAAGTTTGTACAGCATCTAGCATAGTGGGATTCTAGCTCACATCCAGGACTCTTAGACACTATGAATCAAAGAGGCAAAAATGCTTCTGTAAATGTACAGGAGAACCCAGCTGGTGTGCTTGCATGTTGTGTGGAACAGAATGGAAAATTGCAGAAAAGAAACTAACCTCCAGAGCCAGGTACAGGCATTACACTTTTGCTGGTATAAATTATCAAAAACCAGTCTATACCTGTAACAGAACTGCAGTTTGGCACACACAGACTAGTTTAAAAATGGAGAAATCCAATCTAAGAATTGCCCCCCACCAAAGAGTGAATGTGTGTTCTGTCCGCTACCTATCTAAACTATGCTACTTATGGAAAACCATACAACTTAGATTGATTCTTCCTCGGACTTTTTGAGTGTCTGTACCTAGCCCAGAGTCCTGCTTTCTTAAAAATGTTCTGTCACTATCCTGAGATTCCTTGTCAGCTTCATACTTGCCTTTCTGCTTCCCTTAGCATGAAAACTTCTATACTCACATTCATGCTAGTTTACTATGCTATAATTTGACCATTATTTATACTATCTCTGAATTTACCTTTGTAGGTATTAGCAAGCACAGTTCCAGAGTGGAGCAAAATAAGGATGGATGTCTTTGAATGTCTTTGTTTTGGGGTATATTAATCAGTCCTTTAACATCACATTTGTATTGTCAGGTGAAAGCTGCAGTATAATTCTCCCAGTAAGTCAAGGCAAACAAGACTCTGAAATTTGCATGCTTGTTGCTGCTCATCTGGCATCCTTGCTCTTTATCAAAGCATGAATATGCTTTTGAGGCTTGGGCTAAGGAAAGTTAACAATTATGCCAGCAATGTAGTGGGAAATTTAAAGTGTTTCCAAGCACAGAAGCCAATGAAACATAAGCAAATGCTCAGAACAAATTTCATTGTATCATGATCTCTCTCTAAACATATGCCTGTGTGTATGGATTCCCAGACTAGATTGTTGGCTGCAGGAGAGAAACAGAAAAAGAGTAAAGAAGAGAACCACAAATTCAGTTTCCAAACTTCATTTTATTTTGAAATGCTCTTTCTTTTTCAAAAAACATCTGAGTGTTGGAGATAGGAAGAGAATAGAGAAATGGCATATGAATTAAATTTCTCCAACATCATGTCTTGGGAACTTTGCTTTTTTTTTTTTTTTTTTTTTTGGTCTCAAAAACTGTTCAAGAAACTGAGAGGATAGAGAGGGGCAGTGTGGGGTGAGTGATAAAACTACCACAAAGCAAAACACAAATGTAAAATAACTGAATGTGGGTTTTTTGCTTTACTTTAGTGTTGTGAGCCTTGAAAACAGCATTTCCCACTTTATTTTCCATCTGCTGACTATAATTAAAGCCTATCATAGACTTTTGTAATCTGAAGCATTTTTTCTCCTATAGCTTTAGTGAATTTAGCATTTTTCTTTTAATTGCCACTTTTTTATTTTCAAATCCCAGGAAATCTTTTTTTAAAGTATACCTCTGGTCTGGGAATCATTGACATAGTGGCATTAACAGGTTTTACTGCTTTATCTCCTCCTACAGTAAAGGAGGTCAAATGTGGCAGTGCTGATCCTCGGATTGTCTGGCATGGTACTGCAGAGCAGTGAGGTTGCAGTCCCGGTGCACTCTTTTGTGAGAGAGAACCGAAGCTCCCTCTGAATAAAATCTATTCCAAAACATGAGGCTCTGAAGTGGAATTTGCTATATTGTGTTGGAAATGTACAGTTAGGCTAATGCATTAAAAGTCTGAAATCACATTAGCTTTATTTGTTTCCCTTTTCAAAATCATTTGTCAGTATATTTAGTGTTTAGCAAATACAGTGAACTGAAAACTTTGGAACAATACAACATGACATGTCAAATGGCTGGGGCGGGGGGGAGGAGGGGTGGGAAGAAAGGAAGGATGCAGTATAGTGCATAGATAGATTTGATCTCATTGTATACCTTTGATCTGTCCTAGACGGTAAACTCTTTGAAGTGGGGACCATGTGCTTATCATAGAGATCTAGTAGCAATGAGGCCTGTGGGTACTAGTGCAATATCAGTAATTAATAATACAGATAGTGACTGTGTAAGTTCAGCATGATTCTTCTACTGAAATCCAGAAGAGGAACAAAGAGAATTTTTAAATTTCTGTACCCATTACTGTTTTCCTTACTTTGCTAAAATTTGAACAATCATCTTGAATGCAGTGGGAAGGGAGAGCTGTGATGTGGATATCAGCCCATAGGGATCTGGGCTAAGATCATCACATGCATTTCACATAATACACTAAACAGCTATCAGACAGTAACAGCTTTCAGTCATTACTTTAGCTGAGTTGGATTTGAATTGTCTTCATAAAGGTGAAAGGCCCTATGAACCATTATTAGTCTCACAGGGTCATTCAGTACTCTTTTCCCATCTCCTTAAATTTGTGCTTCATCAACCTATGTTTCTAGCATGAAAGCAACTAGAACATTTTGTCTTTTACATGTACTATACAGACATTGTAAAGTACCTACTGAGTACAAGAAAAAAATCATACATTCAAGGAGTTTGTCTTTAGAATGAATTTTTAATGTATCACCTACATTTGAATTTTATCAAATTGTCTCTCAAGTTTCCCAGTTACTACTTGTATTATCTCTTTTCTTTTTTCTTTCTCTTTTTTTCTTTTCTTTGTGGTGATATTTTTCTGGACCAAAGTTAAATCTCCTGTAAGGTCTTCTGTCACTTTTTTTTTTATTTGAGTGTCACCTTTTGTTCCCACTAGGATACCAAAGAGTGGCAAGTTCAGAAACAACAGGCAGGAAGATGAGATTATTTTCACTGTACATCTTTTATCCAAAAGGCTTTATTTTTGGCCCCATTATCTTACTGATAGGGATAGAGCACTAGGAAGTTTAATAACCCCATGTTTTTGCATTGAAAGAAAAGTTAACCCTTCATATGTATAACTTTATATTTATCACTTTGATTATTCTCATATTTGAGTCTTAATTATTTAATTCCTATAAATCAATCCCTCACCCCCTAAGAGTGAAATTGCACAATTACACTTAGACCATACTACATCTGTGGACTGTTAAACTGTGTAAAAGTTAGAATATTCTGTAAGCAGTTGCACGTTAAGAGTTAATACTGTTTCTTGTCTGTACAGCTCTGACTTGCCACTAGGGATAGGGACAGACCTTACACATAAACCAGCCAAAGTGATCAGAGACTGGTTTAAACCTGTAACAGAACAGATGTTCAGTGCACATAAGCCAGTTTGAAAATGGCCAAAAGCAGTTTGAGATGAACCTGGTTGAATGTAGCATCAGCCTTAACTGATTTGGCTCAAACTAATTTATGCAATATCTATCCCAGACCCCTTGCTGGCTTAAGATAAATCAGAGCTGTCCCCTAGCATCCTGGCATGCTCTCTGGCTTGGCTGTGGTCTCTGCTCCACAGCAGAGATGGCCCCTCCTGTCCTCTGCAGGCATTTTCTGGCTTCTGCTCCCCACTCCCCTCTCCACTCTGTGCTAAGCAGACATTCTCCCATCCCTCACAGACACCTCAGCATTAGCTAGCAGACCACACGTGGGCTACAGTTTGTGCTGTGGGAGACAACAGAGGCAGACAGGCTTTTTGGAGCTATTCAACAGGTAGCTTAATGTCCTTCCTTGAAAAAGTTGTTTAAGAGCTGGTTTGTTCCCCACACCTTCCCCTCACCACTCCCTGCTATGCAGGAATTCCCCCCTCCCCTCTGCCTTGCAGAGAAGGTATCTGTGTATTAGCTAGCAGACCACATGCTGGGTCCATACTGAATCAACAGGCAGAATCAACAGGTAGCTTGTAATGTCCCTCTTTTTTCTTAATGGGCCAATAAACACTGAGATAGGGGTGACACTGTTATCAGCACTCCACCTCCCACCCCCAGCTTGCTTTCCTGTCAGTTTGCTGCAGACCATATACAGAAGCAGGGAGGGAGATTGACAAACTCTATATCATCAACATATGCATGCACTGCACACATACCCTTTGCCTCAATGCCCACCCCGTGAGCAGCGAGCTGGGAAAAGCCTGGGACTGCAGGCAGCCTCGGGGTTTACACCCCTCCCTAATCAGAGCCTCCTGCTGGGACCTGACCACATCCTGCTCAGCTCAGTCTGCAAGGGAAGGGAGGGCTGCTCTAGCACCCCCTGCTTTCCAGCCTGAGCCACTGCAGGTATGTGTCTGAATTTTCTCAGTCCAGAGGGGTTGTCTATATGGTTGAAACTGGTTCAGCCTAGCCAGGTTAGACTAACCTGCAAAGGAGAGGTATATCCTGGAATGCTGGAGGACTGTAGATTGCTTTTTGTCCTCTGTGGAACAGATAGAGGTTACCCTGACACAGGCTAGGTAGATTGACCCAATGTTAACCTTTGTCTAAAGAGGCATAACTTTAAGATGATCGGAGGGAACTTAGCATGAGTTAATGAGCTTTAACATGCAAATGCTTCCATTTTAAGCACCCTTAGTATGGTCTAAGCATAACATGTAACTTCACACTAAGATCAAATGATAGTGTACATAAAGGATGGGTAAGAAATTACCATTTGGGTCTGGCCTTAATCCTATTTTGCTAGTTTGCTGCAGTTACTGCCTTTAAAACTAACCAAAGTCCTTCTTTCAAAAGCTGCATTTTACTCCTTAATAGATGAGTAAATATATTTTCTTGGGAAAATCACCTAATTATTTATATCTTTGTGAGATCCAGATAACAGTTCCGTTCAGAACACTTATAATGAAGAACAGCAGCTTAAAGAATATTTGATAATCAGAATGCATGCCAATATTGTTAGTGCTAATAATAATAACAACACTGATAAGTCAAAGTCTTCTTTTTAGATTTACATATCAATCTCTCTTTCTATTTCTTAGGGGGGTTAATTTTTTTCCACATTTATGAGCACAATTAAGGGCTTAATTCAATTAAAAATATTTTGTAGCTGGTGCAACACAGAGAGCCATCTAGGACCCTGGAAACTGTGAAAATTGGCTGTGTACCCAGTTAGCTCATGCAGCAAGGAATTAGCTGAAATGCAGAAGCCAATTAGCAATAAAACTTTTATGCAGCACTAAGCTGTAGGCATTGGGGTAGCCAACCAGGAGGTGCAAAGCATATGCAAATGAACTGTTTCTCAGCTAACGTGAACCAGCTCTACAGAACCTTGTAAATCAACCCCTTTTCCCCACTCTCTCATTTACAATTCATGCAGTTGCAACCTGGAGTGGCAGTGGATGTAGTGACTGGACTCAATAGCTGCTTTTCATAAGGATATTTCTCTATGTAAGAAGCTAACTACATAGATTCCTTAAATGAAATGCAGATGGAAAAATGTGGCAGTTATTAATTGTTAGATTATGACTCATTATATAAATACAGTCAGGGGCAGCATTTGGGAGCATTTGACTCTGAACCTTGCTCAGTTATGTACCCATTATGTAATTACATATCCCCTTTATCTAGGACTCAGTCTCTACATAGTATTTCCCTGTGGCAATGGGGGTTTGGAGGTAAATCTTGTCTTTTGTGGCCAGCTTACATACTCACTTTTGGCACAGAAGGGGTTTCTGTGGACCTGGGTAGAGAAACGAATTCTCCCTGTGAGAACAGACTGGCAAGAATCAATCCACAGTCCCAAAGTCACATAAACTCCCTCAGTCTGCTTTACCAGCTGATTCTCTTTTGCTAGGTACCAGTGTGTCAGAATTGTGTAGGGAGCTCCTGCAAAGCTGGACTTAACAGAGCCCAGCCAAAATGAGTTTTTTGGATCTTGGCCCATCATCATCTATGCATCAGAGAAGATTCTGTCTGGGGCTGTCTCCAGCTCCTGCTGAGTGGAGAGGACTTGTTTCTGAGCAAGTCGTCTCTACAGATGGAATACACTATACAAGTGCAAAGGGTTACTATTCCAGGAATATTTAGTTTGTTTTTTTTTTTACTACAGCTATGAATGCTTACAGAAAAAAGCAGTTTGCAGTTTTGCAGTGGAATCTATCTAGGCACCAAGGTCATGCATGAATCAATTGAAGGATAGCAACCATAATGAAAATATGGATATGCAACAAGGACATTTTAAAGCAGCATTTTAAAAGACCCAATACTGTGTTTTTCACTCTACTGATCTGAATTTGGCAGCAGTGTAATCCCTGGGGGTTGCCATTTCAATGATAGTTCCAACAGGAGACCCAGCCTAATGACCTGTATCAAAGCAGGAAGATCAGTGCTGCAGCCAGACAAACACAAAGCTGCCACCAGTTGACACTCAGAGATGTAGAGGGTTTCCAGAAGCCATTTTTAGATCAGTTCTATATTTTGTCCAGAGTGGTTATTTTTTTCTCCTCTTTGCTTATTTTTGTATACAACAAACAAAGCAGGTGGAAAAAAGCTTACAGGAAAAATACAAAATTAAAGGCAGCTGGGAAGATCTCCTGCTGTACCCTGCCTTTTTGGCTGCATCTTTGATATTCCTGTCTTTCTAACTCACATCAGATTAAAGAATGTGTACATCAAAGAGGGTGTTTATACATATCCTCTGGGACTAGGAGAGAGGAAGCACTTTAGAGCGGCTCCGAGAGCTGCTCTAATTAAAGTGCCCAGACCATCTTGTGTATTGGCATCCATGCGCTTCAAGTGTGCGGCTGGGGCACTTTAACTAAAGCTCGTTAGACGAGCCATTTTTTAAATGTGGAGACACTAATACATGAGACACTGGAGGCTGGTGGAGCACAATAATTACTATACTCCATTAGACTCGATAAATGGTATCTGCTGTGATGCGCTATAATTACAGAGTGTCAGAGCAGCCTTGCTCCTCATGTATAGGTATCCAGAATGGCAGGTTTACTTCATGTTTTAATGTTTAAGTTATAAGCCATTTACAATAAATAATTACCACTGCCTTGGCCCTATGTCTTTAAGAAATGTTGTATAGTCTAGTTTAAACTTTCCCTTATTTATGTTAGGATCCAACAGAACAGCAGGGTGAAGTTTCATCTATTAAGATTTCTTGTTCTTTGAAGATTTTTGGACACAGTCTCTTTAACTATGTCCCTGCTTGACTAATACCATACATCTGTTTTGTCCCTTGGTAGTAAGGGATAGAGGAAAATCTCTAGAATTTACATTTTTCCCTAGAAGATGGCAGGGGCTGATGCTTCTAGCAGCAGGAGATGTCCATCTGGGAAAATTCATATCATGTCAGTCAGTCTAAACAGAATTACGAACATTTTTCTATGTAACTATGTATATATAATACATCTTACTGTGTAAACAGTAACATACAAAATTTTTCCAGTTATGTTGGATATATTGGGTGAGACATTCAGGACCCATAACCAAGACCTTGTCAGACATTACATTTCTATGCAATTAAACTGTACTGTGCCACATGTTCAAACAGTTCAGCATGTGATGAAAATGGCAAACCAGCTACCAAGGTGCTCCTTTAGCCGCAAAGATGATCTGATGCTGGGTTCCTTGGACACCAGCAAGTTTTAAAGACAAGTTTGGTAAACCCAAGCTTAGAGAATGGGTCCCCTATTCTGGGTTTCACATGGACCAATATGTTGGGGGCTTTTCCCAATCCCAAGCTTGTCTACATATTTAAAAGGAGTTGGATGTTTTGAAGGTCCTAGCATTCAGGAAACCTGGCTTCTGGGAACTGCTCACTGGTGGTGGGTTTCCCCACAATGGAATCTGAGAAATTTTATCTGGGGTCCCAAAAATCATGCGTCCTGAAATGCCAGATCTTGAATGATAAGTTTTTAGATTTCATTATGTGATTAGACATCTGCCAGATGCCCAAGTAGCCCTTGCTACTTGAGAAGGAAAAGATCCATAAAAGTACAACATTTAGTAAAACCATTTACTGTAATTGTAAAGTGTCTTTTGTTATCTTTGTCAATGACAGATTAAACTAGAAGTGCTCAACCTTTCTGCCCCACAGGCCAGAAGAATAGCACGGGGCCAATCCACAGGCTATATTGAGGCCTGTGCTTTAAAATCTGGGCTTGGTCCTGGCACTGCTCTCTCCCACCTCCACACACCAGGATTGGGTCCTTGGGGCCTGGCATCACCCTTTCCCACCCCATCCTACTCAATCATTGGGATTGGGCCCTGGAGGGGCCTATGCTACCTGTTTCTGCATCCTGGGATTGGACTGTAGGGGCCTAGTGCCACCCCCTCCCTGACCTTCACACTGGGCACGACTAAATGTGTATTTGCACACACTTAAACTTAATGTGCCTTTACTTAAGGTGGTTTAGATGTGTGTCTGCATATGGACAGGTTAATACACATTAAAGTGCTAAAATTTAGGTGCGAATAACTAAGTCGCATTAGCGTACATGCAGATGCGCTATTGTGCCTTAACAGTATGTATCCATTGACACACATCACGTTAATGTGTGCTAATATACACGTGTGCTAATGAGACTTGGTTATTTGCATCTAAATTTGATACCTGCTTTAAGGATGCACACATGTAGACAAGTGCCCTTAATGTACCTTAAAGATGTTGATTTTAGACTAAGCCTGCTTAAAAGAGGCACATGTAGACATGCCCACTGGGATTGAGTGCTTGGTCCAGTGCACAGGACTCAGGGCTCTTCATGGTTTTAGAAATTTGGCAGCAGGTAAGTGATGTAACCACTCCCCTGCTGCCAAATTTCCAGATCTGGGGAGCCCCATGGATGGGATGACATGGTGCTACGAGCTGGATCTGGCCTGCAGGCTTGGGGTTGAGCACCCCTGGATTAAACCAAAATACTGAATTAAAGCAGGGAGGAGGGAGTGAAGATTTAACACTAGTAAGCATGTATCAGATGTTCAGTTTTAACTGTTTGTGCAATTGCTCTACCCTGTCGTAAGAAGAAGTTATACTGGGACAGTTTACCCTTGAATGAAACACCTGCTAAATTACTGTTGCTTGGCTTCCACTTATTGAAAGAAAGAGAAAATTTACAAAACAGTTACAGCAGATCATTTGACAAGGCCTGCACCCTCCCTTTTAAATTAGTGTACTTGTTTAATTTGTCCATCCCTTTTATGGATGGTATCCAAGTCTGTGTGGTTATCCTGTATGCTGCTGTAATTGCAAACCTTCTGTCTGCCTCTCAGATTTCTGTTATTTCTACCATAATCATTTTGTAAAAACCAGGACTTCCACACACAGGTGCTAATTCTAACATAGGAGCATCTAACCTGAAATCTACCAGTTCCAAAAAAGCAATGTAAAGGGTTTTTTTAACTGAATCTAAACCTTCTGTCAAATTTTGGCTTGGAGGTGGGGGGTGTTTGTTTTGCAATTATTTTTCTATTTTTCAAATTATTCTCTTTTCTAGATGTCATAAAAACTCACACAAACAACAGGGAATGCTGACTACAAATAGGAAGATGTATCATACTATAAGTACTATCAAATGCACAAAGTAATGAATTTAGGGAATATAGAGAAAGATAATCTCTAATTTTTTCATTACTATTCTTATATGAGTAGCAGACAGTGTTTACATATTTCATTTCTGTATGCTGAAAGGGATATTGCTAGTATGTTGTTATACACAATGAGCACATGCTTTAAAGCATACCTTAACAGTGACTGATTTACCATCATCATTTGATTTAATGTTTTTTCCCAAACATTTTGAATAGTACTGTTTTAGCTTTCCTTGCCTGTGTTACAAGCATTCAGGTATGTTTAGCAAGCTATTCTTTTCATTCAAATGTTGCCTCTATTCTCAGACCACCCTTAGTGCTAAATCCTTCAATCAGATCCACAGCATGGAATTCAGATAAGCAGCTTAAATGGAGTATTATCTTGGCTGTAGTGTGTAAATGGACATCCTTGGGATGTGTTCTACAGTGGATCTGCACCTTTTAGTGTTGAGACTAACATGTCTTTACAAAATGGCATGGAGTGATAGGTGAATAGGTTGATGATCGTACAAAGCTCAAAATGTGCGGATTTTCACATCCTCACATAAAACACATTCCCAACCTGAATCATGAGTCCCCTTGAGTCTCACTCTGTAAGATCTATTCTCTTCCAGATTCCCTAAATAGAACAAGAGCAGGAAGAGCAGGAGGTTCAACACTCTCAGCTCAGGGCCTGTTGCTTCTCATTCAGGCTCCATATACTGAAGTGTCCACCTACTGAACAGTGCTTTAGTTCCTTTAGCATTTCCCTTGGGTCTACCCTGAAATGCACCACGCTCTGGAGTATTTCTTATGGGCAAGGAAAGAATTCAGGATTTTATGCTAATACTTCTTACTGTGCGGATTCCTTGATTCTGTGATACACTTGTGCACTTGAAGGAGCTAGTATAACATCTTCATGGGAAGCCTTATTTAATGATCTAATGGTTGTACTGGATATAATGATCAAAATTCTCTTCCTGTACAAAGCAGCAAATAAAAATGGCAAAAATAATTTAGGAAGTTGAATTGGGACAGAAGTGATGAAGTAGTTTATATTTGTTAGACCTACAGAATACGTACGGTATTTTCTCACCTACAACATGCACTTTTTCCCCCCAAAAGACAGCTGCTGGAAATTGAAATGTACGTTATATGCAAGGAAATTTTAGCAGGTTCTGCTGGCAATAGGGCAAAAGCAAAAGTAAAATCTGCATGACACATGGAGGTGGGTGCATATACACATGCATGTCAGTGTGACTGAATTTAATGTGCATTAAACTAATGTGCCCTAAGCAATTTTGTTGGCATCCTCCATGTGCAGGGACTTGGCACTAAATTTAGTGGCTGGGCAGACCTGGCACTAAAGTTAGTGCTGGGTTGCATCCACATGTGAGTTAATGCACTTTAATTAATTGTGCCTAGATTTGATACCTGAATTATCCTAAATTAACCATTTTAATACACAATAAGGGTGTACATGTGTAGATACACACCTGTAATGCACATTAAATTAGGCTAGCGCACATTGACACATCTCGTGTAGAAGTGCCCAGGCATCAGAACAATAAGCAATCTCAGCTGCAAAAGAAGTGGGTGTGTTGGGTGGGTGTGGGGGGTGAGGTTTGTGGGGGGAATTATTGGTATGAAGTTTGTGGTAGGGGCCGGGGGGGGGGGACCACATTCCTGCCCCTTCCACCCACCCCCTGCAGCACACAGCTCCCAGCACTGGTAGCAGCAGCCAGTGAGGCTACTGGGTCCATGGTCCTCTGCAGCCACAGCCCCGCCTATACAGTGCCCCAGGGTCTGTACATGGCAAATCGCCTAGTCTGTTCTGCCCTGCTAGTGCATGCCTTTGTATAGGAGCCATCCTGGTCCTGTCCAAGGGCATGCACTCATGGGGAAGGTGAGGCTGGGCCTGTTCGCCATGCACAGATCCCAGTCAGGCATTGCTGCGCTGTCATGGGGCTATGTCTCCAGAGGACCATGGCCCCAGTGGCTCAGCTGGCTGCTGCTGCCAGTGCTGGGGGCTGTATGCTACAGGAGGTGGGGGGGTGACATGTGGCGAACCCCTCTCAACCCCCCCCCACAAATTCTACACCCTCTACATCCCCCTACACCAACCCACACAGTTCCCCCCCACCCCATGTCCCTGCTTGCCTGGGTCCAGGTCACACTGCAGCCTTGCTCCACTCCTATTTGCCCCAACATGCTGAGGTAGTGTGCTGTGGCAGCCAGGGCACCATACAAATGCTCTGGCCAGAGCATCTTTTTGAAGGACTCAGACTCCAGTCACCTCAGGGCATGGTCCTGGGCTCTGAACTGCTTCTTTCCCCACATGTTGTTTTCTATACTGGGATTTCCTGGTATCAAATTTAGAGTCTGCACTGCAAATATGCAGCATGGGGAATACTTTTTCATTCTAAGCATGCCTCTTGCAGCATCTCAAACTGCTCTGAGATGCTGCAGCAGGCATGTGAGCACTCATCTGGACACAGCCACTGGGTCTATCCTGTCAGGTCTCCAGGTGTCAGGGCCTGTTTACACTGCATCTGTACTGTGTCTAGAACAATAGAATTCCATTTGTGGTTGATCCTTAGGCACTGCTACATTAAAAATGAGGATCAGGATGGTTTTTTAAAGTGTCTTTTTCTTAGTTTTAAATGTTTCCTTTTATGTTTATTGTGTGCATCCTTGTATTTATACTGTGAGAAAGTACATATAAGCGTGTCAGCTTGATCTTTCTTTTCCAGGTCACTGTTTTAAACATTAGATCTCTCATATTTTTGCCTGGGGATGTATTTTTTTTCTTCCTATGGGAATATTTGCATACAACTATTAATTTATTGTCCTTTCTGGACCTTTTCTTCTTCAACTATATATTTCTCAAGATCGAGAGATCAAAATTAGATATAATATTCAAGGTGAGAGAACATAAATTCTCTGTCAAGTGGCAATGAATATTTTCAATTCACTTGTAATATATTCCAATATCCTGTTTGCATTATTTTTCTTTGTGGTGCTTCTGGTTGTGAATTATGTGAATGTGCTTTCCACATTAACTTTATTTCTGTGTAAGATTTCATGGGAATGTAAAAGCAGAAGAGACCTCCTGGGCAAGTTTCCTATATTTACAAGAAACTGTTTGTCCCAAAGTGTACCCAAGAATATCCAGCCTCTTGCACACCATTTCCACAAAATGCTCACTCAGTACCAGTAGGAAAAACAGCATCCAAGCCAATTTTCCACACCCAGCTATAAACAAAAAAGCAGCAACAAACTTGAAGAAAGCAGCAAAAAAAACCCAAAACCCCAAACCAAAAAAACAAACAAACAAACAAAAAAAAAAGAAAGAAAAAGAAAGAAATCCTCCCAGGGTCAAGAAGAAAATTCTTGGTCCCTGCAGGTGACTAGCAGAAGTACTGGATATGGAATTAACAACAACTCTAATATATGCAAGTAACCAACACAGACACCAAGGGTGCCTGTAGAGATTTGGGGAGGCTGCTCTGATGTGCTGTAATTACATTGGAGCAGACTTGATTTAACTGAGTCTGGTGGAGTATGCTAATTAGTTAATAGTAATAGTTGGTAGGGTCAGAAGGGACCTGAGCAGATCTAGTCTGACCACCTGCCATGGGCAGGAAAGCATGCTGGGGTCAAATGACCCCGACTAGGTGTCTATCTGGCCTCTTTTTGAAGACCCCCACAGTAGGAGCGAGCAACATTCCCCTTGGAAGTTGGTTCCAGATCCTAGCTCCCCTGATTGTGAAGTAGTGCCTCCTGATGTCTGGCCTGAATCTACTGTCCATCAAGTTATGGTCGTTATTCCTTGTTACTCCCGGAACTGCTTAGGGGAACAGGGACTCTCCCATTGCCTGCTGGTTCCCCTTGGCCAATTTACAGATGGCCACCTGATCCCTTCTTAACCTTCTCTTGTGGAAGCTGAACTGGTTCAGGTCCTATAGCCTTCCCTTGTAGGGCTTGCCTTGTTGCTCCCTGATTGTGCAAGTGGCCCTCCTCTGGACTCTTTTGATGCTGTCCACATCCCTCCTGAAGTGAAGTGCCCAAAACTGGATACAGTACTCCAACTGTAGCCTGACCAATGTTGCATAGAGGGGGAGGATCACCTCCTTGGACCTGCCTGAGGTGCATCTGTGGATTCATGACAAGGTGCTGTTAGTCTTCCTGATTGCATCCTCACATTGGCAGCCCATTTTCATCTTGTAGTCAATAACGACTCCAAGATCCTTTTCTGCCTCTGCCGACAAGAAGGGAGTTCCCTAGCCTGTAGGAATGATACTGGTTCTTCCTCCCCAGATGTAATACCTTGCACATGTCAGTATTGAAACCCATCCTGTTCTCACCCTCCCACCCTTGTAACCTGTCCAGATCTAATTGTAGCCTGTGCCTCTCCTCCAGTGTGCCCACTTCTCCCCAAATCTTAGTGTTATTCACAAATTTGAATAAAGTGCTTTTCAACCCCTCATCCAAGTTGCTGCTGAAGATGTTGAACTGTTAAACAGTGCGGGCCTGAGCACCGAGCCCTGGGGGACCCCACTGCCTACATCCCTCCAGGTCAAAAATGATCCATCCACCACCACTCTCTGGGTGCAGCCCTCCAGCCAATTAGCGACCCATCTGACTGTGTAGGTGTCAACACCACAGTCACCTAATTTTTTAATGAGAACGGGGTGAGAGACAGTGTCAAAAGCCTTCCTAAAGTCCAGAAAGACTACGTCCACCATGACACCTGTGTCTAAGGATTTTGTGACCTGGTCATAGAAGGCGACCATGTTGGTCTGACAGGGTCTGCCTCTAATGAACGCATGTTGATTGCCCCTAGGCATAATCTCCCTTGCAGATGTGCACCTGGATAATTTTCCCCAGGACCGAGATAAGTCTAACGGGCCTATAGTCTCCTGGGTCCTCTTTCCTCCTTTTTTTGAAAATGGACACCACATTGGCCCTTTTCCAGTCCTCTGGCACCTTGCCAGAGCACCATGAGTGCTCATAAAGCTATTCCAGGGGTCCTGCAATGACCTCTGCTAATTCCCTGCACCAGCTTCATTGCAGCAGCTTCCATGTCTTGTGTATCAGCAAGCTTGTGCTTTGAAATGGTGGTAGTGGTGCTTTAACTAAAGCTGCTTGAACGAGCTTTAATTAAAGTGCTCCACGCCACCATTTTGAAGTGTGAGGACACTGATACATAAGACACTACAGGTGCTTTACTTAGAGTGGCCTCAAGGCCACTATAATTAAAGTGCTCATCCCTGGAGTACATGTAAAAACACATCAAGATTCCTTTCAATTTCTTTATGGGAGGTACCTAATATTCAAAGCTACTTTCCTCATGTTCCAGTAATTATTTCAAGACCGCCCCATCCTCTTATGCTGTTGTTTTCATAAACTTCTCAAGCTTCATCTTGAAGGCATTCAGGCTCTGTCTCTTCACTGCTTTGTTCAGAAGAAATTCTTGAATTTCACTCTTGTAAGGGTTAGAAACTTTCTTTTAATTCCAGTTTCAATTTGTTTGTGATCTATTTGTGCCCAATTGATCTTGAACCCATATTTTCCTTTAACTTAAATAAGCTCTTCTCCTTCCTGTATCTTCACCTCTAATGTATTTGTAAGGTAAAAATATCTTTTTTCAACCTTCACTCTGCTAAACTGAACAGGTCAAGCTCTTTTAATCTCCTCTCTCAACACAGAATCCCCATCCTTTTAAGCATCCTAATTTCCCTTCCCTTTAACTTCCTTTCTAAATGAATCTTTCTTAAACAAGTGACCCCTATGTGTTTGGCTTTCCACTTCACACTATCAAATTTCATACAATTTCTATCATTCAACTGCACAAGTGTGATAATCTGATGGTTCTTCATACATGTGGTATTTCACCAACTCTGTCATCCACACGTTTTGTCAACTGTTTATCACCTTCAGCCTAACAATTTTAATGTCAAAACCTTGTTAGTAATTTTTTTTTTCATTTTTCCCCCTGCAGAACCACACCTAAGAATGATTTGTATCCAGATGGTGTATTAACTAAACCAGTTCATTTACTAAATATTCATGTAAAAGGCTTTGGGGCTTTCCCATTTTTAGTTGTATCCAAATAAGCTACAAAAATAACATGACTCCCTTGAATTTCATGAAAGAAAGGATGACTAAAAAATATTTAAGCCATTTTATCTGAAGATTATATATAATGAAAAAAGGTAGGAGAAATGTGCTTCATTACAAGGGAAAATAGAGTGGGAGTGATTCATTATTGCAGTGTAAATCTGGACTTCTGTTTAAGTCAATAAATCTAGTCCATTTTAGACTCATGTAAATAAGGCCAGTGATTGCCCCAAAGACTTCAGAATTAGGAAATAGTTAGATACAATATATTTTATTTATTCTACTATAAATTGACCTAGATTATAAAATGACCTGCCAATAATTAGCTTGTATACATAGACATACATATATATGTGTTATATTTGTTATAATTTCCCAAGTATAGAATCTAATTATTGGAGATTTGCCTTGAATTTGTCCCCATCCCACTAATACAGCAGGGAAAATAAATCTAAGGGTTCTGTAGCTCTTTGATCTCTGCTTCTCCCTCCTCCCACCTCCCAGATCTTTTCCGCGGCAGCCTCTTCACTGTCCTCTTGCTCAGAGTACCTGGGCAAGTGGAAGTGAGGAGAAAATTTGAAAACAACAACCTTGAAATTAAACATTTGTAGGAATTTGCATATACTACCCATAGACTTAGTTCATCCAGAATCGATGTGTGTTACCTTTTTTTTTTAAACGGCTTCAGGTTTTTGCATGGGTGTTTCATACACACAATTTTGAGCAGCACTAGCTAGACTTATGTCTAGAATAATTTTTTTTGCAAAAATATATTTCTATGTGTATGAGTATGTATGTGTGTGTGTCGGGGGGCAGTTAGGGAGTATACATTCCCCCCCCTCACACACACACATGCCTCTACTTTCACTTCCCTATCTCATGACCAGTCAGATTTACTTGACAGGTCCTAGAATACATACACTGTTACAGCATTAAACTTATTCCAATATTCAAACCTGGAAACCCTTGCACCCATATGCATCTCCTTACACATTACAGTCACACTTGTCCCACTCTGCTCCATCTACCTCCTCTACCTTTTCCCTTGCCCTGCTCCTGCCACCCCACTGTTCTCCTCCCTAGTTCTTAGTCCATGTCATTCTCTTAATCATCACTGTCACTGTCGTCTTCTCCTCTGTTATCCTAGATAGTCTTATAGTTGTCCTAGATATACTCATATCTAGTATAAACTATGCATGGTATTAGTCCAAAGCCAAAAAGCTCATGGTTTACCAGAAGATAATACAGGAAGACTAAGTAGGTGCTATACCAGGTAGAAGGATTTCTGAAGCAATCCAAGTGATGAGAGATCTGCTGTCCCACATCCAAGAGAGGAAAACAAACACAGTTATAGCAAATTGAGATTTAGAAAAAGCATATGACTAAGTGGATCATGATATATATTTGAAGTGTTAGGAAAAAAGGAGTTCACAGAGAAATTTATATGTTGGATAAGGTTATCATATAGAGAAGCAGAGTCAAGTCCAAATTAATGGACATCTAAGCAGCAGGCTTGCGTGAAGTGGCAAGTATTCACTTTGGATTTTGATTTGGCTGATTCAGAGGACAGTGATTTGATCTGGAGATTCAAATTGCTGACCTGATCCAATCAGCTGAATCAGATCCAAAAGATTTGGTGCTGCTTTAGCGCCACTTCGGAGATTCAGCCATAGATTAAACAGGCAGCTGACACAGCTGCCTGCAGCTGGTAAATCTGTTGGGGTTGGGGGAGAGGGGAGGAAAGGGGCATAGCGGGGAGGGATTGGGACATTCTGGGGCTTGGACCCAGCCAGGGCAGGAGGGGACATTACTTGAGGAAAGGGGCAGGTGTGGGCATGGCCCGCTCTGGGAGGAAGAGGGCAGCAGGGCATAGCCCCCTCTCCCAGCACTGCCATGCTCCCATCCTGTCTCCCCCCCACACTGGCTGGCAAGTGGCGGCAGGGCAGAGTCCCAGCTTACGGAGCTGATGCAGTGTGGCAGTGCTGGGAATGGGGCCTATGCCCTACTGCCATTTGCCCTCTTTCGCCCAGATCATGCTGCACCTGCATTGCACCTCCCCCCCATGCTGGCTGGGCAAGCAGCAGCAGGGCAGAGCCCCTGCTCCCAGTGCTGCTGCGCTGCATCAGTGCTGAGAGCGGGGACTCTGCGCTGCTGCTGCTGCTTGCCAGCTGGTTCAGGGGGGTGGGCACTGCCGCCGCTTGCCAACTCAGATGGAAGGGTGTGTGATGGCATGGCAGCACTGGGAGTGGAGGCTATACCCAGCTGCCTCTTACCCTCTTTTGCCTGGAGTGAGCCATGCCTACATCCTGCCCCCTCACCACAGCTGGACAAGCAGCAGCAGGGAAGAGCCCCCACTGAGCGCTGCCGTGCCTGCATACCATGCCTCCCCCTGCATTGCTCCCCAAGTCCCGCGCTCTTATCCCTGGCTGGGCAGCTTGTCCCAGCCCCAATTTCTTCCTCCCACACACCCCTTCACCCCCTCCTCCCCAATCCCAACAGACTTACCAGCTGGAGGCAGCTGTCAGCTGCCTGTTTAGTCTATGGCCAAATCTCTGAATCAGCCAAGTCTTTTCTGAATTTTTTCCAAATTGATTCAGAGCTTTAAATTGGTCTCCCAATTCGATTTGGATTCAGTCCCCAAATAAGGCCGAATCTTCTCCAAATCGAATCAGCTACCAAAACTTCGCACAGCCCTAATAAACAGGGCTTTTAAAATCCGAACAGCTGTGAGACAAGGGTGCCCCCTATCACAACTACTATTTGTGTGTAGCATTAGCACAAAGAATAAGAAAAGACAAGGTCATAAATGAAGTAAAGATACGGTGCAGGGCAAGTAGTTAGAGAGAGACTTTCAATGGAAAGGGTGCTAAAGCATACATCAGAATATAGAGGTGAGTCAGGGGCTAAACTAGACAGGTCAAAAGTAATGTAATGGGAATGGAACTGGAAGAACTTAGAAAAGTTGAGCCTTCAAATAAGAGAGAGAGAAATCAGAAGGCTTTGGATCTCAATGAATGCCAAGGGAAAAGGTAATACAGCATAGGAAAGGTGACAGCAAGTATACCGCAAATACTTTACTTATGGTCCGGAAGGACACTGTCCTTTGCCAGAAAAGTGGTGGCAGTTAAGGCTGTGTTATTGCCAATTATTCTATATACAGGAATTGTATTCCCACTGATGTAGCAGCAGATAGCAGAAGTACAGAGGGAAATATGCATGTTCTTTTGCAATGCCAAAAGAAAAAGTTTGGTTAGATCTGAACTGTACAAAGCAAGAGAGATGGGAGGATGGGGGCTGCCAGACTTGGGATTGTTCATCTATGCAGAATATTTAAACGCAGTATGCAAGGCAGTCATAGAGGGAGAGGGAAAAGCAGTATGCAGCACCCAATTTCACGAAGATGCAATTTTGTGGGAATGGGGACTATATGAATCCTCTTTGAAGAGTCCATGGGTGTGGCAACTGCTAATTCATCACATAAGGATGGAAGTTTTTATGCAGAGGTATAAAATAGAGAAGGTAGGGCTAGAAGTCCTGAAGGAACATAAGAAGTTGATGAAAGTGATAAGGGAGAGAGACAGGATGGCCCTGGTGGGAATCTTTACAGAAGCACAAGTGAAGAAGGTGTGGGGAGCAGTGACTGGCAAACATCTAAAAGGGGAACATGCTGACCTAGTTTGGATGGGTGTAAGAAATATTGCTCGTAAGAGAAGTGCAACACAGATAGAGCTTGATGAGCTCATCAATGTGCTGAAGGCAGATATGCAGGGAAGAAGAAATGGTGGGACATATTTGGGAGTGTGCATATACAAAGGGGGTTTGGGAAAGGCTCTACTGATTTCTGAGCATCATCAAAATAAACCTATTGTTAGCTTGAGAGATGGTGTACTATATCAGGGCCGGGCAGTTATTTCAGCTGGAGGGCTATTTAATGAGTTTATGTGAGTGGTCAAGGGCCACAAGGATATCTTCACCCCTTGACAGGTGCCCCAACTGCTGGTTGCCATTTTGGGTCCGGAAGTCCCACCCCTAACCCGTGACCCTTGCCACCGGTAGTCCCTCCCCTTCCCCACCCCCCAGAAGACCTCCTTTGGGGGGGGGATTGCCATTTTGGAATCAGAAACAAACAAATCATATACTAAAAGTCAAACTTCTACTACAACATAATTTAATTTTATTTCAAAAAATATTTTTGTCCCGAGTTGAGTTTGTGTAGTGTATATAGAAATGATTGTGTAATAGCTCAAAAATAAAGTCTTACTCTCATATATGGGGGGGTCTGCATGCATGTAGGGGGTGTAACTGTGTGTGAGGGGGAAGGGTATGTTGCAGGGTGCGGGTGTGTGTATATGTAGAGGGGCTATGGGTGCAGGGTGTGGGTGTGTTGGGTTTGAGGGAGGGTGGGGAGGTGTGGAAACCCCTCCACATACTTCACCTCCCATAGTACACAGCCCCTGCCTTCATAAATAATTGGAAATAGTATAAATGAATGCTGGAGAGAGATTTATTTTTATTTATTTATTTATTTTCATGAAAGAGCTTTTGGGAAAAAATTACTAAACAAATAAAACCAAACCAAATGATCACCTCCACAATATATACAGAAAAAAATATTCTCAAAATGTTATGGCAATATTAAGACAAACTAAAAGAGACAGGTGTGTTTGGCCAAGTAGCCTTTTCCTAAAAGGTCTTGTATTTTTACGTTCACAACCCCCTTCTAGATTGTCACATTAATCCTACTACCTGGAAGGCTGACGGTCCCTGAGGCTTTAATGAACTCTTTATCAGGGGGTGACAGCAAATGGTGCAGTCAGCAAGCAACCCTACTTCCCTCTACACCTGAGACCATAAGCATGACTTCTACAGTGCTCCTAGCTTTATAGCTCTTAAACTGCCAAGGTATAAATGTGTGTGACAATGGCCTTTAAAATGTGTGACAAAGACCTCAAATGGGACAGAAAACAAGGCCAAATTGCAGAGCAAAGATTTGAAATAATGTCAGCTTAATCTCTTTTATACATGTAAGGTTTTTATAACCTTGCTTTCTATATTTAACATTCTTCATGTCAATAATTGACCATAATTAACAGTGGAAGAGGTCTGTGTGGGGCAGAAGAAATTGAGGCGTCAGATAAGTTTTTGGGTATAATCGCATTGTTTCTTATCAGTTCTTAAAATATTCTGCTTGATCCTGTAGGATATACAATCTCTTCTCCTTATTGTAATTACTTCTTAAGGCTCTCTTTTAGGTGATTTTCTAATGTACTTTTCTTTTTTCCCCAAAGTCTTTGTTAATACAGAAAACCAGTACAGTAACCTGTAATACCATTATAGTTATTTTGTATTGTTTATTGTTCAGTGCTGCACAAGACAAAACTATTGTGACAATAGTCTTCTTCTCAGAGCAGTTTATATTGTAAAAGGTAAACTAGCAAGACAAGTGTGGCAGGTTTGCTGGACTTTGCCCATCTCTCCAGGTTGAGGAAACCCCAGATGCAATTGGTGGGGCAAAACCCATCAATTGGAGATGGGCACAGGAGGAGCTAGGAGAAGAGTCCGCTCTGCCTCTACTCCAGGGTGTGGGGGACAGGAGCGGACCTAGTTGGGGACCGCACATTGCATCCCCCTGATTTGGATCATCTTCAGCCTTGGGGAGGAGCCCCAGAAGGGGATATAAGCAGCTGTGTGCCAAGCACATGAGAAGGTTGGTGAGGGACAAAGAAGGAAGAGGTCCCAGGGCCAAGAAGACATGGGAGAGCTGCCCAGCAGGTGTATCTGGCTGCCCAGAACCCAGAAGATTCTGCCGCTGGATGGAAGCAATGGGCAGTGCAGGCATGGCTGCACAGAGGGTCTGCAAGCAACAAGGACCCTGGGAGCCACAGCGAGGCAGCTTGGATTTCCAGAACCTGGGAGCCACAGCAAGGTGGCTCGGGTCTCCAACCGCAGCACAAGGCTGGGCTGCAGTGCAGGCGTCACTGCATGAAGGGTCCAGAAGGGACCAGGACCCTGTGGGAGGTGCAGTGAGGCATCTCAGGTCTCCAACTATGGCATGAGGCCAGGTACAGGAGACAGCACTAGTGTGGGATGAGTCATTGTAGGGTGTAAGGCCCTAGAGAAGGAGAGGCTGGGGGGTCTGGGATCCATTCCCTGCTGTGGGTCTGCCAGGGCCCTGGGAACAGAGTGGTTCCTGAGTGCGGGGAGCAGTATTTGGAGCAGCACGGCTCTGGGCATGCACGAGGTAGCCCAGTCCCGCAAGTCCCCCCCGAGAAGGATTGAGCCACTGGAATTCGTGAGTGAGTCATGCTGCTCTGCTGAGGCCTGGAACTGAGCCCTCCCTTGAAGAAACATTAGCCAGGCCAGAGAGCATATGAACACGGCCCCACCCAGCTCCTTGGGACACGTGAGTCAGTGGAGCAATGGGTCTCCCATCAGGGAGTGACACTCGGTGGGAAGAGGTAGCCTCAATAAAGGGGCAGGAGGAAGAGGCCCCTAAAGGAGGGTAATCGGCAGAGAACTCTTGCGTCTCATATTTTGAAGTGTTTATTGATTGTTTTTTGTGCATTTTTGGAGTGTTTATTAACTGTTAAAAGTACACCTTGTATTTTAGAGTGCCATTTGTTGTTGTACTTACCTGTTCATACCGTTTGGGATCATTCTGCTAACCTGTTTGCATTTGGTTTGTATATATAGTTATATGAATTTGTAACCTGTACATACTCACCTTAGTTCACTACCTTTATATATATAAAATTTGTACCTGGTTCAGACATTGCTTTCTGTTCCTCCTCTATTGAGATACAATAGGTGGAATGCAACTGCGAGTAGACTGCTGTTCCCACCCCCAGCACGTGTGCCCTGCTGATTTTTCTCCTTCTGTTGGTGGGGGCACTTACTTTGGGGACACTGGGTCTACACAAGCATAGAAAAATCTATGTGGCCTGAACTGTGCTTTATTATGAAAGCATTATAGGGCATTAATACTGATTAGGACATCTTGGCACTCCTGCAATATAAGTATAAAATCATACAAAAGCTGTCTTAAAAAGACATTATTAAAATTTCAAAGCAAAGTGCTTGAAAGTAAGAAAATCCCACAATTAAGGGTGCTCATGCAACTTTAATTAACTCTCCTTTATGTATCTATTATTAGAAAGTTCTAGCTATACGATCAAGCTCGAGCATTCATATAGCTACTAGAATGCTCAGTATGCTTGTGGTCTGGCTGGGTAACTACACAGCTGGGTAAGTACACGCACATACCTGGACAAGGGTAATCAGCAGGTGTTAAATACTGGAGAGGGAGGACAGGCCCCTTCTTTTCACCCCAAGGGCTTTTTAACCGTTTGGGTACGTAAAGTAAAATACAATTCTGTCTCTAATTATTAATATCCCAATGGAATATCTGCAGTGTTCATCTCTATAATATTTGTGTGTTTGACAGCTATTAGTTATTTTTCACAACATTCATGTAAGTGGACTTTCTCTTAATGCCTTTTGCATAGAGAATTGCTTACTGTCATAATTAAGACATTTCCTAACTTTTATTTTGCAGTATCAATGATATTCTTTTAATAGAGTTCCTTTGAGAATAACTTTTTATGTTTTTAAAGCAAACTTAAAAAAATACAAAATTGCCATACATGTGAATCTACAGCAGGTTTATAGATTCACCACACAAACCTATGAGATAATCAGGCATCTGATAGCAGTAGCAAGTTGTAGATCAGAACTAGAGGCAAAGACGACACTTTGCCAGTGGGTTTCATGGCCATTTTCTGGCAGCCATTGGTGGTGAGACTGGAATGCTGGCTTCCATTCGAGGCTCTATTAGGGTGTGCGTTCTAACAATCAGAGGCTTTTCTGCTCCATTCTCGTCTCTCTCTCCTTGACTGGTCATATTTCTAAACCATCATAGTTTTCTTTCTTAATTCATGCATATTCCTCAGACTTCTTATCCTAGTCTCCCAACCAAGCTATTCCAAATATCCCTGTTCCTCATCTGAGATCCTTCTCTTTTCCCTAGCCTGAACTAGCATCACTTCCCAAGTCCATGTATCCAATATTCATTGGCTCTGTGCCATTTTCTCTTTCTGATGTTATCATCCAGTTTAAGTGTCTCCCGTTCCTGGATTCCTTCAATCTTGCACAGTCAGTCCAAATCCTCCCCTTGCATCTTTCTCTCCTCTTCCATTCATTCAGACTCTCTCATTCCTCACACCCCAGCTTTAAGCCACCCCAGTGTCTGACCTCAGTTTTCCTCTTTGGCTCCCAATCCCAGCCAGCCATTTATAGTGTCATACAGTAAGAATACTACTGAAAGAAGCAAAGGAAGGAGCAATAAATAGTTGGTATTTACACTTTTGCATGTGTGACTTTCTCTGAACGAGTTGGATTTTAGCAGGGATATAAATGAAGAGAGGATGGAGACCTGGGGCATATGGATTGGGAAGCAATAGAGATGATTACAGAAGATGACATGGGAAAGGAAGAAAGAGGTAACAAAGGCTTCATCAAGGTGTGCATTCCTGACTAAAAGAATCAGGGATGGCAGATATAATAAGTGCCAAGTCTGGGATGGTGTTAAAGAGATTGATTTTATTAACGATACCAACAAAGTGAAATATACACAAGTTAACAATAGGCACATCTGCATGTGTGCTTTACTGCACATTAGACTAATTTAATGCACAGTAAAGTATTGCCATCTACATGTGTGCCGTAATTAGCATGCAATAGATTAATTTACTCTGGCATAGGGGAGTCCCATCAGACACAAGTACTAACCTATGCCACAGTAAATTACTGCACTTAGATGCATGGGTAGATGGACATATCAGGATTAATTTACTCTGGCTCAAATTAAGTTGGAATATCTTCACTCGTATTAATTGCATGTGTAGATGCACCCACTTAGTAAGTAATATAAAGTCATCTTCTCATAGGATTTGATCTGGGAACAAGATCAAGTCTATAATTATTTTCCCCCACATAATAACTTCAATCTAGATCCAATACCTCATATAACTTCTCAATTAAAAACATTTAATTATAAACCATAACAAAGACACTTCCTCTTTCATCTTCTCCAACTTGGTAAATCTCATAGAAGTCATAAATTACACTAGAAATATATCCTGTTCCATTCCTCTTCATAGATTTACATAAAAATGTGACTTGCATCTATATTTTTTCAATTTCACTTAGATTTATGAAATCTAGAATATATATCTAGATTATAAACTGAAAACCATTTCAAATACAACTCCCTTCTCCTGTGTATTACATAGTGAAGTATTGTACCTCCCCTACAAATAGGCATGGTTTGTGATGCTCCAAACACACTTCTGTTTAAGGTGTTAACATCAAATTCAACAGTAAAAGCAGACAAACATGTTCAGCTGTCACAGAAACCATCTTAGTGTTATAGGGATCAATGGAGGAGTAACCAGGTGAAATAATCTAGCCTGTGTTGAATACCAGATCAGAATAGATGATCAAATGGGCCCTTCTGAACAGTAATTAGGTGAAATCTCTGGTCTTCACTCAAACTTTGAACTGAGGCAAACATAATTTTTTTTTGAGTATGAAGATATTTCATAATTTTAAAACACACACTTCTGGCTCACTTATAAGAATGTAACTACACTATACTATTACCAGGTTTTTTCAGCTGCCTAAACCATGAGTCCATTCTTTCTTTTCCTGCAATCCTCTGCCTCACTCACTACATACCTGTTAACTATTAGAAAAATGATTCACAGGTCTTGCTTCAGTACACAACACCAATTTGTCCTCAGATCAAATCCATAACATGAACTGAATAAGGCAGTGCTCCTTGAATTTTTGACCTAAGTGAGATAAAAAAATGATACAGAATCATGATATTGTTTTGTTTCCAATTCTATTTGTTACTGATTTGGGGCAATGTACCTTCATTTCAAATAGGCTTTGGGTTCTTTATGCATTTAAAAAATCAGGAGAGAGAGAAGGATATTTTGTTGGGAATAAGAACCTGAAGATCCTCCTGAGACCCATCTCCTGTCTGTCTTCTTTAAAACAAAACCTGCCTTTTTTTTCTCCCTTCTTTCCTGAGTCATACACTAAGACCCCTTCACTGGGGTTCTTACTGCTTGACTCATGGTTCCCCAAAGTCCCTTCCCCCTGTCATGGGATATACTGCCAGGAGGCCACTGTGTATTCAAGTCAATTAATTTAATTCTTGCACAACCCAACATTAATTATCTGCATTATCTTTGGGACAACTTCCCACAATCAGCTACTTTCTGTAATAGTCCTGAATGAGGGAAATCAACTCATTCACCCCTTGGGGCTGACATTAGTTACAAAGCTCAATACTATGTAGAGGGGACATCCGCCCCCCCTCACTTTGCCCACAGTCTGTCACCAAGTCCCTAAAGGAAATGAAATAACAATGAGAGAAAAAAAATGACTGAGGACTTCAATTCAAGGTGAATCTTTTCCTGGTTGGGCTGAGAGCTGCACATGCACTGTTTCTTCACATATGCCCAGGACTGCAACATATAGAGCTGGGTCAAAGCAGCCCTAACTGGCAGGGAGCGTGGGAGGTCAGCCTGCCAGCCCAGAGTTTCTTCCCCCCGCTCAGTGTGCTGCAGAGGGGCTGGCTGGGGCACAAGGATGCTTCAGCACAGGGCTAGCTGGCAGTTATTTCCTGCACTGAAGCTCCCTTGTGTCCCAGCCAGCATCTATATGTGCGCTACTGTGGAGTAAAAAAGTCTGCAGCATGATAGTACTTGTATTTACAAGTACTACCCTAATGCAGAGTTAATTAATTTATTCCACCTAATAGGGGTGCATGTGTAGAGCCATGCAGTTTACTGTGCAGCTAATTAATCTACTGCACAGTAAATGTCTTGTATAGATGTGCCCAATGGGAATTTATGACCAGGAAAGGGTGGAGGGTAGGTGTTACAAAAAAGGAATTAATTGTTTAGTTTGTTGATTTTACTTAGTCAGACAAAATAATGTGTGTGATATGAAAAATAATTGCTTTGAGATGAAGATGGAAGGAAAAGGAATATGAGATTTCCCCACCCCACTTTATCTTCTGGGGTTGTTAACCTTGCTGTATAATATTAGCAGGAAGGCTTTCATCAGAGTAGCCCCAATATCAGTAAAGAAAACCACATTTTGAGATAATAAAATTTTGCAAATGAGGGGATAAGAGCACATACTGCTATATTTCAACAGTGCCAAAAGAAAAGTCATAGGAATCTCTAACTAGCAATCCACAACACATAGTACACAGGCAAAAAAAATCCTTACATAGAGGAATGTTTCTGCTTCTGTTGGATGAAATCCATGTGCCCTTTTTTTATCTGTGGCTATTTATAAAGCAATTTCTCCATATCATTCCACGCCCCTCCTCCCCCACAACAAGTATAACTCTATTAGTGACAGAAGAGCGATCCCTGTTTAAGTGTGGTGCTGCTGGATGAAGACTTGGCCCCTAATGCTCTTTCCAAACTGAGAGCATTAGTAAAAGATATTTGACATCTCCAGTTCACTACAGGGCTACAAATGATGCAAGGCAGATTAGTATATTGTTTGTTTTCTGATCAAATACATGAATTCTAAGCCAACGTGTATTACTCACTCTGGTAAAGACTGAGAGGATATGCCAAACAAAGGAGGGCTGTTCCTGGTTCACCAGACAACAAGCCAGCCAGCACTTGGGTGTGTATAGTTTTTGTGGATATCCTGTTTCTGTTTGAGTAGGAAGCCAACAGGCTAATAGAGCTTCTACTTCAGAACACATGCATGAGCAAGCCATAAGGTTCTATTGCTTCACATTGCTGGTGACCAAAGCCAGTAAATATGAATCAGTCCCACACAAAAGAAACTTACTAAGCCAAGTAGGTTGATGGGAAAAGGATTTTGTTATACTTTTGTCATGTTTTTATACACACACACACACACACACACACACACACACACACACACGTTTCCAAATGCTAGCACTAAGCAAGGAAAAATCACTACTAATTTCCTCTTCCGAATCTGAACCCAAACATGAAAAACTGTCTCCTTTTACCTTAAACTGGGAGAAAGAATCAAAATGTTGGCAAATTCTGTTGAATGACCCTAGGCAGACAAATGTAGAGTAGAACCAATGCTGTTCTATGACTTTTCTTCCAGCCATTCCCCCGCCAGTAAATGAGGGACAAGAGAACTTGATACAAAACTCGTATATCTGCTAGTTCAGTAGAAGCAGTCCTGACATAAGGCCAGGTACAGGCATTACATTTTACCAGCATACGTATGTGACTGGAAAGCAATCTGTACCCATAACAGAACAGAAGTTTGGAGCACACAGATTAGTTTAAAAATAGTGGAAACCGTTTAAAAATTTCTACCCCCTCCAGTGCCTTCCCCCCCCCCAAGAGAAATATGTGTTCTTTACCCATCTAAACTATTCTGCTCACAGAAAAACACGTAACTTAGATCAGTTCCTCATTGGGCTTTTCTAATATCTATACCTAGCCAAAGAGAGGGAAACTGGATCTAATGTGTCTGCCAAGAAGGCAGCTGGCTCAATAAAACCAGCAAAAGCTGGTACATTGCTTTGACGCTAACTAGTCAGGATGGTATGTGGCCAAACACTTCTTTCACATGAATTTAGCTTCATCTGTCCATCCTGACAATCACATAACCTCATATTCTTTCCAAAATAGTGTATATAAAATAAAAATTGAGCAGCCCCTCCTACTGAATTAAGCAAGATGCATATGTAACTGGGACCTTAATTGTTAATATAATTCTTTTCTCTCTCTATTTTCCCTCCCCTTTTACCAAAATATTTCATTGCTCCCATGCATTATTCTCTTTTTCATAACAGCACTGGCTGTTTTTCTCATTATTAGCCAACATTTTCCAAGGGCATTTGACACAAATTCAGCCAATGTCTTTAGAAACAAAGCAATGATTTTCCACTACTTGTTAATTCCTTTTGTGTTTACACCAGACACATATAAGTAGGGCTACTAATTACTCTAAAAATGCCTGTGAGAAACTTGCCTAAATAAAAAAAAAATTACGTCAAAAGTTCATTGAGGCAAATACAATTCTACTGATCCACATGAATTCTTCATGCAAAGTGGCAGCTGGAATCCACAGTCTTATGCTTCAGAAAGAAGTTTCAGTTTGCATATTTGGTGTACTTATTCAGTGAATGCACTTTTGTGGAGCAGGGCACATGTACTCAGTCATCTGCAACTTCATCACACTTCCAAAGTTAAATTCAATAGCTAATGCATAGCAGATTAAATAGAAGAACCTGTGGTACGCACAGGTACTTAAAAACCTTGCATGAGAAGGCAAAAGAAAAGGACACATGACAGCTTTGAGCCCCAAAACAATGTGTTTTTTAGTTGACTTTCATTTTAGAAAAATAAACAGGGTGGATTTATTTGGGGATAGATAGAAATAAGGAAAAGACAGGCAGGCCACAGTCTAGCTGATTTTTAAATTTTATTTTTAAGTTCTTGGGTTTGATGGATTTGCGTAGAGGTTGAAGAGAATGAAAGAGGATTTCAACCAAGTTAAATTATTTTATTACATTTTCATGTAAATATTACGAATGTAACCTGAGTGGTACGCAGAAAGGTACCCCTCTCCAAATGAAGGGGTAGTTAGTGGGTGCAGGTATGCTGTGGGATGTGTGGATGCCTAGTTATATGCAGCTCCCCTCCTCTTCCTACAGAGCAGAGCCAGGATAGTCAGTGAGTCTTAACTATGTACAGGTTCAATATTAATAAAGAATTTACAATTTAAAATCAACTTACATACACGTATACCTATATCAATATATAGAGCTGTATAACTAAAGATATAGATAGAACTATCTAGATATTTACAGTTATGAACTCACCTAAACACGTTCTAATTAACCCTAAACCCACATGTACACCTGGTTCTCTGTGGCCTTTGGTTTAGACTGTAGCCCTGCTCCTCCTTCAGTGCCTTACAGGCCTGAGGGGGAGAGAGCACTCAAGGTTAAAACAAGGGTTAGTTGATGGACCAGGAACAAAATGATTGTCAGTGGTGGGTTAATAGTGAAAAACTTGCATAAGGGGTTACATCATATACAACACATTTGCATAAAACACTTCACATACTAAATACCAATACCAGGCAGCTTGTAATACTGGAGAAGGGTTACCCCAGAGATCCTAACAACATAGAGGGGGGAAAAGAACAGAATGCAGCTGTGGTGCACAGCTGTGCCCAACAAAGAAATGACAACCCAGCAGGAACCTTGTCACCCTATTAGAGCATCCTTGACTCCGCTCAGGCTACTGAGCTGGCAGAGACCAAACCCAGCTAAAAGATTTCCCCCCTTCCCTCCCCCTCCCTGCAAGCTGGAGTCCTGAATTTCTATCTTTGCCCCAGGGTGAATTATCCCCTTCCCATCAGGGGCTTCCCCTCCATCACCTGCAGTGTGGTAGGCCACCCTCCCTTGTGGGAATCCCTTGCCCAGGGGCAGGGGGTGCTGGGGAATTGCAACTCCCTGTGGCCTGATGCGTCTGACTTGTCTTCAAGGGGTGAGGTGTCTCTTGCCTCTGCCAGGAGACCCCAGATGAGGCCGGAAGAATCGCACAAGTCCTGACCCACTCTCCACCCTGTGCACTGCCCTGTGCACCAGTGGCCTTATGTAGGGTTGGAGACCCGTGATGCCTCGTAGAGCTGCTGTGGTCTTGTCAACTCCCAAATCCTCCATGCACCATTTGGTGCACTGGGCTATTCAGCCCTATGCAGCAGTCTGTGCACTGAGGGCTTCTACCCCTGCCCTGTGCAGGGTTGGGGACCGAATCACCTTGTACAGCTGCTTTGGCATGATCTACTCCCGGACTCTCCATGTACTGACCTATGCACCAGCGTCATGGCTCTTTCTGTGGCAGGGCTGGGATGCAACCACTTGCTGTTCCTGTCCGGCAAATATATCTTCTGGGTACTTCGGGCTCAAGCTAACAATTCAGGCTGCCAGTGAGCCTCACAGCCAGCCTGCCACACAAAATTTAAAAATTAGTTCTCATTGGCACTTAACTTTTCTGGAACAAGCTAGGGAGGAAATTGAGCCAGACTTGAAATCTTCAATGAGAAAAGGCAAAGAAGGTTTGTTGAAGTTTGGTGGAATCCTTTGTTACTGAACAAAAAATTCAGCATATAGAAAATTTATAATTTACAGCTGGCTAAGATTATTGTGTATTTCAGCATGATAGACTATTTTTTACATATAATCCCGATTATTCAGATTTGAAAATAAGGTTGATCTTTGTAGAATAGTCATCATTGTAGGATCTTGACTTGACCTGTGGGAAATAATTATTTCATGACACAGAAGAAACAGAATCGGAAGCAGATGCTGTGTGAAACGTAGAATAAGGCTGCTTAGTGGTCATTTAGAATTAGCAGGAGGTCATAGCTTTAGTGACCTTGTATTCCCAGTGGTAACTAGAAGACATGACAATTATCTTGAGCATGCTTATTAGTGTTACCTTGGCAATAGTTGAGGGCCATTTTATTTAAAACAAGACTCTTCAAATTGCTAGGTTTGTAGCAGTATTACTATGATTAGACTAGAAAGATTTTTAAATTGCCATCCACCCTAGTTCCATACCTGTGCTTTGCATTACAAAATAAGCTTCTCTTAGATTTTAAAAGATTAAACAACTGGGCCTTTTTTCAGTGAACTTAAATTTTCCATAGTTGAAAGTAATGGCATAACTAGGGTGGGGTGACAGGGACAAGGCTGCAGGGGGATCAAAAACTGGCTTTTACAAAAGATGTATTATTGTGATCACAGTGACTACTGAAAGTTGCCACTGCCTCCAGGTGTGGCAGCTGCCCCAGTGATCAGCTACATTGTTATCCTGTTGGCCATGAATAACAGGTGCCTCTCATGACTGGAGGGACACCATGGTGGTGAGTGGGGAGCAAGAACTGCCTGCAGCCACCACCAGTGGTGTTGGTTGCAGGGTCAGGGGGGTGGTGGCAAGCAGCAGGTGGACCATGTCAGTAGCAAGGGAGGGGGGAAGTGACCATGCGCAGAAGCCGGTGGCAGCTTCAGCAGCAGCCAATCTCAGGGAGGGCATGTGCTCCCCTATGCCCCTCCATGTGTTGCATATGCTGTTGGCTGTAGGCAGTGGTTGCTAGGTGGTTACAGTGCAGCCCTGGCAGATGTTACTTAATCATGTAATGGGAGCTAACCCTTGATCCCAAAATCGTGCATTCTGCCATGACAGATGCATCAGCTAGGGTTCAGGAATCCAGTTCCTGATCCAGAGCTCCCTTTATTTTTGGACCTTAAAAGGCTCCCTAGGTAGCCTACTACTGAGGAATCATTCCCCAATGATGTGCTGCATGGCATGTTGTTCAAGGGGCTGGGCAGCATTGTCATTGCCCTGTCGATTAAAGGTGTGACTTCAAATGTTCTCTCAGTGGCTTTAAATATCCCATTGCATAGGCTGTAACAAATGCTTTTCAAGGGGCAGAAGGCAGCTGTCATTCTGACCTAGGGGCTGTCCTGGGTCTGGGATGCGGTTGGCTAGGTAGGAGACATTCCCTGATCTGAAACATAGTGCACTGCTGATACTTGGAAGGTGCACAGTGCAGCTGAGATTTATGCATGCCCTTTAAACATGCTTGGGAATAATGGGGATGAAGGGAGCCCTAGATCAGATAGTGGCTTCCAAATTGTTTATATGACATTAATTAAAAATAGGGTGATATGTAGATATCAATAATCCCTTTTTTGTTATAAAGTTATTTCTGCCAGCATGTTTTGAGTTTTCCAAAAATGGGTTTCCTAATGTTGCTGCTGCTGTTGGGGTTTGTTCAAGTTTGATAAACCAAGTGAAAATGATCAAATCGTTCACATTTACCTATCTGCAGTTTTAAGCCATTTTTCCTGACATCTTAAGATGTTAAGGACTGTTCACACTGATCCCACTTTGAGAAGATATGGCAAATTTATTGTTTGTACAACTGATCAGAGGACAGGCCTGTCTTGCATAAATGAAAATTTGTTTAGATGCCTTCTCTTGTAATAGTGCCTGTTATTTCTTACTATGAATATTGTCTTCCAGCTGAAGTACAGGCCACGCAAAGTAGGAATAAGGAAAAAACAATTGAATCTTTGGAGGTTGCTATGGATATTTTGTGCTTTTCTAATTACAAACTAAGAGAGTAAATGCCTGGTGAATTCTGAAGTGATACATGGATTATAACTGCTTCCAGAATGGATAAACAAATTCAGATATCTCCCAAGAGTTGATGTAATTTGTAGTATCCATAGATTAGGTCTATTAAAGGCTCTGATATGTCTGTGGGGAAGGGAGAAGAAATGCTGCAACTTGTGGAGTATGTAAGTCCAAGAAGTTGATGATCCAGGCCACATCTACATGAGACACTGACTGCACGGTAGCTCGTTACTACTGCACAGTAGTGTCATGTGACGTGATGCTACTGCACTGTAGTAACAAGCTAGTGCTCAGTAGTAATGAGCTACCGTGCAGTAATGCCAGTTATTGTGAAGTCATTTAGTACTTGTGTGTGCATCTTGTGTAGACATGGCCTCTGACTACCTAGGACACCAGCATAGTCAGGTCACCATGCCGGGATGTGGAGGGACTCTGATTTAACTTAAACCAGGAAGGAATCTGGGACAGAAGTTGAATAAACTGGTTTGAGCTCTATCAGTTAAGTCTGATACTACTTTCAACCAGTTTATCTTAAACTGGTTTTGTCCATTTTAAAACTGGTTTGTGTGCACTGACCATCTGTTCTGTTACAGGTTTAAACAAATTTCTGATCACTTAAACCAGTTTATGTGTAACTTCTGTCCCTAGCCATGGGGACCTGACTATGCTGGTGTTCTAGGTAGTCAGGGGCCGGTGGAAGGGGTGAATAATTCTCCTCCTTGCCCCCTGCCTAAGGGTGCTGTGCTGACTGGCTTCTAGCTCCACCTCTGCCCCTGGAGCAGTGAGGGGGGGAGTGACCCTGATGGGGGCTGCAGCCCCTGCCTCTGTCCCAGAGCACAAGCCTTGTCCCAGCAGAGGAGCCACACTATATGCAGGGGTGGGGCAAGGAAAGTTGCCACAGTTGAGTGGCAGCAGCAGCAGCCTCTAAGCCCTGGTGTTGCTGCTTGCTGCAGTCCACAGCAGCTCTGACCCCCCTGCTCATGGGTCCCCTCTCTCCAGGAAGAGGCTTACACTCCTCAGACTCCAGGACAGTGGCTGCTGCCCTGCCAGGTCCCTCCCTCCTCAGTGACAGGATAGGGGGCATGACCAGAGTCCAACTGGCATGGCTTTTTAGACTAGGGGGCAGGGAGGGAGCTTATTGCTTAATGCTGCACCTGCCTATGGCACTGTGAGCAAGTATTAGTTTAGATCTAAAATTGCATATTTGCCACGTATGAACATAGGTGGCAGAAGGCGGCAGACTAATGCGGCTTAGCACCCCCAAACACAGGGCAGTGGTAGGGCCACAAGGCAGGCCAGCCACGCTGCACAGCTGGTGGGATGCGAGACTGAGCCATGAGGAACTCATCCAGGGGGTGGGGCTCCTGTTGCTATGTGCACCCTGGGAGGTATTGGGGGGTATGCCCCATGATCTATATGGGGTAGGGCTGCTATTTGTTGCAGGATGGGGCCAGGGCTGTACTAGGCAACTCTTAGCAGGGGAGTGCTGGGCAGGGCCAAGCTCAGGGTGGGAAGCAGCAGAGGAAGGGGTTACAGTAGGGGGCTGCAGCCACCCCAAAAGTTGCCCTAGCCCCCGCTCCCAGTGCTGCTGCCACTGCCCTGACCCACAGCCCAGCTCCACACTCCCCACCCCCAACCAGGAATAGCTTAGTGGAGTCCTGGCCCCAGCCCACAGCAGCTGCCTGCCCTCACCCCACCAGTCTGGGGCAGATGCCCCCCATGCCCTCCCAGGGTGTGTGGAGCAGTGGGAGCCACCACCTCCTCCCCACGCTGGGTGCCACTACCCTCTCCCCATGCCAGGTGCCCCCCTGGATAAGCTGCTCATGGCTCTGTCCTGTGCATCACCCAGGTTATGCAGGGTGGGACCTCAATCTGCTCCCCTACCTCCCCACAGCCGTTTCCCCTGTACCCAGCATGTGATACAGACTTACCTGCTGGAGGGGGGAGGGGGGTGCATGCATGTATGTATACACACTCAGCCTCCCTTCCCCTAAATACTTTTTTTTCCCTCTGCCTATACATCTGACTGCAGAAGTGGGAGGGAAACAAATTTACATCCATTGATAAATTGACTTACATGGGAAAAACACAAAAATTTAAAAGCAGTCATTTAGGGAACAAGGATGAATGGGTTGCATAGTAGATATTCTTGCTTGGCCTCTTCAGTCTTTTGGTATAGTTTGGTTCTAGGTTTCTTTTTTCTCAAAAGACAAGCTAATTCCTAATTTTCTCCAGATGCCTATTGTTGGTAATATCTACCTCTCTTTTAGTAACACAGCAAGTAATGGCAAGCAGATGCATTATATACTCTCCTTAGCTGATCTCAGGAATGTGTGTCAGCCATGGCAGAATTCAAAAGAAATCTATAGTCATAGCCCCTTTAAAGGCCACCCACAACTTAGTTTGTCATTTATTCAGCCACAGAAGAACTCCTTCCCACTGAAGCGTAGAGAGATGCTACAGAAGAGCATTTATAATGGGTTCTTTCTGATGTTTTAAGTCACTATCTGGATTTTCAAATATACTCAACATCTAGCTCCTTCTGTAATTTTTATCTTGATTTTTAAAATTCTTGTGCGTCCTGTAGCACATGATCACTTGGGACCAGTTGGGTACTCAGATAAGACCTGAGCTCTTCTGAAAATCTGTCCCCAAGATTACAGTGAGATGCCTTTTTAAAAACATAGGGAACTTGGAATTCTTGGTGATCTGTATCCTCTGAATTCATTGGATCTCTCTTGAAAAATCAGGCTTGATATAAGTTGCAGGGCACAAGAAACTCATTGGAAGTCAGTACAGGAAGATGCATTTCTAGAATAAATCCAAACAAAATATACACAGCATAAAAGTGCTATTTTAACCTTTCCTTTTGTAAGAACAAAGCTGCCCCCAAAAGGCATCTCCTTTTGAAGTAGGGCTTTCATTTACCATTCCTCTACCCCAAAAGAAAAAGCTTTGAATTATTTCCAAAAAAAGCAGGTGTACAAATTATTCTTGCTAAAGCCTCCAGACATCAGCTTTCAGTATAGGGACTGTGTTCTCTGAATGAGATTAGTCACATGATATTGGGCATAATAAGGATACAGGGACCCACTTAGCCTAACAAGACTGAATAAAAATCAGACCAATCACTTTTAATTTGGAGAGATTCCAAGTTAATTTTGGATTAAATTCAGTTTTCCCCTCCTCTCTCAAACACTACCCCCATAAAAATTATATTAATGAATCACATATTTCTTTTGTGTTCATGGGCATCGTAAAGGGATGATTCAATGGCCTGCGCTCAGGTTTGAATTATTTCCTCAACCTGCAACTAAAGGTTTAATTCCCTTCAGAGTTGTCTCTGCCCTTCATTCTTTCAGGGGAGACTAAAGTCATTGCCTGTAGGACTCGTAGGTGTTACCCTAAAAACCAGGTTCTTTCTGTTCGGTGTGCAGGCTGAGCTTGTGCTAATTTTTCAGAGTGTGAGGGCTTGTCCTAGTATCCTGGATCAGAAAGTTTCTTTCTGTTTTACTGTTGGCCACCTTCTAACATTTTGCTTGGGCACCTGCACTGTAGCTTAGGTTGCATTTGTGTGGCATGGTTTGTACATCATTAGAAGCATTCTCCAGTTCAATAGGATGAAAATTGCAATATAAGTGTAAATAATGATTATTATTCAGTATACCCCTACATTAAAATGCATAGGGTTCTATTTTTGAAATAGAACATGAGACTTTTAAATCCAATTTCCATTCCATGCCATTTGTTAATGTGATGGTACTTTTAGACCTAACAAACTCCTTTAACACTCAACCTGCAATATCTGTGCATTTGAAAATATAAAATATAGCATGGAAATGACTTACAAAATAGAAAATGCTCCTAAGCATGCTATACTAGCTTGTAGTCAGATTGGAAGTATAAAGAGAAAACCAGGATTACAATCATCGTGATGCTCAGGGTTTTGCGTGCCTTACCCCCCATCAAGTACAGCTCTAGCGTTTTCTACTTTCATTAAAAATTTGTCACAACAGGCAAATCTGATTCCAAGTAGAAAATATATCAGGCAATAAGATATGGGGATAACTTATGCCTGTGACAAAATCTGTAGTGGAAACAGATAGTGGTGCAAAGTTTATCCATTCTTGTGACAAAGTTGTGGATAATAAAGGAAAATGTATCTGTTCTGGTGACAGTCTGAAGATATTATTTATGACCCTTCGTAGATGCCATGATGCCAGTAACAGCAACTTATGATGCAGAAAATAAATATTATTCCTAATGCTTTCTGACCTCTCTCTCTTGCCATTGGCCATAAGCTGATCCTGTAATCATTTAGGAAGAATATACCAATACTGGAAAGTAACTTTCTACATGAGCCCTCAAATCCTGATTGCTCTATTTTTTTAGGTTGTCTCTTTAATTATGCTAAATGATTGACAAAATATGAATTATTAAAAGCAAAGATGCTATTCTCTTTGAACAGATAGGTATTAGTCAAGCAAAGGACAGAATAGGACACAAATATTTAAAAATGTGAGGTGTTTCACATCAGCTAACTAGTCAAAAACTTAATAGTTAAAATTAAAAACAATATGCACAGTACTATGGTGCAGTGATGGCTTCAGACACATTTACAACAATATTCCAACAAGGATGATTGTGCCTGAATGGCACTTGGCAATTTTGAAGTCAATATGGATCCAGACAGCCTTAAGGCTGTGTCCCAATAACTACAGGAAGTCAGGGCAGACATGGAGAATGTACACACTGGACTGCACCTTCACAGGAGGCAGCATGGTCTCCCCATGCATCCAGGATCTGATCTAGCAACACACTGAAGTATATATATAACTCAAACCTGTTAGTTTCCTTTGATAGTATATGGATTGAGGTCATAAGATCATAATAATGACCATTTACTGGGTCAGACAATAGGCCCATCTTGCCCAGTATCCTGTGTCACACAGTGTCAGAGCTGGCTGCTGAGACAGTCAATGGGGTATGACCTGAATTTTTTCCACTGTTCCTCTCTCATTTGCAGCCTCCAGCATTTAAGATCTAGGAAGTTCTAATTCAGAGGCTGTATCTTTAATTCCCATGCTCAACACATACCTTTTCAATGAAGAATTTGTCCAGTCCCTCTTTGAATCTAGCTAAACTGTCAGCTTCCTCAGCATCTGGTGGCAATGAGTTCCGCACTTTAATTACATGCTGCATAATCCACCTGTCTCTTCCTTTCCTTTTGTTAGTTTTAAACTTACTACCTTCTAGTTTCATTTTGTGGCCCTAGTTTTTGTATTGTGAGAGATAGTGGACATATCTACATGTGTACTTTAATGTTCAGTAGACTATTTTACTGTGCATTAAAGCATTATGTAAAAAATGTGATATTTCACTAATATACAGCAAAATAGTCTACATACTGCACATTACGCATCACTAAAAAAGCATACCAATGCCCTACTGTGCATTAACTCAGGCTCGTGCTCATTAATTTAGTACCTCATATCGGAGGTACTAGATTTAATGTGCATTAGAAAAGGTGCATTAATGTACATGCAGATGTGCCCAGTAAGTAATAAATCCTTATTTACTTTCTCTTCACCATTTTGTATTTTGTATATGTTTTTCATGTCCCTCCTCAAGCATCTCTTTTTCAAACTGAATAGGCCTAGATCTTTAGTCCCTCCTCAGATGGGAGCCCCTCCATACTGCTAACCATTCTTATTGCCCTTCCCTCTACCTTTCTCTAGGTCTTTTCTATCCTTTTTGAAGCGTAGGGATCAGAATTAGGCATAGTATTAAAGATGTGGGCACACCATGAGTTTATAAAGGGTATAATGATAGTTTTAGTTTTGTTTACAATTTCTTTCTTAATAATCCCTAACATTTTGTTTGTCTTTTTGATGGCTGATGAGCACTGAGCTGAGGTTTTTACTGAATGTGTCCAATAGCTCCCAGATCTCTTACTTGTGCCAATGATACTACTGTTATGCTGGTATGAGCGTGTAAGGCTGAAGCACGTGGACTGCAGTTATAACTAGTTTGCCCAAGAGCTCCTGCTTTTTCCTCATCTTTGTGCATCTGTGCAAAAGTTAAGTAGAACTGGTCCATGTACTTTTGGGTCATTACTTATACAGACATATGCATAGTCACTGTAGCCCTGTGCTTATGTACAGATGGAGCTAGGTGAAACCTATCCTTTTACCCTCACATAGATCAAAGAAACAATGCTCTGGCTTTGTGGCAAAGGGTAAATTTTACCATATGGAATATTGTATACATATAAGCTTTGCAATTAAAATAAATACAATTTTTAATTTCTTGGGTAGTGATCCCTACATATCAAATGTCAGACAGATGTCAGGAGGCTTTAGCTGTTGGGCATTTTGAAGCCCTTAAATGAAAGATAGTAAGCAGTTCTAAAATATTTTATGCTAATTGGTAGGGCCCTTCTCAGGCATTACAAACCTTAATATTTAATTCCACATTTCTTAACTAGTAGTGAGGCTTAGGTCCAGAAGGAGACAAGTAGCAAAAGTTCTGGTGTTACTGTTTCCAAAATCAAGACAAGATCCTCCTCTCAACTTCATACTTTGGATTTATGTTGAATATTCTGCATTTGAATCCTGCACACCTGCCATTAGTAGGAATGGTCTTGTATTGATCGCAGAGCATGCAGCAGTAATGTAAGATAGAAAACCAAGAATGGAATTTTTCATGCATTTCTTTGTTGCTTTATTTTAGCTTATATTGAAAGATCCAAACCACTGAGCTTCATCCATCTAAATGAACGAATGCTGCACTAAGGAATTCATTATCACTGTTATGTCTTTAATGCATTCCTTCTGGATGTTTGGTATGTTCCCCATCAATCAGAGATTCTTTTTCTCCTGTCTCACCCCACTCATAGCTCCATAGACTCAATGGCACTCTGGGCTACATAACATATTTGGGCACTAGAGCCAGATTTAAGTATTAAGTGCCTAAGTGGAGTTAGGTAACAAAGTTCATTCCTATTCAACTCAGTTCAAGTCCCTGAAAAAGAAAGTGAACATGCCTACATGGTACTTTTGAAACATACGATCATCTTAGTCATAAGGCTAAGACACAAACAGTAGTGACAGGAAGATGCCTGTGTTAATTTGTTTTCAGAAACTCGAGTCCACTTAGGCAGCTCATAGGTAGAATAGGATTTGGCCCTGAGTCTTCAGACACATAGTAAGGGAAGTTCCAGCTCATTTAATTTTTTTGGTGGCACCTTAGGGTGCAAACAAGCTTTCATAGGACCCATCTTAGGTTTAGGCAGCTTAGTTTAAACTGCCTCAGTGAGGAGTGACACATGTAGGCATTCTCTGACTGGCAAGAGCAGCACAGCCAGCTAGAAGTAAGTAACTTGGGGGATAGGGAGAGACTGGTGGGATCAGGGTGGGTTGGCAGGTCCACAGGAAGAGCTACCTGGTCTGGGAGAGGTAGTCAGGGGGTTGAAAGTATCCTGGTCAAGTGGCTGGGCTTCCCAGACTCAGGGTTGAGCTGTGAATGCATGCGGGCATTCACTTGGCTGGGTTAACCCTTGCTAAACTGGGTGAACTAACTTTAGATTGGGCATGCAATTTCTAGAGTGACCTGAGCCTCAGTGCCCAGCCGGTTAGATCAATCTAAATGTAACACTTGCCCATAAAGGCTAACTCATTCACAACGGCATAAACTTTCATAGGTAACCACTACTGTCCTCATCAGATCCAAATTTATATCATCATATATTTCATAGCACCTGATGAAGTAAGCAGTTGTCTAAGAAAGCCTATGCCTCTCTAAATGAGTTAGCCTTTAAGGTTAAATTAGGCAGAAGGCCCTACTCTGCCTTTTGCCTAATTTAAGACTAATATGGCTGACTGCCTTTATTAAAGTATCTATCAGTTATCTAAGCCCCTATCATTTTCCCATGTGTAAAATAGACACTGGTTAAGTATTCTTGTAAGAACAATTTTGAGTATCTGACATATAATGCTAGGTATATTATGTGGTAAAACCACAGAGTATATGAACAAGTACAGTGGTATATTTTATTTCATGTTCTTAAAGTGTTTTTGAAGAATTATTTAATTATATATTAGAGCCAGCTGGAATGCTTCAGAATTTTTCATTTAAATGACTATTTCTACAAAATAAAAATGGAATATGAGTTTTCAAGGTCCTCTATGATTATCTAAATATTTTTATTTTATACATATCAATCTTATAACTTAGGTTCCTTGGCACTGCTTCAGTTGTACAGGAGAATTAGAAAAGACCCAGATCCCCTCAAATTAGGAATTCCCTTAGAGAGGGAGAGCCATAATTAATGATGAAATAGTGTAGCCCGATCCTCTGAAACTTCCCTTCAACTCCTAACTTGGTAGCACATCTGTATTCTTTTTGCTTAAGAAAAAAATGGTTTGGCTGGATCACAGTTGCTTTGGGGGCCACAGTCAGCCTAATGTAGTTTAAAGTAACTTTATGGCTGTTCTAAACAATACCTGAGGCCAAACTGCCCATGGTCTATCAGGAAGTCACAAGGAACTTCCTGCTCCCACAGTAGTTTATTATTGATGCGTTAGCTGTATTCAGGGAGGAAAGGCAAAACACCCCAGTTTTACAAATATATATTTTAATTTTTAAGCTATGGAGACTAGAAATTAAATTTACTGTTATATTGTTGATACCTGTAGGCCAAAAGTGAGGTTGGTATCTTTTTAGTCTAAAAACATACAGTTTGTACAAACACACAGTTAAAGAAGTCCCTGCCCCAGACAAATGCAAAAGAAAAGAAGTATTATTATTCCCCATTGGCCCCTGAGATGAGGCTGCTGGGGATGGGGCAGGGGGTGAATGGGAGGGCAGGGGAGAGGATGTTGAGAATGGAAAGAAAGAGGGAGAATTCTTACCTGATTTGGGACCCTAAAAAATCCCCATCTGCTGCTCCTGAGTCATGGTCTAAAAGAGGGATGCAGCCACCACTTAACCTCTTCTGAATCCACCCTTTCTATTACAGGTAGGTGCAAGAGACAGAGACAAACAGAAAAAAATTGCCCAAGTAGTTCTGTTATGGTTTGAATAGATTCCAGCTGTCCCAGACCTTTATAAATAATATGAGAGCCTGCCTTTAAATGGTGGCTTGAGCCTGCACTGAGTATATGTAAGAGCTGCTTTTCAACATAAATCAGCAGTGTAACTCATAGGCTTGCCTATGCTTGAAATATATGTGAGGAGATACTGTTTTCAGATGCTAAGAAGTTCTTTCAAAACTGTGATCGATATGAGCGCTCAATCTTCTGTTGCATCAGAAACTAGGAGAGGTCAGGATGACATTGGATAAAATGTACCAAATGGTTTGAATTATTTCAAGTACATTCAAACTATGATCAGATTCAGACAATTGAAAATCCATTTTAAAAGAACTTTGGTTGTTGATCTGACAGATTTCAAATGCATTAGTCTCTCTGTAAAATGTACATGGATTTTTTCTGAATTTCTGATAAAGATCTTTAAACTGGTTTGATGAAGGAAGGTTTCTTCTTCCTGATCTTTCTTCATATTATTATGGAAGGTTCTGTATATATACTTAGGGGGCCTAACCTTTTACTGTCCTATACTTTTTGTAATCATATGCACTTGAGCAAAATATTACCACACCGTACTGGAGGAAGGAGGAAGGGATCATGGGGGGAGCCCTGCCAGGCTCCATCCCTTGCCTGCTCACCCAGCCCCATAAATGGCTGCCCCACTTGGCTCCAGGTCCTGGTTCTTTAAAAACAAACAAACAAAAAAGCCCTGTACTCACCAGCTGCTGCCAGGTGGGAAGGGGCAATCCCTACCGTATCCCACTGCATGGGGGGGTCTGACATGAGCCCCCATTCCCCACCTACTCTCCCCTCCCAGCCATGGCTGCCCCACCCAGCCCCAGCTCCCGGTTCTTTAGAAAAAAAAAAGCCCCCACTCAGCCCCTGCAGGGGCTGTCAGGGCTTCTGGGGGCTTGTGACAGCATGGGGCAGTGGGGATCACCCCCCACCTGTCAGGAGCCAGTGAGTGTGGGGCTTAAAAAAAAACAAGTGCTGGGACCCTGGGGCTGGGTGGGGCAGCTATCAATGGGCAGGGAGAGCAGATGGGGGATGGGTTCTCATGGTAGAGCCCCTCCATGCAGCATGGTGCGATGGGGATTGTCCCCACACCCAGCAGCAGCCGGTTAGTGGGTGCTCTTTTTTTTTCCCCCTTAAAGAGCCAGGAGCTGGGGCTGGGAGACCAGGCAGGGCATAGGGGCTCATGACAGAGCCTCCCATGCAGCACAGGAGCACAGGGCAGCGGGGATCACCCCCACTACCTAGCAGCAGATGGTGAGTGGGGGCTTTTTTTTTTAAAGAACTGGGAGCTGGGGCTCGGTAGGGTAACCATTGATGGGGCTGGGAGAGTGGACGGGGACTGAGGTCTGTTTGATTCAGACATTCAGTCGATTCAATGGCAGCCAAATCTCCAAATCAGATTCAGCTGAATTGATTCAGGACTGTGATTCGAATCACCAAAATGAATCATTGTCCCCTGAATCAGCAAATCTGAATCCAAAGCTAATACTAGCTGCTTTGTACAGGCCTAGTGTAAATGACTATGAGCAGTGAAGAATCAGGCCTCTTTTAATTCTCAAAATGTTTTACACATTTATAAGGAAACCATCTCCACACTGTGGTCACCACATATGGGTAATAGCTTGAATTTTAGAAGTGCAATTAGAATAAAATCCTAGGGCCTTGTTACATGGTAAATTTAGGTGGCTTCTGAAGCTCCTTATCTTTGGATTAGCTTCATGTTGACACCTTTAAGTGACTTAAAGCACTCAATATTCATTTTAAAATTGTCACTCCAGGGCATGATTATCTCCAATCTGCCTAATATTGCTCTTGTTCTATGAAGGTATGGCCATGCCCTGCAGCTCTTGCCCCAAGTTGAAATCCTCCAGCATCACAGGATGCAGTGGCCTCATCTGAGTTAGGATGATTAGAGATGCTGGGGTGCAGTGGGGCCAGACACAGTGCTTCAACCCTTGGGGATGTCAGGCAGACCAAGTATTGCACCCCCGCGTATCCAGCATCCATGGTGCCTACCACTGTCACCCAGATGGGCTTGCTACTCCTACTGGCAGTGGCATTGTGGGGAGGGGGAAAGCTCCAGAGAAAGAAAGGACCAAGCCCCTCAGCTCAGGTGGCACCTCGCTGGGCAGCAGCTCACCCCACCCATGTCACAGCTGGCCAGGCTGTTGGCCACCTGAGCTCCAAGGAGCCCAATCTTTTTTTTCTCTGGAGCCCTCCTACCTTGTCCTTGCCCTTGCCTCCCTCCCCCCACACAGGCTGTCAGCTGGCTGGGCACCTCCTGAGAAACAGAAAGGATCCAGCCCCTCAGAGCTACAAACTGGGCCAAGGAAGTATGGTTCTTAATTAACAGTCTTTCTGTGATGGGCCATTGGCATGAGGAAAAGTGGCAGGGTCTAAACTGAAAACTCTAGCTTTGGGTCTGCTCCTAATTTCTGTCCCTATTCACCAGTTCTAAGTCACAGCTGTACAGGTGAAGGAGAGTCAAAGATGGTTTTTCATATTAAAGTGTAGCTGCTCCACTAAACTGAACAACATTAAGCTGATTAACATTTGTGAGGCTTACAGTGTGAGGTGTAACAAGGGCCATAGAGTATATTGTTATATTCTTAGGTGAGTAGGAGCTCTTGTGATACAGTATACTTGCTAAGATGCAGTCTCACACTACAGGTTCTAAATGTACTTTTAAAGGAAAAGTTACTAGCCCAAATTTCAAAATATTACCCAAGTGTAATAGATGTAGTGCAATGGATATAGTGAAGTCTGCTTTATCTGAAGACAGGATACAACAATATTCTAATGAAAAGCAACAAAAATTATTAGTGGTCTGAAAAAATGACTTATGAGGAAAAAAGGTTGAAATAATTGGAATTAATTAGTTGGAGAAGAAAATAGTGTGGGGGGATTTAAAAGTCCTCATACCTGAAGTGAGATTATAAAATGGATAGTGGTAGACTGTTCTCTATGACTGTAGTGGACAGGACATGCAGTAACGCTCTTGTATTGCAATAAAATAAGTTTAGGTTGAATATTAGGAAGGACTTTCTTACTATGAAGGTGATATAAGCATTGCGACAAATTAGCTACAGAGTTCATGTGAGAGAAACTAAAGAGAAGCTTCCATCTGTGGCAGTTTAATGAGCAAGTTAGACAAACACTTGCCTAGGATAGTATAGGCAGGGATGATCCTGCCTCAGTTAAGGGGTTATACTAAATAATCTCCTGAGGTCCCTTCCTATGATCCTATGAGCAATGAAATCTCCCATGTTCCGGTCAATGTGGTGTGAACTCTGATGCCTATGATGGTCATTTATATTTCAATATTGTTAATTATCTTTCTGCTGATTGAAACATGCTAGAAAAGAATGATGAGGCCATGTATTGAAGAACTGTGCAATCTCCTGGGAGTGACCTCTCATTTTGAGAATTGTGTGTGGCACTTGGGAGATGAAAGCCTTTTTTCCCTCTCCATTTAAGAACGAGCCAATCCAAATGAGCTCCGCTAGCCCAAAAAGTTAATTGGGAAATCTAAACCATATGGACACCAAACTCTAGTAGCTCCATGGAGCTGAACATATGTAGACTTACTTTGCATAATGATCTGTAAGTGGTATACAGTAAAAGGGCTGACTGCACCTCATTCCTTTTTATGATGTCACTGAGCATAACCTCTGAAGTGCCAAGCCATTTTTGTCTTTCCTGTCACATCCTTTTGGGTTAAACAAATATATTCAGTGTTCATAACCTGTCACAGGGCAGCTCCAAATCCATCATGGGAACCTTAGTTTTGGTCTTTGAAGTGGGATCTTTTAATTTTTTTTGGATGGAGCTAAGAAAAGCACTGCTATTATTTTGCATTACTTACCCTTTTGTAGAGTTCTGTATGAATTTAGGATGCTATATATATGCTTACTAGATCAAAGTACTCTAAACTGGGTTCAAAATTGGTTGGATCATCATGTTCAATATGTAGCCATCAATTGCACAATGTATAGTTGGGAGTTGGTATTGAGTGGGGTTTCCCAAGGGTCTGTCCTGCATTCAGTATTGTTTAATATCTTCATTAATGATTTGGAATACAGGAATGAGAGCACACTTAGCAAATTTGTAGAGGACATCAAAATCGGTGGAAGTTGCAAACACTGGAATGTAGGGCTAGGATCCAGACTGACCTGAATAAAATGGAGAAGTGGTCTGAAATTGAACAGATGGAATTTGATGAGGACAAATAAAAAGTGAGGACTGATTGAGTAGGTGACATCACTGCAGAAAACAACATGGGGGTTACCATGGACTACAAGATGATTATAAGCCAACAGCATGCTCTCACTGCAGAACAAATAAACAGTGTGTTCTTACTGTATTAACAGGAACACCACTTACAAATCAAAGGAGATGATCCTTCAGCTCTATTTGGAGCTGATGAGACCTTACCTGGATTAATATGTCCAGTTTTGAGACTCATACTTCAAGAAATATTAAGATAGATTAGAAAGAGTCCAATGAAGGGCAACAAAGGTGATAAGAGTTCTGGGATACATGACATTTGAAAATAGGCTAAAACAGGGGTGGGCAAAATATGGCCCATTCTGTCTGGACCACGGGGCCTCTAAAATTTTTTTGAAAATTAAAATTTATCTGTCCTTGGTTCCTCTCAAAAAATGACAGGAACCAGGGTCAGTAGGACCCAGGGGAAGACCAGTGGGCTCCTGGAACAGCAGGGACCTCCCAGCCCCGCACCCCTGCTGGGGCTTCTGGCCTGGGGCCACATGGCTGCACTGGTGCCAGAAACTCAGGTAAGGTGCGGGGGGAAGAGCAAGGAAAGAGCTGGTACAGAGCATGGGGAAAAGTAGCCCCTCGCCTGCCTTGTGGATGGTGTTCCCTGGTGCAGCCCTTGCAGCCTGCGTGGGGCTGTCCTGAGCAGGCACAGACAGCCCCATGTGGGCTGCGAATGGCTGCGGTGTGGGGTGCCAGCCACCAGGCGGGAAGGGTCGCTTTTCCTGCGTACTCAGCACCAGCCGGCTCTGGGCTCACCTGTCAGAGCTGCGCAGCAATGGCAGCAGCTGCAACCCCCGCACTTGCCGTGCTGAGCAGCGTTTGCTACTGCTGCCTGCCTGGAGCTCTCACTGTGGTAGACTGCAGTGAGGCTGCCACCACTGCCTCTGTGCTGCCCACTACACAAGCTCTGGGTGGGCAGCAGCAGCCAGCACTGCCCAGTACAGCAAGCAGGGGGACTGCAGCTGCTGCTGCTGCATGGGCTTTAAGCAGCTGCAGCAGAGAGCACCGGTCACGGGGCAGGTGAGGGGCCACTTTTCCCCAAGCTTTGCACCAGCTCCTTCCCTGTCAGGGAGCAGGGGGCTCGGGGCTGTGTGCCCTGCCTGTACTGTGGGGTTGGGGGGGCACTAGGAGTGAGTAGGCGTGGAAGCACAGGGCCCGCACCAGTGTCCCGGGGCCAGCACCAGCAGGGCCCAGAGCAGGGTGGCAGGGGTGCAGCCGGCAGGGGCTCTATGGAGCTGGGCTAGCTCCCCCTTCTCTGCTGGTGCATCCCAGCTTGGCTCGACAGACCTCTGCCAGTCTGCGCCCTGGGACATTGGTCCCAAGACATTGGGACTTTGGTTCAAAGATGGTGACCAGGGGGCAGAGCACCTGTCAAGAGGCAGGGCTACCCATGCAGCCTTGGACACCTTGCTAAAACTAAATAAGTGGCCCTCCACCCAAAATAATTGCCTGCCCCTAGGCTAAAAGGACTAGGATTATTTAGTCTGGAGAAAAGAAGGCTGAACGGGAATGGTTAATGGTCTTCAATTACCTGAATGGTGATAAGAAAGGAGTTAGTCTAATCTCTGTGGCCAGAAGGGATAGGATAGGGGCAGTGGTCTCAAACTATCATCAGAATATATTTAGTTTGGAGATTAGGAAGAAAATTCTCACTATGAGGGTGGTCAAGCATTTGAACAGACTAACTGCAGATGTTGTGGAATCTGCATCCCTGGAAATTTTTTAAGGCAGGTTAGACAGACACTTGCCTGGGATAATTTCTTTAGAGTTAGGGACAAACCTGCCTTTAGCAGGGGGTGGACTAGACGACTTCCTGAGGACACTTCCAGACCTACTTTAATATGATTCTATGATTAAAATAATAATTGAACACGGAACCTTTGACTTTTGTGTTCCTGGATGCTCAGTTCTCTGTTTCACAAAAAATGAGAAGAGGTCAGGGTACCACCCAGGATATAAGCAGCCCAGGTTGTTCAATTATTTGCTACAGAAATCCTGTTTGGTGTCCCATTTCAAATGACTTTCATAGATTCATAGATTGTTAGGGGCTGGAAGGGACCTTGCAGATCATTGGGTCCAGTCCCGCCCACTTTAGGCAGCAAGACAAGTCAAGTGACTCCAGCAGGGTGACTGTCCAGTCTCCTCTTGAAAACCTCAAGGGTAGGTGACTGTATCACCTCTGAAGGGAGTTTTTTCCACAGTCTGGACACCCTGACTATGAAGGAGTTTTTCCTGGTATTAAGCCTGAAATGGCCTTCCAGGAGTTTATATCCATTGGCTAGTGATGTAGGTCCTGAAAAAATAGCATTCCAGGGCTCTGGGTACCTCCTGCAGGATTACTTGTTCTATCCAGGTGTGGTAGGACAGATACTGGGTGACAGTATGGAGAAACTGGAATGGGACAGGCTAGCCCTGCTGTTAGGGACGTTGCTTCGGCCCACCAAGTCTAGGCCTACCATAAGGCCTTCACACATATTTATGTTACAGCTACTTTGTTTAAACACAGCACAAAAATCCAACCTCAGAAAAATCTAATACAATAATTCCTCTGAACTCTGTCAAATTAGGGGATGAACCAGTTGAAGACTTTGGTAGTTTTGGAACTTATTCTCAAAATCATATTCATATTCCCTACTGTTCATTTTGAATGACACAGGCATATTCACAGGTCCACTCTTAATTAATTCCACTTCTTCTTCTTTATATTGAGGGGTGCCCTAGTGAACAGTTGGTCACCAAGCTCCTGATGCACTCCTCTGATATAGTGGTAAGCTGCTATCAAGTCCCCTCTCAACCACCTCTTCTTTAGGCTAAAGAGGTCCAGGTCCCTCAGCCTTTCCTTGTATGTCTTGCCTTGCACGTCCCTGATCATATGGGTGGCTCTTCTCTGGACCCTCTCAAGTTTTACCACATCCTTACTGAAGTGCAGTACTCCAACTGTGGTCTCACCAGTGCTTGGCTGTGTAAGACTGCTTGTATTACACAAACACCATAGCTGACTTTGTTACTAGAAGTCTGTATTAGAATTGTATGATCAGGACAAGTGGCTCCTATTCTTATTGTTCTCTGAACAATTTTTGCTTAGGACCAAACCTCTTAATTAGAATGTTTAAAAGAGAATCTCAGGGTAAAACTTCTTTTGTGGAGAAAGCTGAAAATAGGATTTCTGATAGCCACCTAACATATATTTGTGTATATGCATATATACAATTGCTCGTTATATCTATAAGGGGCTGGATCCGATTACATCTAGTAATTGCTTAAGTGAAATTCTGGTCTGACCTGTTCAAGTCTCTAAATAGCCTCCAATATAGCAGTTTTCAAATTGTGTTCCACAGAGCTCTGGGATTCCACGATAGGTCATTAGAGTTTCTACAAAGAAATAGAGGGTAATGGTGGAGCAGGCCACGAGGTACTGCACCACCATTACCAGGCCTCATCGCATGGCTCCAGGTCAGTTTTATGATAAGGGTGGGGGCTCTGTGGCAAAAATTATATGAAAGGATTATGTGACTTTAGGAAGCTTGAAAACCACTGCACTAATGCATCTACTTTTGTAACATGCAGCCATCTTAGTTGTAAAATTAAGTCACAAAAATGAGGATGAAGAACCACCCACTTTTTTGTATTAAATTTTTTTAGGGTAGTGTAGGATATGATAGTGTAGAATACAACTGAACTTTGTTTTCCTGACCTTATAATTTGTTACCTCAATGGCCAACGCTTGCCCTGGTTCCAAACTCCTCTTTCAGGGAAAAATCATTTAATTGGTAGTCTTCTGACAGCTCCAGGCAAATCTAGAAGCTATTGGATTTCTGAACCCCTGTCAGCCTGGCTTTCAGTGGTTTTTGATTAGCTATTTTAGTGGGTTTTTATATAGTTGTTTATGAGATGTTGATAGCACCATTTGTTTGCATGACACGGGGCAGAATTTAATTTTGTTGCCCATCCAGTGCAATGTATTTTTAAGCATGAGATCATGAGTAAGGTACAAGTAATATGCTGGTGATGGCCAAGTCTCTGTCTCTCTCTCTTTCATCTAGCATATGCCTTATAGTGTCATTTCTTACACCTGGTTACAGCTGTGGATTGGTGGGGAGAACCATTAAGAGATGAATCCAGATAAGATAGAGATTATGGTGGAGGGCAGACTTCATGTCTTGGAGAGGATAAAACCTCATGTCTTGACCTGTGATCGATGGGGTTTAACTTCCCCATGTCACTCAGGTTCTCGGCCTTCCAGTGTTTCTCCATCATTATTGCACCTAGATTTTCAGGCTGTTACAGATGGTACGGTAGTGCTCTAGAGTCTGTATTTGCTTCCAGTAGCTTTCCAGGTGCAATTCAAGGTGCTGTTTTCTTGGCCCTTGTCATTCTGGCTTTCAGTGACTTACAGAACTCAAAATGGTCTGGAAGCTACTTCCTAAAGAGCCACCTTCTCCCTTAAATTCCATTATGATTCTGAAGGTTATCCAAGAGGAACTTCCTGCAAGTATCATCTGCGCACCAAGTTTGTTGGGCAGAACCATGTTGGAGGTTTATTCTCAGTAGTTGCTTCTCAGGTTTGGAACTCCCTCCCTCGTGCAGTCCATCAGAGCCTGTGCCTGGACATCTTTCAGAAGCAATGCAATATATTTATTTTGCAATGCAGAATTAATTTTGGGGGCATTATTTAGGGAGTTTGTTCTCTTCCATGCTAGTCTATTTTAATATTTTTACCTATCTTTATAACTTAGCTATTTTAATGTATTCCCCCTGAGGCTATTTTGAGGAGGGTGGCATATATAAGTATATTTATATATTATATAAACTTGATAAATAAAAAACCATAAAATCAAGGCCCCAAACTGAACTGATGAAATCCTCTGGAGCAGCAACAGGAGGAAGTCAGACTTTATTTTGGTGCAAGTAGAGATGATTCACAGGTCTCCAAATGTGAATCTGAACAGCATTTTGCAAAGTCGTGAGTGTGAAGCACTAGAAACAAAATGAGAATAGTCGATTTTGTATGTCAGCTCTGTAACAACAGTAATTTAAACCATGGTGAGTGATAATTTGAGCCAATGGAATCACGTTACCAGAAACAAAGAACCAAGAAAAAACGTTTTAGAGTTTAGAAATAAAATCAAGGTGCTGCTATACTTAATTGGAAATATTCTCTGTCTTGTGATACCACAGCTATTTGATGGGCTTGCATTTGTTCCCCAGCAAATCAAAATTTATTTTATCCTGTGCTTTCACCTTCAGGAAACACTCCTTGTCAGCCAGCATGATTTGTCATGTTTTTCATTTATATACTGTTGATACAATTGTCCACCAGTAGATGTAACTATTCATCTTCAAGGAAACTGTTGGCATTATACAAGTTATGTATTCAGATTTTACTACATGTGAGAGAAACCCCCTATATTTCTGACACAACAGTTCGACATAATAGCAAGCCATTAGGTTAGGGTGAACCTTGTAAGTGGTGCAGTTCATAGTAGGGTTGTGTGAGCTTTGGTCACTAATTTGATTTAGTGGAGATTTGGCCCGATTTCAGCTGCTGAATCTCTGAATCTGAATTGAATCAGGAGACACTTTAATCTCTCTGAATTGATTTGGACATAGACAGAGCTTTAAATGTTTTTTTTACATACTTCAAGGTACCAGGTGGCTTATGAAGGCTGAGATGCTGGGGTGGATGAAGCATCCCATAGGAGCATGGGGGGGGTTCCCCAATGCACTCAGCGGTGGACCCAGAAGTGGACCAGAAGCACTCCCCTCCCCCCTTCCACTCCTGTAGGACACTTCATCCGCTCCACCATTGCAGTGTTCATGAGCCGCACCTGGTATCTCGAGGTATGTAGAAAAAAAATTTTAAACTGTGTCTGTGGCTGAATCACTGATTCTCTGAATCAGCATCTAATCTTAAGATTAGAGTTCAGCCAAATTGAATCAGGATGGTGATCTGAATCAGTTTATCAAATCACTGTTCCCTGCTTCAGGCTGAATCAGAATCAAATATGGCCCATTTCACGCACCCCTAGTTTGTAGATTCAGTTGACAGAATCAGCTCAGATTTGATGCTTTTCCAAATAAATCAAAGCAGTTCTAACATAAACACATGGATCGGTGTGGAACAAGGAACCCTGGCCCTGTTACTGGGAGAAGGCTGTGGGACAAACAAAACCTGTGACGACCCTTTAAGAGTAGGGTCTTCGTGGCCCAAAGGGAAAGGAATTCAAGAAAAGACAAGACAGCAGGGAGAACAGACAAGAATGCCATGAGGGAAAAGCCCCAGGAATCAAGCATCAAAAAGGAAAGAAGAGACAGGGTATCAGCAGTCACAAACAGTCCCTGCCACCGGTGAAGAGAAACCAACTAGGGCTGAAAGGACTAATGAGAGCCCCCTGTTCTCAGGCCAAGTGATAGGGTGGACTGGCTGGCAGGGGATGGACTTGCTGGTATAAAAAGCTCTCCCTCAGGCCAGCAGACTTGCTCTAGCCCTGGTTGGGGAAAGATGAGAAGCCCCCAAGTAGGCTGCCGTACAGCACAGTAAGTGGAGCCCTGATGTGTAAAAGTGAAGAAGCCTCTTTTTGTGTTCTGAGTTCACTTACAATTTGGCTGATTTGAGTTCAGGTTGTTCTTTATTTTGTGAGTACCCGGATGGGCTGTGCTTTTTGTTATGGCCAGAATAGCAAAAACTGGAGGACTAAAAGGGGCTTTAAAGGGAGGCTTGGAAGCCACGTTTTAGATGCCTTACAGCACCCTGTGAGTTTTAAACCCTTTGTGAGGATAGGCGACCATCAAGAGAAAGTGGGAGTGGGCCATATCTGGGGCTCATTGAGATCACTTTGGTAATCTTCTAGAAATTTTGCCATGCTAGTGATGTAGGCCATGAAAAAACAGCACTCCAGGGCTCTGGGCACCTCCTGCAGGACTGTTTGTTCCACCCAGATGTGGCCGGCCAGATACTGGGTGACAGTGTGGAGAAACTAGAATGGGGCAAGCTAGCCCAGCTGCTAGCGGCATTGCTTCCGCCCACCCAGTCTAGGTCTACCTTAAGGCCATAATACATATTTATGTTATAGCTACTTTGTTTAAACATAGCACAAAAATCTAATCTCCGAAGAATCTAATACAATAATTCCTCCGAACTCTGTCAAACTAGGAGATAAACTGGTTGAAGACTTTGGAAGACTTGGAACTTATTCTCCAAATCATATTTCCTACTGTACATTTTGCATGACACAGGGCATATTCACATAACCAGTCTTAGTTAATTCCACTTCTTCTTAGGAGGGAGGTCCCAGAGCATGGCAGTAGGTTTGTATTTTGTTGTGGGTCAACACCTTTGCTGTGATGTTTCAGAAACTTTGGCAGAATTTAATTTTGTTGCCCCTCCTATTAAAGGAGCATGTGAAGAAGAGCTGGTTTTGCGATCTTCAAATCAAAAGAGGTGCTGAAAGACATACAATGTGTATACTAACTGTGTGTAAATTATTAGAAATATCTGACTGTCTTGAGACTGAAGGTGAGGTTATATACATAACTGGCTGCCAAGGCAGATGGGTCACTATGAGATTTGAATATCCTGTGAATTATCTTCCCCTCAGAAAACCCCTGCTAAATGTTGTCTGCTTAAATTTAGAAGAACTATACTGCAGAAGGATCACTTACCATGACTGAAACTACTGTTGATAGTTTCAACAAAGAGGCTTGAAAACTGAACAGACAAAGAAGAGAGGCCTCCACTTCGATCATTAAAGGTAGTATCAAGGTTAAGGTTAAACAGGAAAATCTCCTTCACCATAGCCTTTGTTGTATTTATTATTAACCTAAGAATATAAGAACATACAAAATGCCATTTACTGGGTTAGACCATAGGGCCATCTGACTCAGTATTTTGTCTCATACAATGACAGGGAGTAGATACTGGGGAAGGGTGAACAGGGCATGTACAGAATTGTCCATTCCCTGCTCCTTTCCCACTGCAGCTTCTGGTAGAGTTTTAGTGAGTTCTGGCTCGGAGGCTGCATCCCTATGCACCTGCCAATGAACCTTTTCTCCAGAAAATTGTCCAGTTGCCTTTTGAACTAGGTTATATTGCCAATATCCACAACATCCTGTGGAAATGAATTTTACAAGTTAATTATTTCCTGTGTGAAAATGAACTTCCTTTTGTTACTTGTAATCTTACCAGCAATAGTTAAAACTGGGAGATATTAAACTATTATAGCAAATCCCTATTTATTTTCTCAGAACTTCTTAATAGTTTGTAAACCTCTATCATGTTCCCTCTTAAAAAGTCTTTTTTCTAAGCTGAAAAGTCCTAGCCTATTTAGTCTCTCCCCATATAAAAGCCCCTCCATATCACTGTTCATCCCTGTTGTCCTTCTATAGTTCTTGTATGTTCATTTTCTGATCCAGGGACCAAAACTGCTGACAATATTCAAGGTGTGATTTATAAAGGAGGGAAATTATCTTTTCTGTTGTTTACAATTCCCTTAATCATAATTCTTAACATTTTATTTGGCTTATGGACTGCTGCTGAACGTTGCGTTAACATTTTTAGTGAACTGTCCACAATGAATTCAAGATCTCTTTCTTGTGGTAACAGTTCAGTTAATGTAGAACCCATCAGTTATATATGTACGTGTATATTTTGGGTTATTCCCCTCCTCCCGCCATGTGCATCTTTTTACATTTAGCAACACTGAATTTCCTTTGCCATTTTGTTACCCACTTGCTCAATTTTGCAAACCCCTTCTACAATTCTTCACAATCTGCCTTCTTCAGACAGAGGCTACTTAAAATGTTTGACTTTTTTTCCCTGAACAGTTATATAAATTAAGGACTTCTGAACAGTAGTTTTAAAGTAGTAGTTTGGACCTTTGCAACTTGTATGTGTATATCAAAAACGTATACAGCATCTCTGCTGACCAATAGAGCAAAGGAAGTTTGTATTTCTGTTGGCATCGTCACTTCGAGGATATGAAATGCTTTTGCTAGCGAGTATTCCTATTGAAAATGTTTCCTCTTTTAGAAGTTATATGTAACACTCTATTTTTTTTCTTATTCAGGGCATAAAAAACTGCTTGATGGGGAATACTTATCTTTTAAACCATCTTCCATTATTTCATTTGCCTTCAAACATGATTAACTTGTAAGCAAATATATTGTTTGTGGAGGATTTTTAAAAGTTGTTTTGTGGGTTTTTTCCCCCTCTACAGAACATTTAGTTAAAATTTCTGGGAAGTAATGTAATTATTTTTGTGCCATTTAAACAAAGTTATAAAGAATGGTGCATTACCCATACATCCACTAGTAGCTGCATAAAGCTAATGTCAGCAAATGAGGAAACAAGGGAACAACTTGCATCCACTTGCTAGTGTGCAATCAGTGTAAGAGTTCCTAAGATGGGCAATTACCTTAACTGTCTGCCTAAAGCAGCAACTGAATTGCATGATCAGTCCGCTGCACAGGGTTATACACCTCCCACTACTTGATGAAGAAATTCACATTCTGCATTGATAGCTGTTTTATAATCCAGAGGACTGTCTTTAAACTTATTAGCCAAAAAAATAAAAAGAAACCCTGAGAACAGAGACAGTGAGATTAAAAAAATATTTCATCAAGTATTTACTTCCTAAAGAAGTTCCAGTAGCACATAATGGTGTGGTGGTGGTTTGGGATCCGTTAATATTTCTGCATCTTTTTGGCTCAGCTCTTTTCATTCATTTAGTTTAAATTACTTGACTTTATTTAGTTGAAACTGGCAAAAAAAATTCAGATTTGAAATGGTTTCTTTCATACTATAGCAAAATTCCCTTTCCAATGCTTCTAGCAAAAAGGAAGAGTGCACATTCCTAATCCTTTGTTTGAGTGACTGCAGTGTAGTAATCCATAGGAGAAAAAGAGTCAAACAAACAGCTGGCATGTTTTAGCAACTACTACTAGCTTTCTCCAATGGCTGTTTCTCTTGAAAAGGAGGAATGGCTTAGTGAATTGAAGCACAGAGCTGAGAGATGATTCTTCTAATCTTACCGCTGATGCTAACTCCTTTCGTTAGGCAAGTCAGGTGCAATGGAGCTCTGCATAATAGGGGTGAAGCTTTCTGAAGGGTGGGTCTGAGACTGTAAAAAAACTCTCCCAGGGCCTATTGACCATTAAAGTATTCATCACCTCCTGCTACAAGTACAAGATGCATTTCTTTGACCTCGTTTTTTCTGTCATAAATATAAAGCAACATGTATTTCCCTATCTCCCATCCCTTCCCCCCAACACCTACTGCCCCCAAACAACATTGACTATTACAAAACAACAAAACATTGTGGGGGGAACAAATCTCTACAAAAGCAAGACACTCCAGTGCACCTATTTCCCTCACCCCCAGGGAGGGGATGGTAGAACAAACTCATGGCAGATGTTTGTCACATTGCTTGATGCAGTAGGGCAGGGGAGTCAATCATAAGGCCCATGGGTTGAATTTAGCCCCCAGAGCCAATCCTTCTGGTCTACCAGTGTGCCAGAGAATTTGGGGGCTTGGCTAGTGTTTTGCTGTAGTATCCAGGCCCTGAGGAGTTTGACACCCCTGTCCTGACACAGCCTTTACTCGCTCTGTGGCGCCTTGGCAGTCTGCTGCTTGTGCTACTTCTATCACAGAAAGCAGCTGCATGCTCTGCTGTCACTGCAGTAGCTGCTGCTGCTGCTATTTCACTTACCCTGCTTGCCCCACTGTTATTACAGTGGCCACTGTTGCTGCCTCTTCCACAGTGATTGCTACCACTGCCATTGTGGTAGCCACTGCTGTCCTGTGCAGCAGGCCAGATCCTGCCTGCTAGGAGTCCTGCAATCTGGATCTAGCCAGGGGCAAAGGGGGAGTTTACCACCCTGCATTATTATTTATTTAGCATCTGTGGTTTTGGCATATTGTTTCAGCCATCTTAAGGCAATGTTATCACCAGTGCAAAGACCTTGAAGGCCACCTGGTAGCATAGTAAATGGATGAGTAAACAATGTGGGACATGGTTGAACTTGTCCACAAGGACATTTGTCGTCATTGCAAAGGCCTCATTAATATAGGTTTTTGAGGAACAGTGGCTCTGTCCAGTTTAAAAAGGTTGAGAAGTACCCAATAGCAACATGGCCAGTTAAATCCTCGTTGTCTGACTGTAGGGTCAGAGATGATGATTGATTGGTGCTTATACTGACCATTCTGCATGCCATTGAGTAAGTAAGGAAACGTCAGAGAATTTTGAAAGTGTGGACCATATTGGCATCTTGAGGGGAGCTCAGGTATCATTGGGTGGATATGGCCCAGTGCACTGGTAGCATACAATTATCACAGGTAGTAAATTTGCAGGTATTCCTCACTTAACATCATCCCAGTTAACATTGTTTCGTTATTACGTCGCTGTTCTATTAGAAAACATACTACAGTAGTTTGAAGTCATGCAATGTGTGGTTATAACATCAATTGGCTGCCACCTGCTAGTAGGTAACTATTGTGATGTAATTAGATTCGCTAAACATCGTTTTGCTTAAAGTCATATTTTTCAAGAATGTTACTATGACATTGAGTGAAGAATAGCTACACTTCAGCATTTGTGTGGCGGAGATAAGGGAGAGCAACGTTATTGAGGAGTGGTAACCATGGGAGCGCAGTGGGGTACAATGTGCCTGACACAAGACACATTGTAACATGCAGTTGAATGTCCAGTCTTTTGCTGTGTGATGAACAAGTCCATCCAGGGGCACTGTACTCTGCAACTGATTAACAGTGCAAGGCAGTTGAATGTAGCTTGGAGGCATCAGCACACCAAGTCTGCAAGTTTTTGCAGGTAGGCTATTCAGTAGCCTGCACTACTGAAAGACACTTTTAAAGAACAAGAATGAGTGCAGTATAAGGAACAATACAGGATATAATCTAGGACAGTGGTTTTTGACCTTTTTTCATTTTCAGATCACTAAAAAAATTTGAATGGAGGTGCAGACCCCTTTGAATTATTAAGTAAGGATAGTCACATGCTTTTGATTGATCATAGCTATCTTTTCTGGACCTCTTAAACATAGTCTGTAGACCCCCAGGGGTCTGCAGACCACAGGTTGAAAACCACTGATCTAGGTAACTTTTCTGACTCAGTTTCCCCTCTGTCAGCATGACTTTCTCAACATCAATACTGCGAGCATTAATGTTCACAAATTATTATATTTCATAATTGCACTCTGTAGTGCTCTTTATGTCCACAATGCAGCAGCGTGAAAATATTATTGATTTGTTTGGATTCTGCCTTTGGTAATAATGTATATGTTAACATTTCAAACTGTGGCCTGTAGGGATTACTGATATCAATATTTTTTCTATTGTTTCATATACAAAGCAATAACCCCTAGAACCTTTGAATGACTTGAAATCAATAAATGGGGCACAAAGCTAGTTCACATCACAGTGCATATTGGTCCTTGATAATATCTTCCTTCCTTGTAATTTTACTGTTTCTCCATTATGACTAATTACTGCATCTCATCTTCACTTAAAGAAGCAGGCTCTGTCATTTCCTGGCCATTGCCTACTCCTACTGAAAACAGGAGAACCATTTAAGAGGTAAGCTATTACTCCACCTGCAAGGCTATCAAAAGTTATATTGGGACCATGAGATTGTAACCCCTACAAGCAGTCTATTACTTTCAGCTTGATTGTGCAACTTTTGATGAACAGTTATTCACACACATAACTTCTTTCATGTCAGTAAGGTCTAGAACTGTACAGTTAACCCCAATCAGTTTATACCACATGGATGTGTCTAGATGAATGCAGCCCTCCGGTATGTGGTGCCATGAACATGTCTGCAGTACCACCTACCACACAGTCAGGTGTTCTCCATACTGCAAAGGCATGCTGCCCATGCATGTTCTGCTTGGTGTTTTTTTTTTTTTATGGGTTTTTTTTTACCCCTGGAGATCCTCTGCCTAGTAGGATCACTGCTGTGGCAGCCCCAGGAGGTCCCCAGATCCCTAGGTAAGGCTGCTGGGGCAAGCATAGTGCTGGCCCCAGCCTCCCCTACTGCCTCAGGGGTAACTTGCCATGTGCCAAAGCATCTGTGACCTGGGCATTCCCTGGGGACAAGTAACTGTGGTGCAAGGTGTACCACTGCTACTTGACCCCAGGGAACCAAATGTCCTCACACATCTGGATGAGGCCCATTATTACAATATGTCCCACATCTGATTTAGTATTTTAGGAGATGCTATAAGCCATATGAGAAGATCTGCGCAAATTTGTCTAGCAGCAGACCATGCACTAGTTCTGCCTCTCAGGTATTGCTTTCTTCATAGATTTTTTTCCATGGCAGCCATTTGTTCTTCTATCATTGATAGTTTTAGAACTGATTTTTTTTCTGCATTGTTTCTCCATTTTCTTTAGCATCCTGTCATTTCTTAGTCTTGCTTCGCATCCTCTTGATTTTATTTTCTGCATTGTAGGTTTGTCCCAACCAGTTTTTTCTGACATTTGAACAGCTTGATAATTACCCTTCTGGTTCCCATATTTATTAATGAATAGTATCCTAATTTTATAACCTGTCTTCATTACAGTAGAAGTCCTAGAGTCCTTTATTCTGGTTGCCATCTTCTATATATTTCATAACTCTTTCAATTCTTGTTCTAATGCAGTACTGAGTACTGTCTCTGTAGTCTTTTGAATAGAGCCATAATGGTCTCCTCTATTTATAGACCTTTCTGTTTTTCTAGCTCCTGCAAAGATGGAACTGTTACATTTCAGCCAGGATATCAATTGGTACTTCCAACCCAGTCCGCATTTCTTCACTTTTTTCTTATGATTTTTTTTAAAGACACATTGTAATTCATCATAACTTTTTTCAGTTCTCCTTGGATCCAATCTCTCAGGTCTTTGGCACACCAAATCCTCACAGTTTAGAACCATCATCAAAGCTACATACCTTAAAACATACATAATTCATGTTGATGGATCTTGCTATATGTAATGTTCTACCATCTAAGACCTCTTAAAATCTAAGACCAGCATTTGCAAACTTGGGTCCCTAAACTATGTCATTTCAAGTACATATGAGACATGAGTGCATGGTATGTTTTAAGAGGTGCTAGTATCTATATACTCACTTAAGTCAGTAGGAGCTTCAGGTTCCTAGCACTTCTGAACATTAGGATAGTTATTCAAGGATCTAAATACAGACAAAGGTGCTTAAATGTAAACATCCAGATTCATGATGGCTCATGCAGTCTAGTGACCAATGTCCAACGAATACCGCATGTCTTTTTTTCCCCTTTGTCTGCTCTCATTGTGACAGTCAGCATCAGTCCAAATTGTCTCTCTTATCAATGCTTCTCAAATTATACCCAATATGTAGGTCAGATTAACAGGCTAATAATCATCTAATGGACTCTCTAAAAACATGACACACCACAGTAGAGTCTTTTTAATCTGTTTCTATATTTTGAAGTTATTTAAAACACAGCTCAGTGAGATCTCTTTTTCCATTAATATCTTCCTGAATGCTGGGATGCAGTCCATCCAGTCTTGGAATTTTATCTTCATCTTTACTCTGATTTCTTTTTACCTATTCTAGTGTCACCCTTCCTTTCATTAATTTTTCATTTTCTGCCTCCAGGAAACTTCTTTCTGATTCTGGCATGTTTCCCTCATTTTCCCTGGTGAACATACTTGAGACAAAGAAATCATTTAGCTTTGCAGCAATCTCTGCCTCATCTGTCACTAAGTCTCTCTCCCCCATCACTCAAGGAGACTATAGTCCCCCTCAAAATCCTCCTGATCCTTATGTGTCTGTGCAGTCTCTTATTCTTTGTCTTTCTTCCATCCTTAGCAATTCTCTTTTTATGTTTTGCTTTTTATTTTTGTGACCTCTTTCTTATTAAACAGACATGTACATCTTATAATAGAATATTATTAGAAATACTGTGGGAATGTTCTTTCTATGCATTATCTTATATTTTTTAAAAAATCACATAGGAACAGCTAAAAAATACTGTATAGGCCGTCATTTTCCTGCTGATTTCTACATAAGAATCCTATAGATTCTTATGTGAACAAGTGCATCTTCTCATCATATAAGTTGCATTTGTCTACAAAGTGGGTATATTCCTAGTCACTACCAGAGGATAAAAGTGAGAAGCAGATTTTTTGTGTTGGTGGCTAAAATGAAAATAAAGGGAAGAAAAAGGTTTTTTACCCCCCAAAAAATATTTTTGGGGGTCAAACATTCTGTATAGTGTTTGGGTGTTTCACCCCCCTTAATTAGCAAAGTTCCATCTCAAAACATTTCAATGAAAAGTTTACTCATTTAATTTGCAAATGTTGAAATGGCATTGCAACTTTTTAAAATATTTGTTTCCATTTTTTCCTGAAATTATTTGCTTGATTTGGCATGAATTCCAAAAATAGCCACCCAGTCCCAATTACACCATAGCAGCTTTTAATGTACTGGCAGTTTAACCTGTTTACCATTGATTACTAGTTATTTGGTTCCAGTGTACCCTTATGCCACCCTGTCATAGCTAAAACTGAGACTGTTTGTGTCCTGACTTAAATCTTCTGTAGCTCAGTGAAAAGGAGAAAGCTATCATTTGAGAGAGACAGAAGGATAACAGTATTAATTCACAGAGTTAGACATCAATTTGAAATGGCAATATGGCTCCTAAAAACTCATTTTTATTGGTGCATACATAGAGGTAGCACACTGAAGAGCTGAGAGGGATACTCCTCTAAACTGCTGTGCTGCATAAACTTTCAAAAGTGCATATGTCTTATTGATGGTGAGTACTGTTGTCCCCAGGCTCTTGTGTGCTTATGAAAATGTTACCATTTGATCACACTTGGATTGCTGTAGTTCTAGTCACTACATTGTAATGCTAAGAGATGTTGTTAGACTTGAAGAAGTTCAGAGAAAAGCAGCTAAAATGATCCAGTGGCTAGAGGGAGTGGTTCATGAAGCTACAGAACTAGGTGAGGAGACATGCTATTGTTTTTAAATATGTGTCATGTATAAATATGGAAGTGGGGGAAGAATGATGTAGATCACAGGTGTCAAATTCCCCTGCCCGCTAAGCTAGATCCAAACCAGTGGTGACAGAAGTGTGAGCAGCAGGAGTTAATGCAGCGCTTGTTCACTCCTGCCTGGTGCTGATATGCATGCCCAGTAGGGCTCTGTGCCCTGTATTTAGATTGCAGGACCCACTCTTGCTTGAGCTGCCCCCAAATTCCCACCCCTCTATTAGCCCTGTGGCCCACGTGACACAGCTCTGTAGGCTAGACCTGGCTTGTGAGCAATGTCATGCTCCTGATATAGGGTGGTATGTGGATGTGTAACTGGAAGTTCTGGGGGGAATTTTATATCAATAAAATGTTCTTGCAAAGAAAAATTATAGAATAATTTCCCAAGAGAGGCTGTGGGTACCCATTCCTTGAAACATTTTAAATAACCTTGACAAAGAATCTAGATTGTATTTGAAATGATTTGCATAACAAAGAGATGGACTGGATGATACCCAGTAGGTTTTCTGATGTCAAACTTCTATGATCCTATTAATTTTCTATCTGGCTGGTTAGCTGTCCATCAGTGCTTCTATTGAGTTTATCAGTGTAGTATCTGGGCACCTTTCTGTGAGTTTCATGTTTTCATTATAAATGCTCTGGAATTCTATGGAATACCGGATGGTAGACTTTGGGGATTACCTGCAGGCAGCCTGATGGGTCAGATATTTGTATTCCAGCTCTTGTGTCTGCAGATCTAGTCTCAATTCACCCCGTTGGACTGATTCAGTTACACCTGTGATACAGAGTGTTTTTTTACAGGGATTCAACAATGCTTACACTCAGCTTCATTTTTGTCTAGATATTGTGAAGGCCTGTGAGGATATGTTTATCATAGTTTATATAACTGATGCCTATGGGGCAAAGAGAGGTTAAGAACAAAGAGCCAGCTTTAAGTGTCGGTTTCAAATTTCCTTAAGACTCTGACCTTGATCCTCTTCTCTTGCCTGTCATGTTGTGACTCTTGCTATTGCTGGTGTCAGAAATAACTATATTTTTATTGGAAATAATATTGAAAATATGGCAAATGATTCACTATGATTACACTATCATTGATTATGGTGTGGCAGTAGAGACTTTCGCTTCCAAGTTAAAATCTATTAATTTTATCATTACTTATTTCTTCAACCCCAAATTCACCCCATTCTCATTCCTCTATCTTGTCCATCCTCAGTTTGATATGTGGATGGTAAGCAGAGCTATACAAGAAAAGGTTTTACTAAGTTAATACTTCTAAAAATTTCAAAAGTATTTTCCTTTGCTCATGTCCCCATTTTTTCCTGAATTTGTATTATAAAAAAATCCAAAGTCTTATTTTTTGTGAACTAAAAACCAAGAAAAAAACAAGATAATCACAACATTTTATTTAGGTTTTGACCTCTTTATTAAAAAAAATAACATAATTAGTTTATCTTTCAAAGTTAAGTGACCAGATAGTCTTACTGATCAAGATTGATTTTATCTTTAGGAACCAAGATGCCATTTTGTTGGATGCTATACAGGCACAGAAGAAAATATATTCTGTGGCCCAAACCATTTCAAATCTAAGTACAAGATGAGAGACAATCATAGAATCATAGAAAATTAGGGTTAGAAGGAACCTCAGGAAGTCATCTGGTCCAACCCCTGGCTCAAAGCAGGACCGTCCCCAACTAGATCATCCCAGCCAAGGCTTTGTCTAGCTGGGTCTTAAAAACCTCCAGGGATGGAATTGCCATAACCCCTCTGGGTAACCTGTTCCAGTGCTTTACTACTCTCCTGGTGAGAGATTTTTTTTCTAATATCTAATCTTAACTTCCCTTTCTGTAACATAAATGGCTACACATAGATAAAGGAGGAAAGCAAACAATAAAAGATTACTGGTCAGCATATATAGTATTTCTCTGAAAACACCAGTAGGGATTTGAGGGAAAATATGACATGCCTTGGCAGATGCTGATAGGTTGCATGAGCAAGGGGACAAAAGACCTTGTTTGAAAATGTAAAAATGGGTGATAGAAGCTTGGTCAAATCACTCTTCTTAATTCAGGACTTTTTTTCTTTCCAGGCAATAATTTGGTTCATTCTTGGCCTCAAATGTTCTCTTTCCTCCTAAACCATATGCATCTGAATACCTACCACAATCACATAACATTAGTGAAATTCATTTATACTTTACATTAACTAAATTCCTGCTGAAATTCTTATTGCTATCTAACCACTTATTCAAGTCTTACAGTCCCATTTACCTAAATCCTTGATCTACAAACTGAAATCTGTACCCATACACTATTGTTTTTCAGGAAGTAGCTCTCATTTACTTCCTGGAACTCTGTCACCTTTTCTAGCTTATTGTCTTCTAATAAATTCAGTTATGGTTCTATTTATATTTCATTTCCTGTCCTTGAGGAGGACATACTTCAGAATACTTCTATAACCCAACGTTCAAAGTTCCTACTGGGTGCATCTACATGAGATGCAGCATCACCATAGTGACAAGCTACAGCAACCTAGCTCATTGCTACGACAATATAGCATTGGCAGGCACCAATTGTGACATTGATGCTACTATGCAGTAGCGTCAGAAACAACCTGTGCAGCGCTGGGACTGTGCAGTAATATTTTAATGATGCTGCAGTATTTTAATGACTGCAAGACTTGCTTAAGCAAGTACTAAATTACTGCACTATAACAACTGCACAGTCTGGTGTAGACATACCCACAGAGTGCTGTTACCACTCTCACACCCTTGTCCAGTATAGCTCTTCTGTCTCCCTTCCCAAGGCAATCAATAGATGAGAATTACTGTTTCATTTGTACTGCCTGAATACAAAGAACTCCTTTGTCTCTCTTGCCATTTCTTTTGGAAGCCCCTTATATCAGGCTTTTTGATGGACCTGATGTGTAGCACCTTGTTTCTCTTATCCTACATGAGGAGAACCTCAGGTATGTCTCTGTCAGGTCAGGCTTTTTGCATAAAGTGTTTCAATTTCTTCATGGTCTTGACATAGATTTCTAGATTAACTGTGGGGCCCCCCTTAAGCAAGAAGTCAACAAGAAGAGCATTTTCTATGTCTATGAATGACTTGGGGGGGGGGGGAACTAGAAAGCATTACTTTCTGACTGATCCTCATATTTAAAGTTGAATGGATGTGAAGAGGAGAGTTGGCTGCACAGTCCAGTTATGAAACAGTGTATGTATGCAGTCCTTTTATGTCCTGAAATAGGAATGTGTTTCTTATACTACTCTAAAGTGGTATGACTGTCCACCAGCAACCCCCCCATGAAGGTTTTTTGAGAAACAATTCTTTTTTCCCTACAGAAAGCTATAAAGACCAAGGAGAGAAATGAATTTCTAAATCAACGGTGTCTGCTAGTCTTTTCCTTTTAACCTTACAGGCTTCTGTTCGACTTATCTTTTAATCAGTGCTCTGTTAGTATTGCATTTAGATTCTTATAGTATTTTATGATGTGGGCCAAAACATGCAAAGGAAATCAGTGCCTAAGTGTCAGTGAAGGATGGAGCCATTTTATGGCATAAAGATTTCCCAAGAGTACAGAAGGGAGAAAGAAAGGTTGTGGCCCTGATCCTGCAGTTTATTATGTGTGACTATAGTTTTACTCCCACGTGGAATACTACTACCAACTTCCACGACAGCATGGAGGCAAACCTCAGCAAAGTCAGTTATCTGGTTACAGACCTTGTCACAGTTGCTGCCCCAAATTTAGCTTGCTTTACTCTATCATAATTAAATGTGGGGGTTTCAATAGTGCAGTGATTGCAAAGCAGTGGAAGCATTTGGTTTTCACAGTGACTACATAACATAGAACAAAAGCAATAAACCTCTCCACTTCTTTGAAACCTATCACCTAAGCATATGAAATTCTTAAAACATTGTAGAATTAAGACTTACGCTTTACCACATGCTTACACAAATAAACAGGTGTGGGGCACAGAGCTGCAATGACAAGAGACTTTCCCACTATGACATTATGAATTAGTGGACTGGTAAGAATACGGCCTACATCTCCTGACTCTCAGTACTCTAACAGTAGATCTCAGCCTTTCCCTACAATTAATGTTCAAGCTAGTACTTCCCCCCCCTTTTTTTTAACTACTTTGCTTGCTCCCATGATAAAATTTCAAAGTAAACAATTGATAATGTAAGCTTAGTAGACTGGGCCATGAATTAAACATTTTATTAAACAGCATTGTAAAGGCACTAATTTCACCTTGTTTCAGAAAGACTCACAAACATACTGCATTGTTAGAAGGTTTTTTATTTAATGATCAAATTATTTTTGGCATTTCTGCAATATTTTAATAACAACCATGTATAAGACTACGAAGTAAGTCTAAATATGTTACAAAAGTAAGAATGGAGGCTGCAGTTTTTTTATTAATGATGATAATATAGTAAATGAGCCACACAGAATCACTACAAAAATTCAAAATAATAATACATTGTATGACTGCTGAAACATAGTATCTTGAGCCAATTAAATAGCTCTCATCTCTCATAAAGCAAATAAAAACATCAGGCAGAGAAAGGCAAAACAAGAGCCTTAGAATTTAATAGTATGATGGTCAGGGGTTGATTCCCTAAAGGAGACTATTAGACTTTCAGAATGTGCCCAAATTAACTCTGGAGTGATGCCAGTACTGCAGAGCCCTTAAGAGGGTTCAGAGGCAGCCTAGCAAGCTTCACCTTTGCTATGCTGTACGTGCTCTTTAGATGTTCCTCTAGTGCTGTTAACTGCTTAATTCCCAGTTGAAATATAATCCACATAAATGTTCTAAATGCATATGCATCATCTACTTATTGATTATTTAGATTATTAGATTATTTAGTTTAGGTAAAATATAGTACTGGATAGTCTGGTTTTATTTTATGTACTGAAAAACAGCTATATAAAATATATACTCAGGTTATGGCCATGATTCTCACCAATTTTATTTCTGTTGAGAAGCATCTTTACCAGATTCTTTGTTCAAAAACCCTTTTAAAGGTATTGTGTTTTTAGCTTTTAATATAGTAGCCATTAAACACTGCTCATGAGAGGTGTTTGCTTATTAATAAATGAGCAGATTTGTTAAGGAACTAGACCTTGAACAGATAAAGTAAGAGTGATACTCAAATATTCTTTTATCCTTTCTGAATTCTTTACAGATTTTTGAACCTGAAGCACTTATTGTAAATGATAGGCACATTGGACAGATGTGACCAAATAAGTAAATGTATTCATGTAAATGACCTTTGATAATGAATATTTGGAAAATAGTGATTTAGGACATACAATGTAGATGTCAGTAACACAAGGACATTCAATTTACAGGTTCCATTCTCCTTACTTCTCAAAGTTATGCATGAACAAGTATTTTGTAGATGGAGAATGGTATAGACTCTTCTAAATCTACATTGATTCTAAAAACAAGTGTTGCACACCTTACTGTGGCCTGAAAAATGGCTTTCAGTAGCTGTTATATAGTAAAGGCCACTTATAGCAGGCTTGTTGGGCAATCAAAAATCTGACAAGGACATTATTTTTTCTAGCCCATTTCAACCACTATTAGATCTGTGCTATGTCCTGTCAATTTCAAGGCCATTGTTAGAGCTAAAATGTTTTGAATAATAATGTATTAAGCATTAATAAGGTGTTAGCCTCTGCGTACAGGCTAAGCATGGTCTCTGAGTTACAAAATAATGAATATTTTGATGTGCAAACACCTGAGAATAGTCTGTTCCTAATGAATTAGCAGGTGTGCTTAAATCAGCTTAAGTTGTGTATATAGTATTGAAATGAATGGCATTTGACTGTTTGTCAATGGGACTAATGCTGAATGAAGTCTATTGCCCTCTATCTTTAGTATATATGATGATTACTATTATGTTGTATATTGAGAATCACTGCCTTGTAAGACAATATAGTAACAAACAAACTTAGAGATGAAAGAACTATATTTTGCACATGTGTGTTGATATGTTTAAAAGAGGAAAAACAAACAACAACAACAACAAACCTGTCAAATTAATTCTTAATCCTAGAAATACTTAGGTATATACATAGCTTTACTACCAGAGCAGTTTTACTGATTTACATGACAATATTCAAGTGGTAAAGTTAAGCATGAGTAGAAGTGTTTTCAGGTTGAAGTCCTTAAATGCATTTCCCCTTAGCAAAGCATTAAAAAATCTTAGCCATATTGTTCTGCAAAGTGATATAAAAATTGCTGTTTCTTCTTCCTTCCGCAAATAATTGATTAAATGTATGCTATTTTCTCATTCTTGTTTTAATATTTGTCACAAGACCTAGAATATATTATTAGTAACAGAAGGAGATATCAGCCATTAAAATGTGGTCATAATTCATTTTTTTCTGACAAAAATTTTTACAAGAACAGAAAATGGCATAAAACCAACCCACATTAATGACATATAAGGTCATCAGATTGTCATATTAACACTATTTGAATTATTACCAAATAAACTGAGCTGATTCTTGGTTGATATTGTTTCATGTTAAAGTAAGTTAAAATGGTCACTATTAAATAATCAGTTTGCTAACACTTACCTTGTATGATTTTTGAGGTAACACTGCTTAGAGAAGGAAATAATCGTGATAATTGTATATCTGTTAGAACAATGAGTTGACTTTCTTCATACAAGCCATAGAAAAAGAAATGTTATGCTATTGTAACAAATGTCATCAGTGCTTGAACCTGGGACCTAGAAAATTAACATTAGTCTGAACCACTTGAGGTAGACTTATGATCATGATTCAGCTTTTATTAGAGTCAGTGGAAAAATTCCGATTGGCTTCAATGGGAATTGTTTCAAGACCTACATCAATAGCCATCTTCTGTGCCAAAATCATATCCTCTGCAGATCAGTGATAAAAGGCACACACAACCTTCTGAATTGTAATAACCCCCTTGTTAAATAAAAATAAATGCCTAGATAACCAGCAGTAGTACAAGATAGGGCAAAGAGGGAAGATGAAGGTAAAAAGAAAAAGAAGTAAAGAATAGGGAAAGAGAGAGCTGCTGGAGGCTTGAGTTAAAAAGAAGGAAAGGAGGATAAAGGAGTAGGAAAAGTTAAGAGGCAAAGAGAGAAGTGGAAGAGAGCCTACAAGAAGTGGAGAGTCAATATGTAGTGAAAGTAGAGGACTGAAAAATGAGAGGAGAGAAGGTAAGAATGAAAACGATGGTAAAATCCTTCTGTGTCAGAAGCAGCACCTTCACTCAGGCACTGACAGAAATCAGTTTCCAGAATAACTGATTGAAATCATAAGAGCTGGCAAGGGGTACCCAAGTCACCTCACTGAAGATAAGAAAGGAAATCTGAGACAGACTGACTTGCCGAAGTAGGCAGAGAAATTGAAAGGAGAAACGTCTGTCTTTTCATATTGCATCAGAACAATGGTTGTTGATGTATTTTTAAACATGAAAATTTTAGAAACTTTTTTGCTAAGTAACAGAAATAGAGTGCTCATCTGGGATTGCCAGTTGCTCAGCTTGTTAGAAATTAGAAAGAACATTGACCAGAAGCACTCTGCAGGCTAACTTCCTGAACTTCAACCTTCCCTTTAGCTCCACTAACTCTTCAAGGTATTATACATGACATCTCTGGGCACCTATGAAGAGACAATGCTAACTACTGCTGACACAAAAGGGCCATATCCCTGGTGTAACCACAATGAGTTGTACTAGAGATGAATTTTCCCTAATATTTCTAACCAGACATTTAGAGCAAAATCCTATTTTTTTTTTTTTACACTATTGTATCTAGTTTGTTGCTGAGGCAGGTTGATAACTGTGGTCCCCATAGGGCTTAGGCAACGTTGTTTCTACTTCATCTTTCTGTGAGTGCTGAAGTCTCTGTCAAGACCTATGTATAATACAAAAGATTAGACTTGGATTAGCACAATCCCCCAATTTATGTAGTAGCAGAGCTGTACACAATTCAGAATCAAAATGGGAAATATGTAAACTAATATCAGTTGACTCTTGGGATACGGAAGTGAGAAATTAGTGACTTAATCAGTAAGTGGCAAATCTGGAAGAACAGTAGAGGAGGCTTACAGGAGAAAGTGGCTAGCTTGGGGACTGCTGATGTATAGGATCTTCAATAAAGTAAAGAGCAGTAGCTACTATATATATATATATGGTACCAACTTTCTCTTTCTGTGCATTTCATAAGGAGAGAGAAGCAATCTGGGCTTCTGGTAGAGGTGATATCTTTTATTAGACCAACAAGACTTTTGCAAAAAAATTTCTTTAAAAGCTCTCAGGCACAAACGCCCTTCATCAGGCATTGCAGAAAAGATTGTAAAAGTTCTCCTGGGTAGAAATGAAAGTTCATATTTCATAAGATTTAATAGAGGAGTCAATTCCTCTGGGCAAGCAAGTCTTAGCTGTTAAAGTGTCTTTCACCTCTCTTGTGAGGTTCTATGATGATGCAAATTAGCTTGATTGAGAATAAGGCATTTGTAAAGCCTATGAAGATGGCACAGGAGTGACCCTTCCCTAAAGTTCTTTGGGCCCAGGGGCATCCTTCTCTGACTTTAATAGATCTATTACACAGGCTTGTCACTGTAGTTTAGGTAATATAAGGGTTGATGATCAATTGTTAAAAAGGTATAATACCCATAAATTAGGCAACTATATAAATGCCATATTCAGTATGTATGCACAGTTGCAGATCCTGTTCTGGGTGCGATGTGGACATGCAAGCATCCACATGCCCAGTGAGCATGCTCAGCAGATATGCAGCACCATATACCCACCTAGATCTGTGTAAGGCTAGGTAAGTACCAGAATTTTAGCTGAGCAAAGATCCATGGTGGGGGGAGGAAAAGGAAGACATTCCCAGATTTTTAATCCACCAACCTAGTGGTTAGATCCCAGGATGTGAAACACAAAGGTTCTAAGTTCAAGGTGGGGTTGACTCTGCATCTCTTGTCTCCCAGCATAGTGCTCTAACTACCAGGCTACACATTGGGTATCACTGAGACCCCTCTCCAAGCTGACCCACTGCACATCGCCTTTATTAATCATTGAATAAAATGGATGGAGAGCAGGGGGAAGTTTTTGTCCCATTGGGCATGGGGACCCAGGCATGAACCCAAGGAAACATCTATCACAGTAAGCCACACATTCTTTGGCTTGGTCTCCTCCTGGCCCTCCATTTATCTTTTATTTGGTTTACCAGGGGGGAAACATCAAAGTACAGATGGAGAGGGAACTGTATAATGCCTAATCTAAGATTGTGCTGGATGAGGGGCACCTAGAACCCAGGTCTCGTCTTCTCTTCCATGGGTGGGTGCTTTAACCACAAGGTTGTTGACTTAAAGCATAGAATGGCTCTTCTTTCTTCTAGTTGATAGGTGTATAGAGCTATTCTGTTGTAGCCTTTGGCTAAAAAAGAGCCCAAACTCTGTAATTGCCAAAGATGGCACTTATGATGGGTTATTACCATCTAGGTGCTTAAAGACTGAATCTGCAGTCTGAGCTCCTCAACCTGCCATTTACACTCAGTGTGACACTCAGTGGTGACACCACTAACGATGCTACCTTGCTGTATGACAGCCTCCATCTCACGTATCTCAGCGAGATGCTCCTTCCACATAACTTTAAATGCGGCCTCTAAATCAGAAGCCTCCCATTTCCACCTCTTCCTGTCACACATTTCCAACTTGAGCTGCTTCTTTGTGGCTTTCAAATCCTCCCTCAAACTGCAAACCTCTTGAGTGTCCTTCATGAAACTAGCTTGCAAAGTCTTAATCTCACCTTGCAGACGCTCAAGTTCAACAGCCTTATCTAAGTCTATCACTGCCAACCTCTGGCTCAAGCTGTCCTTCAAGGCAACCTCTTTTTTTTGTCTCATTAGGCAAGCTCCTAACACATGCTAACATGCCCAAAAGCATAGCTTTCTTGCATGCCTTCTCAGCCTGTTTCCTCTCCAAGATCCATGTCACCCACTGGTGGCACAGATTTTCATATACCACCTCATTACACATCCCCATCTTTCCACAAAGTCATGTCCCTTACTGAGAAAGACCAGGCAGGCTTCTTCCTAAGATGTGGCTCCAACCACTCCTCAGACTTCTTCACCACCACTCACCACTACGACTATGACTTAATTAATCTGAGCACTTTGTGTAGTGACCCATCCTTGGGTGACCCCTCCAAGACATCCCCTGGACTACCACACTGGTTCATAAAGCCAAAACCACAACTTCTAACCAAATTAATCCTTTAATGCCCACCCAGGGATGCCAAAATGAAGGACTGCCTATGGAGATGCCAATTAACTAATAATAATTTAATTAATCAATAATTAATCCAGAGGGTCATTAATCCCCTATGACCCACAGGTAGTCAGTACCCAAAGCTTCATACAGCCCTAACATCCTTCATACAGTCAGGGTCAGAGCATTAAAGTAAGTTAATTTCCTAGAGCATTGATCTACTGTATGACCCCACTCAGAGTTAGAAAGACTAGCTACATACTACAACACAGGTTGATTGAGCAATATAAGCTGTATTACACAACAAAACCCACGCAACAACTACCCAATGCAGTGTTCCCATAACACCTGAGCCACAACACAATAAAATATGCCCAGTGGGACAATAACCTGACGAACATCCCAAACCCAATGTCCCTGGTCACACAACCAATCAACTACACATTACAATGAGCTTTTGTCACAGCACAGTTAACTGCTATGCAACTTCACAGACAGCCCAGGAACCACAGTTGGCAGGCAAGAACACCCTGGACCTAGTCAGCAAGAGAAAACCCTCTGACAGTCCCTGAAGATTTCTAGCTTTTCCCTGCTTAGGTACTCAATACCTCGAACAGGTAAAGGGTGATACTTTACCCAACTGTAGCTTCCCCACAACCAGGTCACAGCAAGGAACCTGCACTTGATGAATTCCCACACCCCGGGGAGACCTGGAGTCAGAACTGTTGAGCCAGAGTGAGAGCAAACCCAAGCCCAAGCCTGAGCCACAACCAACTTCTGCTGGTTGCTTTGGGCTGGATTTATAGCCTTCTAATCATGCCACATGTCACTCACCTAATGATCTAATCATTGCTTTTTTTACAATACCCAATCAAATTCAAATCTGGGCAGTACTTATAGGGACCAATCAATTCAAACTATTTCAACTCAATGCAAGCAACATTATCATAACTGCCTTGTTAATTAACATATCAACATTGATAAGCAGTTACATTACCATTATACACTTAATAGTAGGTGATGACTTCATCAAGATTCAGAGTTCAAACTTTCTAGAAACGTCTCACCTCTAGTCATATGGCACATGTATGGACTTTCACTGTTCTACATTAGGTCCTTCTCTCTCTGAGCTGACTCAAACTATCTTCTCTAATTTCATAGAAGAATAAACTAACAAGTAGGCTGTGCATATGCTAGATGCAGTTGCTCTCTACTCTTTCTGCTTAAGCTGGGACACTGGGCTGCCAGGAGTCAAAGTCTCATAGGGCTAGAAGAAGAGCAAGCAAGAGGAAACCTGAATGTACAGCTCAGCGAAATGGGCAGTCCCATGTGAGGGTGGAGTCTTGAATTCAGGTCCTTATTACAAGGATTGTTAATGCATTTCACATAGGATAGCCATTGCTTAAAAACAGAAATAACCTTAAAAGCAGAGACCTATGCAGAACATAGGACTGCATAATGTATGGACCTTAGACTTTTTTTTTCTTACAAACATAGCTACAAGTGCCAGGATTTCTTTTGGGAGGTCAAGATACTTGTTACTTTTAACAACTGATTCTAGCTTCCTATCTTATGTACTTGAAACATATAAAAGTGTACATTATGTATACAGGCAACCCTCACCATTCATGGGGGATACATTTTTGTATCCCCCGCAAATGCTGAAATCTGCAAATAAGGCACTGAGTTCATGAATGCAGTGCCCCCGATAGCTGGCGGATGGGGCACAGTTCCAGTGGTGACGGCAGGAGCATGGCAGCGGGATCTCAGTGGCAGCAAGTGCAGAGCTCCCAAGGAGCTCCTGTAAGTGTATAGAGTCTATTTAAAATGAGGGCTCAGCATTTGTGAATATATGAGACGGTGAATGCTGAACTTGTGAACAGCGAGGGTTTCCTGTATACATATTAGGGCTGTATGAAGCTTTGGGTACTGATTCAATTTGGAAGAGATTCGGCCTGATCAAGCTGCTGAATTTCTGAATCTGAATTTAATCAAGAGAGCAATAATAAGGTCTGAATCAATTTGAAGCTCTCTGAATTGATTTGGAAAAGATTTGGAGAGCTTTGGAGAGAGTCAGAGATTCAGGCAGTCCTTGCTCACTGCTGCAGGGAGCTGGACCCCAACTCCGTGTTGGCAAGTAGGCAGTGGAGTGGGGGGGCTTAAGGAGGGGAGAGGGGGCCATGAGGAGACCCCTGCTGGGCCCCAGACCCCTGCAGCAGCCATGAGGGGTTCAGGGGGTTCATGGCAGAGCTCCCCATGTAGTGTAGGGTAGTAGGGGGCAGCAGGGATTGCCCCCCTGCCTGGCAGAAGCCAGTGAATGCAGGGCTTAAAAAAATTTTTTTTTTTTTTAAGTCCCAGGAAGCTGGAACTGGGTGGGGCAGCCGTTGATGGAGCTTGGGAGAGTGGACAGGGGATGGGAGCTTGTGGCAGAGCCCCCTCAAGCAGCATGGGGCTGTGGGGTGAAGCGAGGAGCCGGTGAGTGTGGGGATACATAGATATATAATTTTTTTCTGGGAGTCAGGGTGCTGGGGCCAGGCAGGGCAGCCATGGACAGGCCTGGGAGAGCAGGTGGGGGATGGGGCCTGTTTCATTTGGGGATTCAATGGTTTTGTCTGATTCAGCGGTGGGTGAATGTCTGAATTAGATTCAGCTGAATCGTTTTGGGACAATAATTTGAATCACTGTCCCCCAAATTGGTCGAATCTGACTCCGAAGTGAATGCTAGCTGCTTTGCACAGGCCTAATACATATATATGACACCTACGCTGGTCATCTACCATTTGTATATAAAAAGGTCAGCACACACCAGGACTTAAGAAAATCTGGTATCTCAGATACTACATCATGTACCTATACTTCCTAAAAGGGGCAGTTGTGGCATTGTTTGGAAAATGATGAGTTTCTCAGTTCTCCATGTGTTGAAGTCAGTCTCATGATGGAAAGGCACCTAGCTAGAAGTAAAGAACCATGCTGCCTTAGATGGATTTGATCTAGTGACTGAGAAAGGGGAGACTGAGAAGTCTATGCAATAAGGATTTCATTACTGGGGATAAAGGTATAGTTAGGACAAGTTGTGGAGACAGGGGAGCTGAAGAATAGGAGTGTAGTCAAGGCTACACATTGATCAGAACTATTCAAGAACTTATCCAGCAGGTAAAATCCAATGTAAATATATGGAAGAATTGAAGGGGATCATATGGCCTTTTGTGCCAATGATATAGGACTCCTAGGTTGAAGACATAGATACACAGGGTCTTTGCGATTGCTTTCTCTAAAATACTACTATTCAGTTAGGCCTAGTCAAACAAGCTAAAACTCATGGTCTCAGTGTATAGCTTAGATGACGGTGTAAAGAATAGTGTTTAAATTTATTATGGACATTTTGAAGGTGAACATTTTGGAAAAGTGAAAGCATATACAAAAAAGATATACTGCACCTTAATCAAAGTGGAGTTAGATTGCTACCATGTCATATTAATACAGTTTTGGCTGAGTTTTTAACTAGGACGTGAGGGAAAACCATCAGAAGCTGAGCAGCACATTAGCCAAACAGAGACACCAGTAAGGATGCCAGTAATACCAAGGTATCTGTGTATACAGTAAAGAGTAGGATGCTTAATTTAACTAAATTAAAGCAAGGATGGGAAAAGATCAGAGAGAACGGTTTTATGAAATCTGGAAGATATCATACTAAAGAAGAGAATAAAACAGATACCTGATCAAAAATTAAAACCTACATATCTGTCTATACAACCCCCCCTAAATATGTGTCTAGCAATGGACACTAATTTTGCTAAAACAGGTGTTACTGAAACATGAAATGAATATAATAGTTGGAAACTGTGAGCATCTTTACTTGTGCTCTGAACGTGGGGGCATTTTAATTAGACTGGCTCTTGAGAGTCGTTGTAATTAAAGCGCTCAGAGCATCCAACTGCTCACATTTATAGAAGCATGAAGCAGGGTTATCCTACTAGCCTCTGGATTAAGAAAAGGAAATTGAGCACAAAATATTTAAAGGACAAGAAGGCAGCAAAATCTAACAAAATGTAAATGATAGCAAGTTCAATTACTCACATAAAAATGAGTCTAATGGCACAATGAAACAACATTTAGAGAAACAATTTATTGATAATTTACATGATTGTTTATTAAAACAACTCTAGTTCTAGAATATACAAGAGGAAAGGCTATTCTTGACACAGTCCTGTAATACACATGGTAGCTGATTCAAAAACTGAATGCAGCTGATGCTTTCAGTGGGTGTGTCTACATGTGCATTTATTGTTCATTAAATTTACTGCTCAGTAACTTACTGCTTAGTAAGCAGGCTTACACCGGCATCTACATGTGCAGGCATTAAAGCACAGTAACAATGTATGTGGGTTGACTTGTAACTAAAATTAGTCCTAAATCAGTACATGCGCACAGTATTACTGCACAGTAAGGAATGTGCATTACTGTGCAGTAACTAATCAGATGTAAATTTAATACCTTCATGATGCAGGTATCCAATTTACACCAAAGTCAGTATAAGTGGTTATATTTACTGCACAGTATGGGCATGCCCATACTGCGCAGTAAGTTTTGGTTACTGCACAGTAATTTTGGTTACTGTCCTGTGAATATGCACATGTAGATGTGCCCAGTAAGAATGACTACAATATAATAAAGGGCATTATCTGAGGAGCAAGTAAAGTACTAAAAACTAATAAACTGATACCAAGTTCAGAATCAATTATGATGCAGTGAGAAGAGAAAAGAGCCTAAAGTAAAATGAAAAGGGAGGAATAACCTTAGGCAGGGGTATAGGTTGTAGCTATGTCGGTCTAAGGACATAAGCAGACATAGTTCTTTGGGTAAATCTGATATCTTTTGGTCTAATAAAAGATATCAGATTTACCCAAAGAACCTTGTCTACTATAACCTTAGGCAAAGCATTTATTTAGAGAAATGATAACAAAGTCTCAGAAGGCATGCATATCACTGAAAAAATAGGAACCAGGAAGGCAGGAAGTAATCCAATATGACTAAATGGAAAAGTTCAAGAGGTTATTCAAGACAAAAGTCTTTCAAAATTTGGAAAGCTAGTTCTACTGAAGCCGGTATACAGGAAGGTGGTAAATAAAAATAAGGAAGATTAAGAGAGATTTTTGAAGAAAAAATAGCAACTAGCTCACGGTATAAGAAGAATGATAAAACATTTTAAGTAGCAACGTTAGAATGTTATTATGCCTAAAATTTGTCTAATATTGCTGCCAACTATGAAACTGGCCCATAAAAGATATCACCAAAAATGTTGCTTAAGACGTTTTAAGTGTCTTGGCAGCTTGTGAGTTTGTTGGCGGGGAAGCTGGAGCCACACAATCTCTGGGATATTGCATGAAGGAATTAACAAAGAGAAGGACATTGTTGAGATGCTAAAACATTTCTTTGTGTCCATCTTTATCATAGGAAACTTTAGGATGACACTTGTCTTGATCTAGTCTTTTCTGACAGTAAAGCTGATGTACTAGCAAAAACGGAGGCAAATGTTTTACCTATATATAACAATCAAAGAGTGAGTCAGGGAGTTATGGAAATAACTCTTAAATCAATTCTGGTAAACTGGTGGAATAATAATTAAACAAGCAAACAAAATAACCCAACACTTGGAATATCCTGATGTGATATATTCTAACCAGCACCAATTATATAAAAGGAAAAAAAATACTTAATTTACTGGAGGTTAGGATTTTTGGAGTTATCTTTTTTACGCTAACTGTATAGTTGGAAAACAATTTTTTGGGGTGCAAAGTGCCCTTCCTCAGGTCTTCACTTTGTACTTTCTTAGATGTCAGTACAGTAGTGCATGAAATAGAACCAATTGAAATAATTTTTAGAGCCCTAAAAGACTTTTGACAAGGTCTGCCCAAGAGGCTGTTAACAAAACTAAATAGTTGTTTATTAGGTAAGAGGTACAATATTTATCTTGGATCAAAAACTGCCTAGAAGACACAAGACAAAAATCAGGATTACAAGGTGAATATTTATCATGGCAAAAGACTAACCACAAAATGTCAAAAATGTTCCATATTAGGCCCAATGTTTTTTTAATGAATTTATTAATAATCTGGAAAGCGGGTAGGCAATGTAGTAGAAAATTTTGCAGATTATGTAAACTGATTTGGTTTAGCTGAACTCAAAAAAAAAAGAAGAGCATCAGAGGGACTCAGTCGAACTAAGTGAATGAATAACATAGTAGCAAATGAAATCCAGATTTAATAAATGCAAAATATTGAACAGAAAAAAATCTTGTATTTTTCATATACACAAACACAATTCTACATTCACTGTATGCACTGAGAAAAAGGATCTGGGTACCTAGTGAAGACATATGGATTTTATGAATAGCTGTAGTAAAGAATGAAACAGAATGTTACCATGCAGAAAGAACAGAAATGGTGAATAATAAGAAAAACAGTATAATCCATTCAATTGTACATCAATGGTATACCTTCATCTGCACAACACTTGACACTACTGGTTAGCTCATCTTAAAAATATTGAAGTATTGAGGACGTTCAGAAAAGGATAAAAGAATCTTAACAAGGGACCTTGAAACATTTTGAATTATAAAGCAAGGTTGAGAAAGTTGGTCTTGTTTATCTTAGAAAGGAGATGAATAAAAAAGGACATGATAAAAACTAGAAGTTAAATAATATAGAAAAGGTTCACTGTGAGCTTCTGGGTTCTACGTTTCATGGAAGATCTGAAACATAAGAGAATAGGGACATTATATGAAATCAGATGATTAAAAAGTCAATGTTGATTTAAAAATTAAGTTTTTGCGTAGCAGTCAACTACATTATAAAACTCATTTTCAAAAGGTGTTTTTGAAGACCGGAATTTAATAAGATACAAACATAGAACAGAGGTTTATGTAAATAATAAAAAGCCTGAGTCATATCAAAATGTAGTAGTTTTGGAGAGGTAAAACCATGTTTGGGTTCTCTAAGTAGTAGGAATTAGAATGATACCTTTATCAGTGCTCTGATTACTTGTATCCTCTTCATGAGTTGGTCATTGTTGGAGATAGGATATTGGCTAAATGGCCCTGAGTCTTGCAGACTGTGTCAATTTTTGTATTCCAATTGTAACTGTAAAGACTATGTAAAATGGACAAGCTCTTTACATATTTGTAAATGTACATAGATTTACATTTACATCTGGAAATATACTAGCACAAGCTAGTTGAGGAAAAGTTTAGGCTAGATCTATGGAAAAACATCTTTTTCACAGAACTAGAATCTGAAACACACTTTCATCTGAGCTGGTTCAGTTGCCATCCCTGGCGGTGTTCAAGAGGAGGCTGGACAAGCACCTTGTTGAGTTCGTTTGAGCTCAGTTACCCCCTGCCCATGGTAGGGGACCAGACTTGATGATCTTACAGGTCCATTCCGATCCTACTTTCTATGATTCTAGATGTACATTTAGAAATATGTAAAAGTATCCATTGCGTAAAAGGTATTTGAACCGTACAGAATTCAAAAATTTGGTTAAATTAAGATAATGTATGAATAATTAATTGATCAAAAATATGAGCTCTGTAGCTACAAATATGTTTCTGTGTATACATATAATAAGCCTAAAAAATGAAAGTCGAAATATTTCCTCTGACATGAGAAGTAATCTAGGTACTGCTGCATATAATTCTATTGTGGATATCTTCTCAAACTATCCTCCTTACACATATGGGATTTCTTTCTTCACAAAAAAGTGGTGTTTTCAAATACAACATATAAAATAAAATGCCTAATTGAATCTATTTAGTGGGTCTAACTGAGCAGGGAAGACACAGCTGTTAATCTGATAAGATCCTGGAACAACTGTAAGAAGGGCTGGTTCTTATCACAGTGAGATTAATCTTTAAAGGGTAATACATGTCACTGTTTCTAAAATAATGTAAATAATTTTATATCGGGGCAGCTAGATACCTAAATGCTAACATAATCTGTGGCACCCACAGGCTCCTTGAAAAAATCTAAATGTATTTTCTCATGACCCAGAGACAAAAATAGTTGCAGTCAAGCTTGATTAAAACAGTTTTGATAGTTGGATTAGGATGAATGATAGACAAGTAATAGGTGACTTTGTGGGGGCAACCCTTGAATCTCACTTTGTATTGTCAATCTAGATTTGTCCTAGAAATTTGGAACAGTACAAACAATCGTGTACTGAGTATGTAAATAACTAATAAAATTTGCTACTAAATCTGAGCTCATGGGAGTGGTCTGTTTACACCAATCTGGCCTGCTAAGAGTACCATTTCTAGTACTGTTGAGATTCACAACTTGGACTACTGCAAAGACTTGATTGTTCACATGATGATGGAAAACTTGAGAGACCCCCTTGGCTCAATGGGACCCAGTAAAAATTGGGATGCTTTTTGGTTGGATTTGAAACTGGGCCCTAGCAGAAGTTTTCTATTTTGTGCTGCCTTTCTCCACAAAGCCTTGCAATTATTGCTTTGCACGAATGATGGGATGTATCCTTATTTTAGACCTGGCACTAATTCGACCAATGAAAATCTTTTCTCAGTGGATTAGGGTGTGGAAAGCACAGTCCCAGCTGTGTTTTGGATTGGATACTTTGCAGCTCTGCTGGGTAGTTACAAAGTATATGAAGGGAACAGCCTCTGTCCTTAGTACATGGTTGGAAACTCAGACTGTAATTATACACCTCAGCAAGATAGATGAACCTGGTAGCAAGGACTAGTGTTTGCCTATTCATTATGACTAAGCAGAGTAGTTGAAATTGATGCAATTGTTTGCTTGATCCATCCCACTATGGTCTGACCTTCTTCCATGGTAGGTTGGAAGTCAGGATTACAGTTGTAGGGAGCCATATAGGGAGACAATTTGGAAATGAAGTTTATTCAGACTTGCCCTGATAAGCTGTTTTTGACATTTTCATTAACATCTAGGCCACACATTTACATGGACATAGACAGATATATCCACAGATGGATTGAATCTCAAACCAAACAAACACAAGGTAGCTGTCCTCCTGACCCTTCAGACATGTGTCAAGTGTTCATTTTAACCAGAGCTCACTGGAAGTATTTCCAGTGAGTATAAAAATATTTTATTTGAAATAACTTCTTTCTGTATAGGGGGAAAGTCTAATGTAAGGGTATAGTTTCTGATGACATTCCTGTTGGAAAGCTTTCTGATATCCAGGATGCTTTAATCATTTCAGAAAACAGGAATGAAAGATCCAAACCTGGATGTTTCAGCAGAGTTCTGTTTTATGAAAACATTCAAAAAAAAAGTTTTCATTGTAATCTATTATTAAAACAAATTTCTAAATCTCAAAAATTGTCACAAAGCAGAATTATTATTCTCTGGCCAACTCTAATTTTAGTTTCTCCTTTGCAATGTTTATTTTGGTGTTTCTGCAGTGCATTTCATTTGTGGTTATGAACATTTTATCATTATAACTAGAGGATAGGTCTGCATTGTTCATACCTTGACTAGAATTCATATTAGCAAGCAACCTACTTCCTCACGTGTTACTCAAGTGCAAAAAGAATCTATTGTTTTATCATTTTGTTTACAATGTACTGTAATCTTTTTAGATAGGAATAGGTCTTATTAAGTGGTTCCAAATAGATCCTAGACAAGAGTGGATACAGGGTTTGTTTGGGTTTTTTTGGTTTTCCCTTTTTTAAAGACAAGAACACTTTAATTAAGTTATTTAAAGCAATGAGCCAACTTCAAATGATAGATATATAAATTAGTATAGCAGAGGGACTGGAGATAGCTGAAAAGATTGATTTTGACATAAGGACTCTTTCATCAATGAGGTTCTGGTTTAAATCCAGTCAACATTGTAAGGAGTGAAAATTATTACCATCTACTTGCTGTCTCATTCCTCATCTTAAATGTTGTGGTGAATTCAGTTCAAGCTCTGACTAAACTATTGTCAACTGCAACCTCTTGGTAAAGAGATTAAAAAATAGATGGCTTCCTAACTACTTTCTCACTTTCACAGGTTAACTCTCTACTTGATGATGATTAAACTGCATTGTTTTTTCTCAGATCGAATCTCTACTTAATGATATTATTCATTCTCCAAGACTATGATTCTGGTAGCTTTAACATTATGTGATTCAGGAAAGTATTTAAGCATGTACTCAAAGTTAAGTTAGTGAGAATTATCCATGAATATAAAAACTATTCTGAAATTGAAGCTGGGTCAGGATACAAGGGGAATCAGGAGAGGGAGACCTGGTGGTGGGAGTCTACTACAGGCGTCCCATCCAAGATGAGGAGTGCGATCAGGCATTCTCTGGAGTGCTGACTGAGGCAGCTGACACTAGACACATGATTGTCATGGGTGACTTCAACTACCCTGACTTCTGTTGGGAGGACCACATGGCCACCTCCAGCAGGTCAGCCAACTTCTTAGCAACAATAGACGATCTGTTTCTGACACATATTGTGGAAGAGCCTACTACGGGTAAGGCAACTCTGGATTTAGTGCTGACCAAGGGGAAAGACATCATAGGTGACTTGAGGATTGGTGGTACTCTGGGCGACAGCATTCACCATCCACCATAAGAATGGGAAACCAGTCAGCAGAACAGAAGTCCTAGACTTCAGGCAGTGAGATTTTGGCAAACTCACGAGGCTAATTGGCGAGGCCCCCTGCAACCAGCAACTAAATGATTTGAGAATCCAGGAAAAGTGGTGCTTCCTTAAGGAGGCTATTCTCAAGGCCCAAGAAAAGGCCATAGCCACTTGGACAAAAAGCAGGAAAGGTGCCAAGAGACCCACTTGGCTCAACAGACCTATTAAGGAGCTATTGAAAAAGAAAGAGGAAGCATATAAGCAATGGAAGAATAGCTCAGCAACCAGAGAGGAATACCTGTATCACCAGGGCCTACAGATACGAAACATGGAAAGCTAAGTCAGGTATGGAAATCAAGCTGGCAACCGGCATAAAAGGCAACAAAAAATCCTTCTACAGATACATAGGGAGCAAGAAAAAATCAGGATCCACTGTGGGACCCCTACTGAATACTCAGGGGCAGCCCACAGTCAATGTCTATGAAAAGGCAGAACTCTTAAATACATACCTCATGTCGGTATTCCTGAAATCAAACAGGAGCCATTCACCTGACCAGAGGCCCAGCAAAGATTGGACAGACAACAGATTACATGTCATCAGTCTGTACAGGTGAAGGATCTTCTACAACACTTGAACGTTTTCAAATCTGCTGAGCCAGATGACCTGCACCCAAGAATCTTGAAGGACCTGGCTGAGCATAGAGCAGCACCACTGGCCAAGTTATTTAAACAGTTGTAGAACTCAGGATTGGTCCTAGATGACTGGAAGAGGGCCAATGTGGTGCCCATCTTTAAGAAAGGGAAGAGGGATCACCCTGCAAACTACAGACCCAGTCAGCCTGACTTTGGTTCTGGGTAAAATCTTTGAAAAATTTGTTAAGGGGTGTTAAGAAGCAACCAGCATGGCTTTGTTGAGGGTAGATCATGCCTGACAAACCTAGTGTCATTTTATGACCAGGTGACTAGCCATCTGGATTAGAGGCACAAGGGTGATATCATTTACTTAGACTTCAGCAAAGCCTTTGAGTCCATCTCGCACGAGATTCTTTCAAGCAAACTAGAGAGTACTGGGCTGGACAAGTCTATAGTGAGGTGAGTAGGTGACTGGCCTAGAGGCTGCTCCCATACATCTCACAATTGATGGGAAGGCCTCATCCTGAAGGGCCATCTCCAGTGGTGTCCCCCAGGTATCGGTGCTTGGACCCGTGATCTTTAATATATTTATTAATGACTTGGATGTGGGGGTGAAAAGCTCGATGATCAAGTTTGTGGATGATACAAAGCTGTGGGGAAATCCAGGCACATCAGAGGATAGGGCAAAGATCCAGTATAACCCTGAGAGACTGGATTCATGGGTAGAACAGAATCAGATGAGGTTTAACAGGGAGAAGTGCAAGGTCCTTCATTTAGGTAAGAAGAACCTTCATCATAACTACACAATGGGTGGTGGTCCACTGGCTGGCACAGCATTCAAATGGGGGTCATAATCAACTGGAAGATGCATATGAGCCAATGGAACGATGAGGTTGCCAGAAGGGCAAATAGAACTCTGCATGCATCAGCAGATATGTGACCATCAGTTCCAGGGAGAGGCTACTCCCTGTCTATTCAGCATTGGTGAGGCCTCAGTTGGGGTAGTCTACCCAGTTCTGGGCAACACACTTCAAGAAGGATATGGATAACTTTGAGAATATAAAAAAGATTACCTTATGGTTAAGGGCATGAAGGATAGGCTCTACGAGGAGAGACTCCAGGAACTGGGCCTGTTCAGTGTGAATAATAAAATACTGAGAGGTGATTTGATAGCAGCCTACAAGTACATTGAGGTGAACATCAAGATTTAGGGGAGCAACTCTTGACGAAGGCACCTCAGGGAAGGCCAAGGAACAATGGGCATAAACTAACAGAGTAAATTCAGGCTAGACAAAAGAAAATTTATTTTCTCTGTAAGGGTCACCAGAATTTGGAACACACTCCTAGCAGAGATGGTACAGTTTACCCCCCTTGGAGGTGTTCAAAGTGAGGCTGGACAGGCATCTTGTCAAGTTCGTCTGAGCCCAATAACTTTCTGCTGATGACAGGGGACTTGATTTGATGATCTTACAGGTAGTAGCTACAGTATACAAATATGTACATGTTATGGGTGTAAATAATTGTGCACATAGTTCTGAGACCAGAATTATTCACGAGAGTAAAACTGAAACCATAGTTTTGGAGGGTAGGGGGAGGCCCTGTTAAAATCTACACCACAAATCTCAGCAGGTAAGGCTAAGTACAGACAGTCAAAAAGCCTGAGGCTGAATCAATTAAATCTTTCCAGGTTAGTCTAAGCTGCATAAATAGAACTGATAAGCAAGTGTACATTCGCTTTTGATTCTGGAAATGCAGCCACATGCCTGCAGTGGCCCAGGCCTGAAGCTGGGAGGTGCTAAAGCACAAGTCCCTGCTTGGCTGGCATAGACAGCTTGGGCGGCATAGATAGCTTGGGCCAAGGCTAGTGCACCCACCCTGCAAAGAGTGGGGAAGGGATTTGTGTGGAAGGTGAAAAGCATCCTGGGATGCTGGGGACTGTACATTAACTTGAATCTGCACGGGCTCTGGGATGGAAGTTCAAAAAACTGATTTAATCCAAATCAGTTAAGTTTAATACTACACCCATCCAGATTTATCTTGAATCAGTTTTAGCCATTTTGAAAGCAGTTTATATGCACTGAACTTTTGTTGTGTTATAGACTTGAAGCAGTTTCTGATCACTTATACTAGTTGATGTGTAATTTCTGTCCCTAGCCTAAGAGCTCGTTTGGCAGCTTGTTTATATGCAAACTCTGAATGTTAAATATCAGATAATTAAAAAAAAAAAAAAAGATATTTTTGTTCTTTGTAAGTTTCACAGGAGTTGCACAGTGCATACTCAGGGTAGGAGAACCATATGACAGTGCTGAGCTGGTTTTACCTTCCTAGGGATGAGAAGTGATACTATGACATACATAAGATCTATCTTGGAAAAATGCCAGTAGCTATGTAAAAAGGTTGCACAGGAGTAGTATAGCAGAGAAATTCACACTTTTGGACATGGAAATATGGGATCAAAAGAAGGCAGAGAACAGTGTGTCTCAACCTTTTTAGCCTCAAGGCACTCCTAACTAGGCTCAAGGCATGGCTCAGAAAATGTCAACTTTTAGTTTTCACTCATTTTTTAACTACAGAAAAATAAAAATGGTCTTTTAGTGCAGATAATTCAGGCTGTATATGGACATTGTTTCTCCTGTAGAGTTACTGCTCTCCCAGGAGAAATCACAAGTGTATATATGTTCAGGATTTTTGTCCCAGAACAAAAATGACTCCTCCCAGAGAAAAGTAACCTGGGAACAACCAGGATTAACTTGCTCCCAGCAGAGTTCCTCCTGGAAGAAAGAACATCTGTATATGTTCTCTTTTGAGAGTAGCGACAGCAAAGTCTTTCAGCCTCCCAGGATGCTTTCCTCCCTGCCCTCTCCCAGGAAAACAGTGTGTTTCTCACTGGATTCTGCTGTTTCAGCTGAGCAAGGTAAAGAACAGGGCCTCTTCACAATCCCCACATAATGTAGCAGGGAGACACAGGCAGTCTGGGCCAGCCAATCAGGGCTGCCCTATGTATTGTTACCCTTCTGTCTCTGGGTAGATTGAAAGAGTCAGCAGAGCCCAGGGCCACGCATTTGTACAGTACTGTGAGCTTTCTGCTGTTCAATGGCTTGGCACTTGAATGACTGTTCAGGCATCCCTGAGTAAGTTTTTCTAGCAGGAGAACAAACCTGGGAGAATTCTCCAAGATTATTGTGTGCGTACATGGCGTTAGAAAGACCACAGTAGTTCAGAATGTGTTTAACATTGTAGGTTCCTATTTTAAGTATTTGTTTATCTTGTGAATTGTTTGCACATCTAACAATGTTAACATAGTCTGGCACCCTGCAGCCCCCTTGAAAAGATCTCATGGCATCCCAGGGTGTCACGACACCATGGTTGAAAATCACTGCCTTAGTTATTCCACGGGAGGGGGGGTCAGGAGGGATATGTTATGTTTCCCTTGGTAACTGAAAAAAGTATTGCTTTTCACTTGGTGAAAAAGTAATGAATTTTACAAAATAAATTGGATCATTCAATTAAATGAAGGTGATGGACTTCTGGATGCTATGAAATATATATGTTGATTGTGTGCTAGATGAGCTTCCTTGTGCTAGTATAGACACACATGTACTATACAAAATATGTACAGCCATATTTACATATATTATGATACAACCATTTATAAAGAAATGCTGTAATTAAAGAGCATAAAAACATGCTTCAGTACTCCAGACATTAACAGACTTGCTTAATTTAATTATTGAGTATTCCCATTGAATACTGAAGAGACTTACTGATATACATGGGACTACATGTATATCTGCGTATGGGCTTAAAAGCTAATACGTGAAAGTGTTTGCAAGATCAAACCCTAAGTAACTGGACAAACCATTCACAGATACAAATACTTTTTTAAAACTTTGAAAATGGTTTTGTTGTTCCATGAAATGAGGGCAAGATTAAGAAAAAAATCAGTGGCTTTTCATCTCTGTACATTTCTGTATAACCTATTAGCTACAGACATATGCAATAAAAATCTTGAGTTTAACACTGGTTTTCCTCAACAGAGTTAAGAAGTGTTTGGAGTCAAGAGTTCAGTTCTTCCCAAAGAGGAAGGAATCAGCCAAAGATTTCACTCTGTTCCAACCCTAAAGTTTAGAAGTGTTGGGATCATAGGTTAAGACAATAAGAAGTTAGGATGCAAAAGGATAAATTGTGTAGGAAAGTTTATTTGAATCCTCCTATCTATCCCTTTGCATAATACAAGTGCAAAGGGACTTCTAATGAAATTAGAAGCAATGAATTTAAAACTGATAAAAGAAAATGTATTTTCTCTTATAGATAAATAACTAATGGCACTCCCTACCACAGGATATTAATGTAGCAAAAGGCATTACATTGCACAGAAATTAATTAGATATTGTGAATAATAAAAACAGTATGAGCTTCCCTAACTGGGATGTAGTGCATGTGGGATAGCGACTCTTTTATTTTTTTATATGTTTAGGTTAACTTTTTTCTTTGGATATTTCTAGTTTAACCTTGCATATGACTTCTCACCAAGGCACATTTCTTGAAATCTGGGGTCAATATTGGTCTATCTTCACCTGTATTAATATTGATTATGGTAAACATTTGAATTAAAATTCATATAGTGATAAAAATTAATTTACACTGGGATTAATTACCAACTATGGGGCATATCTACACAAGATGTTTATTCCAGAGTTGCCTAATTAGCTCCATAGTAAACATCTCAGCATCTACATGTGCAGTGCTATTAGTATGGAGTAAACTAATTAACTCCATTGCAGATTAGTACTTGTATTTACTACCCAGCAGCAGAGTTTTTTACTCCTCAGAAGTGCACGTGTAAACACTGACAAGACTGGCTGGGGCATGGGGGTGCTTCAGTGTTGGACTGGCTAACTCCACACTGAACCACTCTTCTGCTCCAGAAAGCCTCTCTACACAATTACTTTAACTAACAAATCTTATCCTTAAATGTTAGGATTCTTTATTGCCTAATATTTTTCAAGTTTTAGGTCTAAGGCAGGTGTTTACTGTGAACATGCCCAGCTAAAAATCATCTGCTATCTTTACAGGTCTCAGTTTTTCATGTGGGATATTGCCAAGGAAGGAGGGAGAGAGGCTCACATGAAGGCATATAGGGGGGCAACCAGCAGGAGCCTTACATACCAAGTTTAGCAATTAGGGCTAAGGGAGATTTGTCTGTCTAATTATAATTAAATTCTGTGAGTGCTAAACTTTGAGCATCACTGGAAATCCTGCTGCTGGAACTCTGAGCAATCTGAATTCCTGCAGAACAGGGCCTGGCACAGAATATTATGAACTCATTAAACTCTCCTGTCTCCAACAAAAACAGTACTTGCTTTAGTATGGTTTACTGTGGTGAATACTGCCACTTTAATACTATAGTATGTTACAGTGTAAGACACCTGGACAAGTCTGTGACAGTTGAGCTCTAGTAAACATATTAGAATCTGCTAAAAAAAAGTCTTAAGCAAACAAAAGTGGTTAGCAGTATTGAGACTGAAAAAATTCCAGAACTTCCTTTTTACACCACCCTTTTTGAATGCCTGGTTGACTACTCATGGGCCTACTTGAATCATATTTAAAAGAAATGAAGTATGGATAAAGTACATTAATTGAAGTATTAGTATGCTATCTTTTGATGTCTAAAGGACCCCTTATTAGGACAGAGGTCCTAATAATTCTAAACATAGACTTTCTGCTGAATACCTTGGTGGGATGGACACTTGGGTCGCAAAAGCTAAACAAGGTAATTGGACAAGAATTTGTAGTCTCTATTTAGAAATTTAATGCAATCCAGTCTATATATTATTTCTTGTTCCACAACTTCCCATTCAAGTTGATTTTCAAAGTTTTGCTGTCGAAGAACAGCTACCCTGAGGTCAGTGGTGGACTGTCCGGGAAAGATAAAGTGTTCTGCCACGGCCTTGTGTGTCTTTCTAGGACTGATATCAGGTCAGTGTTCATTCACCCAATCTGTCCAGTGTAGACAGCAGAGGGGCATTGTAACCAGGTGATGGCATATATGCCATTGGTATAGTTGCAGGTGACTCCTTCAGTCTCAGGTGTTATAATCTGTGTCATTTGGTCCAGTGATGATGTGGTCTCTGTTGTTGAGGGAGCACAGCTGGCCTCTACATCCATTGCAAGGCCTGGTGCCCTGGTGAGAATCGGAGTTAGATAACCTGTTGCTTGAGAGCTACCATTTGATGTTGGGAGGCTGCCTGTGAACAAGGACAGGTTTATTCCCTGTGACTACAGGTAAGATGATCATCCTTTTCCAGGCGGGGTTGGTCATTAATAATGTGTCTAAGCGGTTCAAGCTGGAGGCTAAAATGACAACAAAAGGAATTCTATTGCCCTTGATCAAAGGTCGGTATTGTAGTAGGTCTGCATAAGGTCTGAGTCTGGCTTTGTTGATTTGTGATCCCACGTTTTGGGATTGTATTTTAATTCAGGAGTCCCTGATCCAGATTCTCAAGGTATGCATCCTGGTCAGTGGAATCAGAGCAGATGCAGTTTTAATGTAGAATTTAGCTGTAGATGATGAATCTAATGGCATTCTTAGAATGAAAACTGGTGACTAGTGAAGGCTGCTGTGAAGGTTGGTTGGTTTCTGCTACAGAGTGGTGGCGATGTGGCCTCTGTAAGCTTTCATTGTAGTTTATATGCAATCTGCTTGCTGTGGGGAACAGAGCCTTCTTAATATTGCTCATCCACCTCTTTTCTTTGCTATAATAATAATAATTATAATAATAATACTCTGAAATAAAGCTTTTCATTCAGATATTGCAAAGCACTTTAAAAAGAAGGTAATATCATTATTACAAGTTTACAGATAGGGAAACTCAGTCAAAGAGATACTGAAATTAACCCTGCAGTCCAGTGATAGATTCTGGAATACAGCTTTCTGAGTTCAAGTCAAGTGTCCTTTCATTGCTCTGAAAAGAAAACAGTGTTTCTGTCCTTTGTTCACTTCAGTGATGCGTTATCCCATCATTCTTTTTCGTATACTGGAGCTGGCCCATAGTGTGCTGATGTCAAGGGTTTTCTACTGAATTCAATTAGTTTTGGATCATGTGGATGGACCATAATGACAGGTGAAATATTTTTACATGAGAGATGATGGATTCATTTTTCTCTTTATGACTATACCAGAAATTATACAACTAAATCAAATATCGCACTCTTCCAGTAAACTAAGTTTTCAGTTTTGTGTCATCATCCATTTGTAGAGATCCTGATCCAAAGCTTAATCAACACAACAGAAAAAAAAATTGAGATACTGGATCATGGCTTTCCTGAGATTTTTAAATGGAAGTATCTTTCTTGTTCATGTTATAATTCTATTAAATGGGACAAACAGAGGAGGAAGATCCTGGGAAAAGAAGGGTAAAGTTTAAAGGGATAGTATTATAGATACTATCTACATAGGGATAGTATTATAAGAAGTATTATAACCAAAATGGCAAACCTTACAGGTCTAAATAAGTGTAATTTTTCAGCTTGCCTTCTCTCCATACCTATATATCTCATCATTTTCTGTATCTGCAAAGTCACAAGAGTTATTTTTTAAAAACAGATGTAGCCAGACTGCTTCACAATTTTTGCTTCTAAATCTCTAGTACCTTATGAATTCCCAGTATAATGCAAACTTTAAGATATATTTGTAGGGCCTCAGTTTTGTAGGGCCTGCATCAGTGAATGCAGTACTTCTCATGCAGTTAATTATGCCTGCAATATTGTACCCATAATACATTGTAGATGCAGTACAAGCCCATTTTAATGCAACTTAGATTATTCTTACAATTCCTTTATTCTGCCAGACTAGTTCTTCATTCCTCTGCAAACTATTCTCACTTTCCCCATGAGACCAAAAAAAGGCCTTACATTTTACCATGCTTTCCCTTTGTTTGGTGCAGTTCACCAGTCAGGATACAGAAACAGTGCCATGTGTCTCTGGTGATCAATTACAAAATAGTAAGATAGTGAGCATAACTTACAAGCCATCCACATGATTAAATTTGTTTAATACATATTCATCAAATAATTTAAAGTAACAAGCATATTAACACAAGTCAAAATTTGTTTAGGAAAAAGCCAGATAATATAGAAGAGTGAAAGTCTTGCTCATTATGAATTTTTCCCAGTCATATTAAATTATGACTTAACATTCTTCCTGAGTTATATGGGTTTGTGTAGAGGAACAATTTCTTTCTGCAAAGGGTAACATATTTTGTAAATTAAATACTTGCTTAAATCAGAAAGAAAAAATTGGCCTGAAATTAGGAAGATAGATTTGAAAAAATAGACTTCAGGTGTCAAATTTATTCCTGATGTAACTTCTTTGGCTCTAAGCAATCTATACTAAGGAGGAATTTGTGTTAAAATGGGTACATCTACATGTGCATTAATGCACTGTAATTATGGTGCATTAAGTTTAGTACCTGTAATAACTAATTGATTTTAGTACCTGTGATAACAGGCACTAAACTTAATGTGCTGTAATAGGCGCTACTGCACAGTAGGGCTGGTGCATTTTTACGTTAAGTTAATGTGCAGTAGACTAGTTCTATTGTGCATTAGTTTATTAGCATGGCTTTCTCTGTGGCAAACTAATGCATAGTAGGTTAATCTACTGTGCTTCTAGCATCTTGTGTAGATGCATCCACTCACTAGAAAAAATAGGACTTCACAAACACTTCTTTGAAGTCTTAAACATTATTATAAAGGTGTATAAAACTTGTTATTAAAAGAAGTTTTCCACCAAGTCAGAAAACCAAATTGATAAGCTATGATTAAAAAAATTACTAAACCTTTACATTAAGCCTGTAGAATAAATTACTATAGCAATCAGAATGAAATCAGACACATGAATGATTTCAAGGGGCAACCAAATGAGGCGCTTTGACAGAGCCAACAGACAAACATGATGACACTAATCTTAATGATAACAGAAAAAAATCAAAATGCATAAATAATTGGAATTCAATAAAAGCATTTTTCAGTAGCAAACAAGCCTGATTAGGGCTTTTCTACACAGAAGAGTTCTTGTCTTGGTGTGATTTTAAAGCACAATAGTCTTTCTTTAATAGTACCCCATGTGGCCATTCTTATTCCACGCTTTGCAGTTCAACATAGTCCATGTTGGTCCTGGATGAAACTAAACCACACTTGCACATGCACAAGAACTCCATAGAATTGCTATTTTCTAGTGCAGACTTATCTTTATATCATACAGCTACATTTTTAGGCACAAAAGTGTTATCCTTTAACATATTCGTGTTATTAATTTTTTTAATAATTTCTGCTAAAGATTTTTCATATCATTAAAAGATACAAAGGCCTTATGATAGGAGTAGGAGGGAGGTTGCATGTGTCTGTCAGCTTAAATATATATTTTAAAGATAATTTTTACATTCCTTTTTATCAGTAGGTGCTCTTCCCTCTCTCTCCTCCCCACTCCACTCCTCCCCAATACATTCATGCATGGGTGCTGCTTATTTCTCAATTTTGAGACTGTCACTTTTCTCTCTAGCCACCCCTCTGTACTGGTGGCTGCTGTTATAGCACTTTTGCTTTGACTGGGCAGGCAAAGTGAATCCCAGTGAAGCAATACATCAGCTATGAAACTCCCACCAGAAATTTTAATATCTGAACCTGTGATCGATGGGGCCAATCTTCCCATTGGTACATGGGGGATTTTAATACATACTTTTCATGATGTTAAAGTGAACTCACATAAATTCTCCACACAGAGGAGAAAAAAAAGATATGAGAAATCATAGACTCCATTGTCTGTTTTTTAAAGTACATGCAGCCTTTCTTCTTCCAGTTTTGTCTTGTCAAATTTCTCTCCTCTGTCGTCATCATCCTTTTATAAATGTATATAATGTACAGTCATAGACTGATTTTTATTTTTAGTGCACATAAAAAATAAGTATACATTATTTTTACTATAAGTATTTGATTTTAAACGGCAAAGTGCTATCAATTCTTTTGATATTCATTGCAATATTAGCATGAGAAACTCTTTTCTTCCCAATTTGGAAATGGTGTGCACTTCACTGAGAATTCTATTGTAATTCATCATCATAAAAATCTACTTATACTGAATGATATTGGAATTCTTTTGGAAGTTCATACCCCCTCTACTTTCATATAAAATTAATTAATTCTGATTTTTTATAGTGTGATTTTTAGGAAATGTACTCACCCCTTCAATGCACTGAGGATTTGTATATGAATACAAATATTCATCTAATTTGATATTATTACTCTGTATCTCAGTGTATGGGTAATGTATACCCATCTGGGCATGCACATACGTCTAGAAGGAAAGCCCTCTATCCCCAATTTGGTAAAAAGGGAGTTTATTTTGTTGGACAGGATGCTGGAATAAAGATAGAACACACTTCTCTCTTAAGAGAATCATATTATTGGAAAGCTAAACAGAAATGTAACTAGCATTCAGATCAGGCAATGGAAATGCGAAACAAATACTCATGCCTCAGAGGATGCATATAGGCCAGACCCCAAAAACTCTAAGCTCTTCTTCAGTTCTTCCAACAGCTCAGGTCCATTATTCTTCCCTGTGGTTTACAATCATAAATATACAATAATTATCAATATGCATCAGTATGCAACCTGCTAATAGTTTGCAAGTTCCCCTTAGGCACCCTTCTGTAAAATAGGGACAGTGATACTGACCTCTTTTGCAAACCACTTTGAGATCTACTAATTAAAAATATGTAAAAAGAGTCCATTATTATTGCATTAATTTTTCCTTCTAATAAAGATAAAAAGGAATGTCTGGCAAAAAAAGTTACATTAACTAGCAAGGAAAAATATTACAAAAATATGTAAATGTTTTAGTTTTAAATTAATATTTTAAAAATAATATATTAATAGGCCAATATATGTATGGTCCATTCAGAAATGTGAGCTGAGATTTGTTCCATGCTTGTGGAAGGTACAACACAGAACTCACAGCCCATGAGAGAGTTTGGGCATTTTAAAGATATCTTTGTGCCTTCTTAATACCAAATGGCACTTGGGGCTAGATAAGCCAACATTGGGCACATCTACATGTACAATTATAGCATATGAATAAACTCTGGGACATATTGCTCCAGAGTTTAGTGCTCCTAGGTATGCTGTTTGAATATGTGCTCAGGAGCACTAAACTCTGGAGCAATAAGCTGCTCACCTGCTCCCCCTGGACCGTCTGCCAGCCAGGGCTCCTCTAATCTGGCTCAATGTGTTGCAGATGAATAAACTTCAGATCTTATTGTACCAGAGTTTAGTGATCCTAGGTGCATATTCAAACTGTACCTAGGAGTAAATTAGTTTACTCCAGCCTAACAGGGGTGTACATGTAGACACTGATACATTTACTGCGCAGCTAATTAGTCAACTATGCAGTAAAAGTCTTATGTAGATGCAACCAATGTAATTTAATTTGGGAGACACCCTTAGAGCAGGTGCCAAGAGGTAGATGGCAGGGAATCTTTTCTGCTTTGGAGACTCAAAAAAGTCCCCCACCCCTGCTTCCCCCGAGACTGTGCACCTCATTGCTGCTGCAACAATAGTGGTACAGGGCTGCTGCCGCCACCGCCGCCGCCAGGGTGTGGATTTCCTGGGGCGCTACTATACCAGTGGTCCTCACTAAGTTGGCACCCAGGGCTGGTGCCCTGCTTTCCCATCCCAGGCTATGTGACTGTTTCACTAGCACTCTTCTCTTCCCCAGAAGTGACTCTTTCCCTGCCTTTTCTCATGCTTGGAAATTCCTCCAACATGATTCCACTTCTCTCAGTCTGTGAACCCTCATCCAGATGTTTCTGCCTTGGACTTCCTCATAGGTGCTGCTGCTGCATTTCAGTTCTTTGTTTCCTCTTGTACTTGTGACACCTGAATGTACATTGTCTTCCTCCTGCTATGTCCCTGACCTTCCACCTGCTGTTACTGCTGTTGCCATTCCTGTTTCTTTCTTGCTGTAGCTACTGTGCTTAGCTTCAGCTTCCCTTTTTCAAGGACTTAACTCTAGAGAGGATATGGCTTTCAAGTCATATCACAGAACTCTCCACCAACTGAGCCTCCATTCCTTTTCCCCTTGCTGGACATCCATCAGCCCTGTATCCCCATGTAGTTTATGCACTTTTTCTTTCACTGAGAGGATGAGGGAGTGAGTGATGAGCTGCTGATGAGGCAGTAAGAGGAGTAGTCTCAGCACTGACCTCCCACCTGTTCAGCAGCCATGGGAGAGGTAAAAATGAAGAGAGAAAGAAATTTTGGCAGCTAGCCAATGAAAGCAGGAGACACCAGCTGGGTGACCAGTGAGCCAAAGAACAGGGCAAAAAGCCAGAGCCTATGGCCAAAATCTGGAGGTTATGTCAGCCTGGGCTCCACTCAGACCTTCTAACATGGATTTAACAAAAAGCTGTATTAAATTTACAAAACATTTATATAAATGGACACTTAATAAGAAATGGGTGCTGTGCTACATATAACTCCTCTATCATTTTTCAACAAAAGATAATAGTCTCTTAATTCTCCATATTGCCAGCCCATTCATACTATCCTGGTTAACCCATCTCCTTCTCACCAACACATCCACCTTAACCCCCTACTTCTCTCTACCACATTTATAGCATATTGTGATAAATGATTTTCAGTGTACCAGTTCATTTATTCATAACAGTGAATTCACACTAACAAAATGGTTATATGATACTCATCTAATTTTATAATTCTCATTCAATCTGGGGAAAGAAATAACATTATTTTACTTATTTTACCAACTCCAGTGAAGGAAGGCAATTTAACTTTCAAATAATCATTTAATCATTTGAATAAAAATGGGAATAACAAATATCTTTGGAAAAGACGAGAGAGGTAGTTAGCAGTGTTAATCAGAAGTGAGGCAGAATATAGAAAGGGTAGCATCTTAGAGATCATTATGGAAAGCTATGATTTGTTCATGGAAACTCCACAAAGAAATAAATAAGCAAGAAATTATTCATAGTACTTCATCTCTGCCATAAGCCATTGATACCGCCATCATCTGACATTATTACTATTATTCCAAATAAGCAATAGGTTCATTTGAATGGTCAAATGTTTTATACAAAAAACCCCCAAACAAATAAACAAGTGAACCCCTACGCACAAAGTTTGAGAGGGACTGAGTGTTGAAAAGAAAAGAATTGAAAAAATGTATTTTAGAGAGAGGTTTAGATGGTATAAAATGCTTGTGCCTTCTGCACAGTTCACTGTTTTTTCTCCTAGGGATATTCCATATCACCCTTGGCCTGTAAATGCACAGGTGCATCTTGCAATGAATAAATGATATGTGCTAGTGAACTAAGAGCAAATGGCAGGGACACACAGGACCAGAGCAGTGTCAGCAGTGATGTCACCTGCTGCCACTAGAGAAGAGAAATAGGGCATCACCCTCCCTTCCAGATCCTCTGATCATCAGTGAACTGATTTTAATGCTGCTTGCTTATCCTTACAGATAGTGAAGAGGTTTCATTCAAAGAATTTTATTTATATTATACTTTGTGTATTTCTCATTTATGACTATTGTCGATAATTGATCTCATATTTATATGCAAGCTATTAACACTATGGTAATAGCCAATTAAAAATAAGACTAGCAGATTCAATACATTTAAACATTTTTAATAGCCCAAAAGCATCCTATTTTGGAAAAGCAATATAACAAGGATAAATGAGTAGCATTTATGGTGTTTCAAGTAATCAGTTCTGTCTGACAGCGATAAAAAAATCTCTAAGGTTGATAGATATCCAGGAAAGCAAAGACAAAATCTAAAATAAAGAGAACAAAGAGAAAGCCAGAGATGTAGGGAATGAGATGAGGAGAGAAGGCTGAAGCTGGGTTTTCTCAGTATTCTTTCTTCATTTATATATTATAAGGCAAGTAATTTGCATTAAGGGCTAGTATGATGTATCATCTCTAGTATGAGAGATGGAAGAGCTTGCATCACTTTTAACCTATTGCAACGACACAGCAGGAATATTATGCCAATAATACTCACATTATGTACACTCGTTATTCCCTAATGCTGTAAATATCCTGAAATTGTAATCTTAAACACAGTTGAAATTTTAAAGTAGTGTTGTCTTACGTGGAGTCCAAACTATGGTGGTGTAAAGTAATGGAAAGTCTTCTAGAAGTGGAAAGGGTTCCCAGTTAGCTAGCCCCTGCAGAAAGTGGGTGGCACCAGACAGAGTAGAGTGTTATGATATGATGTATACTGTTTAAGCAAATTCCTTGACCAGCCTTTTTGCAGTAACACCCCTATGGAGCCACAGCTACAAGCTACAGATGCTCTTTTTAGCAGAAACACTTGCATAAACACCTTCTTGGGTGCCTACACACATGCAGGGAGGCTGCTCCGATGCACTGAAATTACAGTGTACTGGAGTAGACTCAATTAAATCCCTGATTAAATTAAGCCTGCAGGAGCGTGGTCACTCCAACAGATTCCAGCGTCATGTGTATCAGAGTCCCTGTGCTGAAAAATGGTGGAGGGAAGGCTTTAGTTAAAGCACCCCCACCACCATTTGATGAGCTTTAGTTAAAGCACTCCCACCACCATTTTTCAGTGTAGGGATGCTGATGCATGTTACGATTTGGGTGCTTTAATTAGAATGGCTCTTGGAACCTCTCTAATTAAAGTACCACCCTTACCACTCCCAGAACATGTGTATAAATGCCCCTTTTACCCTTCAAGCTTGTGGATACATTGGGTGTAACAACACTTGCTTAATGGGTGTAACAATACTTGCGCCCCTTGTAACAATACTTGAAACCCTGTCCTTGAAAGCACTTAACCATAGACTTTTGCTTTAGTCACCTGTTTAAAGTTAATCATGCACTTAAGTGTTCTCCTGAATAGGAATACTTTTCTGAAATGGATTTAGTTTTTTTTAGGTTACCTTGACTCTTCAGATGCATTTATGATTGATAAGGATTAGTTTAGATACTGAATAGTTTAGACACTTACTTTCAATTTATGGCTTATTTGTGAGCTGTTTGCTTTAACTATTCAGTATGTTAGTTTTGTGGCCTGGTTAGGATTCTAAATCACGTGCCTTTGCTCCTGCTTTGTGGCTGGGTGAAAAAAACTTTCTAAACATAGGTGTAAGTAATAATGAATAATAATCAACAAATAATGAGCTCCCTGAATACATTTCAGGTGATTAATGATCTGTGCTAAACTATATTGAACTTGGATTTTCAGCCCTTTTTACCAAAACTTGCAGGTGAATGATAACAATCCAACTTTGGTACTTATATTAACATTGGCATTTGAAATTCAGAAAATTATTTAACCACTTCTAAATATAGTAGCACACAAACAAACAAAAACAATAACAATAGCAGGACTCAGTGCTTAATGGCATAAGTACTGCATAAAATCAACATAAAGACAAGGTGAGTTGAAAACTAAGTATTCCTTTCTGCACAACACATTTTTTAAATACAATATTTCCCCCTGTAAATCAGTTGCAATCTGTACTAAAATCCAATAACATCTATGTAGTCCTTATCTACTAAAGTTTTGCACCACAAATTTAGACCAGTTAGCTTTGTGCTGTCATATTTACATGACCTATTGTATCTTATAGATATCAAAGTTTACATTACACTTGAATTCACAATCAGTAGGAGGATTCATAGATTCATAGATGTTAGGGTTGGAAGGGACCTCAATAGATCATTGAATCCAACCCCATGCATAGGCAGAAAAGAGTGCTGGGTTCAGATGACCCCAGCTAGATGCCTATCTAACCTCCTCTTGAAGACCCCCAGGGTAGGGGAGAGCACCACCTCC
>JAGPOW010003642.1:30797131-30822131 GCA_030014935.1 Caiman crocodilus
CCGGGGGCGCCTTGGTGAATAAAACCTCACCAATTCCCTTCTGTGCCCCCGTGATGAACTTATAGGCAGCCACAAGGTCGCCTCTCAACCTTCTCTTGTAGAGGCTGAAGAGGTCCAGGTGCTCTAGTCTCTCCTCATAGGGCTTGTTGAATTGCATTCTGTTGTTTTCCACCCATATGTCCAACCTGTCCAGGTCTGCTTGTAGTTGTTCCCTGCCCTCTGGTGTGTCCACTTATCCCCGCAGTTTTGTGTCATCTGCAAACTTGGACAGAGTGCACTTCACTCCCTTGTCCAAGTTGCTGATGAAGACATTGAAGAATATCGGTCCAAGGACCGAGCCCTGTGGGACCCCACTGCCTATACCCTTCCAGGTTGATACCGACCCATCCACTATGACTCTCTGGGTACGACCCTCTAGCCAATTCGCTGCCCACTGGACTGTGTAGTTATCCAAGTCACAGCCTCTTAACTTGTTCACCAGTATAGTGTGGGATACCGTATTGAAGGCCTTCCTGAAGTCTAAGTAAATGATGTCAACCCCTTCTCCTGCATCCAGGTGTTTTGTAACCTGGTCATAAAAAGAGACTAAATTAGACAGATTAGGATGAGAGGGACATCAGCCACAAACACTGACTTAGACAGAATGCCAGAATGGGATCCCTTGCTCCCCTTCTTCCCCAAACCACCTGGCCTTAGGAGCTGGGCTGGAGCAGCCCTGCACAGCTTAGCTACAGGAGCTGAGTGTGGGAACACCTCCCTCCCCCTGGGAATACAGGGGAGTTTTGGTCTGGGCACAGAATCATTAGTTATGCTTCTGTTCACAGTAATTCACAAGAGGGAAGTTACTCTAAGCCATGTCTGCTTGGTGTGATGCTCTGCTCCCTCTAGTAGAGTCTAGGTTCCAAAGAGGCTGTATGATCCTGACTAAAATTTGTGGGTCTTTCAGGGTAGAAACAGACATTGCTTTGCATTGTCTTTGTGCCACCCTAAAAAATTTTAGGATCACCCAAAGGCCAAGCAAACAGACATCCACATCTCTTATTGCACCACAAATGCCCAGAATGTGTGGGTACTACAAAGGTTGTATCAATTTGTGCCACTACATAGCAGCAAGAGCCTGTTTTCTTTATGGTGTGAGAGCATGGGGAGCCCAGAATTGCCCATGCTCTCCAGCCACCCTTGACAGGTGTCCAGGGGCTTGAGGGGCCTGATTCCACACACCTCAGGAATTCCTGTATGAAATCAAGCTTCTCAAACACTAGCAGTGTAGGCCCAGCTTTTCCCAGTTAGAGACACCCCAGGAGATCTTGGGGTGCATCCCTGTAAGTATAGAAAACAAGGGTTTCCCAGTTGTAAATATGTACCTCTGAGATCTCCAGGGCACATCTCCATAACTGGGGAAAGTTAGGGTTTTCCTGCTTACTGTGATGTGGCCCCAGTATCTCCAGTGTGTGTCTCTATCAGCAGGAAAAGCAAGGCAAGTGCTCCCAGGGCTTGAGGGACCTGATCCTGCACAGGAATCCCCAGGGTACTCAGGACCAATCCCTTCAAGCCCCAGGAGAACACATTGTCCACTATCCTGCAGCATCAACTTGCAGAACAATAGGTAATGTATGTTTCACCGAACAAAGTGGATCTGCTGTGCTGGGACACATACTGGAACAGCTGATCCAATTCATTTGACAATGTCTATTGCTAAGATTAGTTCAGGCAGTAGATGCTCCTGGAGGCCCATGCTTCAATTGCTCTGCTATTGACACCACTTTTACATTTTAATGCTGCATGTAAAAGTGTGTGAATCATTTTGTGGTACAGATAAATTGATGCAAAAGTCTTACACCATTTCCATTTTAGTCACTTGGAACACTGCCATTACTTTCAAATGAGCAGGATTTGGGCCTAAGCTTTAAATAAGCATTTACAGATTATGGTGGTCTTTGGGGGCTTTGAACTTCACATCTCTCTTTGCTTGTCCTCTTCTCATACAACTATATCCTTCTCTTTCTCCAGGTCTCAAATCCCTTTATTAAAGATGTCATAACGACCCTTACTCCCTACAATGTTTAATAGGTCTGGCATTCTGTCTTCTGGACTTAGCACACTGTGAAGTACACGCAAAGGCTTCCTGCTAAATAGTAGGGCTGCGTGAAGCTTTGGGTGCTGATTCAATTTGAAGGAGATTAGGCCTGATTCAGTGGCCATATCTCTGAATCCAAATCAAATCAGGAGACCAATAGAAAGATCTGGATCAATTTGAAGGCTCTGAATTGATTTGGGAAAGATTCAGAGACTCGGCGATTCAGGCAGTCCCCACTTGCTGCAGCAGGGAGCTGGACCTGGGCTCTGTACCGGTAAAGGGGCGGGGGGGGTTGGAGGATGGGAGAGGGGACCATAGGGAGACCCCTGCCAGGCCCCATCTCCTGCCTGCTCCCCCCAACCTCCCTGAGCATCCCCAACCCTCACCTACTCTCTCATCCTGGTCCATGGCTGCCCCGCCTGGCCCCAGCATCCCAGCACTTTAAAAAAAAAAAAAAAAAAAAAAAAGAAAAAAGCCTCGTGCTCACTAGCTGCTGCAATGGCCATTGGGGCTTCTGGGCGCTCGTGGCAGAGACAGCGAGGATCGCCTGCCTCCCCCACACCTGGCCTGGAGGGAGCCAATGAATGCATGTCTTTTTGTTTGTTTGTTTGTTTTTTTAAGTGCTAGGATGCTGGGATCAAGCGGAGCAACCATTGATGGGGTTGGGAGAGTGGGCGGGGAGGGGGCCTGTTTGGTTCAGAGATTCGGCCAATTTGTCAGAAGCCGAATCTCCAAATCAGATATGGCTGTAACAATTTGGGACAAGGATTTGAATCACCAAGTTGAATCACTGTCCCCTCAATTGGCCAAATCCAAATCCAAAGCGAATACAGGAAAACCTTGGTATTCACGGGTTCAGCATTTGAGGTTTCAAATATTCGTGAATGCCGAACCTGCATTTTAAATATCACTTACCAGAGCTCCTTGGGAGTTCCACACTTGCTGCTACCAGGCTGCTGCTGCCAGGCTACCACTGCCACTGCCAGGCTCCCACCATCACAGCCGGAGCCATGCACCCCCTACCCCCAGCTGCCTGGGGCACTGTGAAATGCCCTATTCATGGATTTCACCATTTGCGGGGATCACTGGAACATGTCCCCTGTGAATGGGAAAGGTTGCCTGTACTAGCTGCTTCGCATAGGCCTACTAAATAGCACTTGAAATACATTGTGTACACCTCAGAAACATCATGCACATGTTATTTAAGGATAGCAGTACGCTAGGTCCCACAGACAGACTGGAGCAATTCCAAGAAAAGTAAGAGAAGTTGCTGGTTGTCAGGTTGTGGGACAGAGCAGGGGTGGAGGGGATGGTGGGTGGAGAATTTATGTAAACAAAGTTTAAAAACTAGTTTTAGTTTTTTCAGATTCTGAAATCAAACACTCAGCTCTAATGTCTACCAACCAGTTACGTCATAAGTACCTATATGATCCCACACATTATCCTTACAGTCAGATATGAATATCTGAATAGCACAGACAATCTGTAACTTTGCAACTTATTATACAGAAACAAAAATTATAAGCTCATATACATTCTGAAAAGAGAACTAGAAGCACTGTGCCACTGCAACTAATATCTCTGTAAATGGAATATACCATCTTTAAGGAGAGGATTGGGCAGCTTTTGAAGGGCTTCTGGACATAATTATTAGTAAGATTTTAATATTGCACATCATTTACATTGCAATTTAAGCAGGTAGATATTTTTAATTTACCATCTGTGTAGTGAAATCAATACCAGGAAAATTAGGTTTTGCTTTAATTAGTTCTAACCTGGTTGACTTTGTTTCAGAACACTATACAATACCCAAAATAGATTACATTGCTGTAGAATCGTGCCATGGCTATTTGGTGCATCTTACACTGTGTTTATTATGTATGTTACTTTAAGGCAAGGCTGCTATCTCTTCTCTTTGATTCCACTGTTATCATTTTTATCCATAGTAATGTATTCTATATATTTTTATTCTTGTGACAACTGCCTCATGTATCAGCTGTTCAGAGATTCAGCACCATGGTGTGAGATGGATAGCCTGCTATTTTCCCCTTGTGTTGGGATTCCCACACATTTCCATGGAAACCTGTAACCCCAGAGGAATGAAACACTGAAGCTCCTGCTATATTATAATGCTGTACTGTTTAAAAAAAACAGGCATACTATGGCGCCTGTGAACATCACTATAGTGAAAGGCCTGCCTGTGTTTCCATCTAAAACCTTGTATTTTAAGATTCAAGATTTAGTTTTACATTTGTCACAAAAGAAATTATATGCTGCTTTTCAACACAGAACTTTCTTAACATTAATAGGCAGAGAACATATGCACACCTACAAATATATATATATATATATATCAGCCAGAAAGCAAATTAAAAAAAAAAAACAATTTGGAAAAAAGGAGTCTAGAGAAGAGTACAAATCTCTTCCTATGCCAAAAATTAATTGTCTGAAATAAGTACATTGAATATATCTTCAGTGGAATAGCTTACAATATTTCTCAATGTCCCTGAAGTGATAGTTATAGCCATGCAATTTTTTTCTTGAATAGTTGGTGAACCACAAAAACTGTAACTGATCATAGGATCATGAAATCAGAATTGAAAAACATCTTCTAAAACTAAACACAAACTGAAGATGGGGATTGGAAGACAAAAGGGATAAGGTGCAGCCTGCATTTCAAAAAGCTCTGAATTTTTTGAAACCTGCTGCTCATGTGCACAATCAGAACAAAGTGATTTGCGGGGAGGGTTGTAAAATCTTGTAGTATCAAACACTCCTCCATCTCTGACACTCTAGTCTAAATATATGAATATATATTTGAACTCATCTGTAATGGGATACTCTCCAGGAGTTGTTGGAACCTAGGTAAGGTAAATATTTCAACTGGAGATGCCTGTTGTGATGCTGATGACTGTGTACTGCTATAACAGCCAAAGGAATCAGCCAGGATCAGAGTCTCCTAAAGCAAGGTACTGAATGTATGCATAGGAAAACGCAGTGCCAGTCTTGAAGTGTCTAATTCAAGACAAGGAACAACAAATAAGCACGAGAAGAGTGAAAGAAGAAGGACAAAAATATTAATTGAGGGAAACTTGGGTTGTATAGGAAATAAGGCTTTTGATGATTAGAAGAATGATGTTTTGGAATGGTCTTCTGGACAAAGGAATGGGCTCTTTAGCATAGAACTGGGAAGTTTATAGTAAGGATATAATGATAGGATGGGGGGTGTTCTTAAATCAAGAATCAGCATACATGATAAGTAGAATGAAAAGCTTGAATTCTCCATTTTAGGACCAAAAAGTAACTCCTTGTTAGTGGTCATTTGGTAGTCCCATGCCAGGAAGGAATTTTTTTCCCCTTTGATTTTTTGCGTTCTTCTGGAGCATTGGATATTGGCCAGAGCTAAAGGTGGCAGTTTGACTGCCGTATGCTAGTATTCCCGGTGGATCGCAAAAACCATCAAAGTATTTGCTTTTCTGGTGGATCTTGTTTTTCTGCTTGGTTCTACCAAACACCAGATTCAATGTCAGGAAAGCATTTTTACCTCAGATCAAACTGTGGGGACTGTGGGGATTTTTGTCTCCTGCAACATGATTGCTGTCTGGGACAATTTTAATACCATATTAATCTTATAACGTCTCTGTTACTGCAGTGGCAGGACACTGGGACTAACCCTTCACTCTGAAGGGCTTTTCACTTGTCACACATTGTAGGGTCTTTTGCCTTGTGGCTGTAGTGTTTAAACGGAGCTGGCATGAACAGTTTTTAAGACTCGTTGGGTAATGGTTGTCTGAAAATGCAGACGACTGGAATCATTGGCTCAAGAGTCCTCTCCCAGTCCTATATTTCTGTAGACTTTATCTACAGGTAATCTTGGAGCATTTTTATATTTTTACTATAAAAACATTCCCAATCCACTTGTCTTCTGTTGGCTACTGATTTCCTGTAAGTGGACCATCTTTGGAAAAATAAGAAGACAGAAAAGTAGAAAATTTGTTTTTATTTATAACCTAACCCTGAAAAGAAGAGATGCGTGGGGGGATTGTGAGTAGTACATGTGGTAATTTCTAGAAAATCATAGACCATAAAGTCAAATATATTATATGAAAATCTGATCCCTCATTAAGAAAAATATGACTGCAGAGGAAAGGCAGGAAGGGTGAACCTGGGATATAAAATAAAAAAGCACAAAATATTTTATTTAAAAATAATAATTAAGCCCATCTCATGATTCTTGTGGGCCTAATTCAATGCTATGAGCTAGAGTTTGTGAGAGGAAGAACAGTTAAGTTGATAAAAAGCTAGACATTTTGACTCCCCTTAAGTGAGCAGGATTTTTTCTGTTGAGTTCAATGAGGCTAGGATTTCACTTTCAGAGTCCAGTCCTATGAATTCCTGAGCACCTTCAGCAAGGTACTAAGCAGCTTATCAGCACACACTGACTTTCAAGAGAGTTGAGGGATATTCAGACCCTTACAGCAGAAGTCAGAAAAGATTGGAGAGAAAGTTCAGCACAGATTCACCTGGAGAGATTTCTTTGAATATTATACTGTATATTTGAGCAATCTATGAGGTTTCTATACAAATGCAACTGTATAATGAAAGAGTACAGTTATCTCACATTTATCTCTCCACAATGCTCCTTAATAAATGTCTGGTTTCTGTGTTGATGGCTGCTTTCTGTGTATACCACTAAAACCCAGCTAAGAGGATGAAAGAAATAAAGCAAATAAAAAATAAACCAGCCTTGGCTTTGGTTATCCTGTAACGGGATCTCCTCAGCCTACCAGGATCTTCCCACCTCATCCTATGCATATCTCATTTTTATTGCTCCAGTTTTCTATTCTAGACATCAAATTTATAAATTAGAAAACAAAACTATTTGTTTATGCATTACTTCCAGGGCATTTTTAACAAACTGAGAAATGCTGGGCTGGGTTCTCACTGGAAGCATTCTAGACTGAAGTGCTAGGTGCACTTATCAAAACTTTCTCAAAACTTTTTTTCTCTTCTCCAGCATGGGTTTTTTTTTTTAAGAGCACAGACAAAGTAAGATGAAAACAACAAATTTGTGCAGTTCTGTGGTTCATTATGGAGATAGATCTCCTGCCTCTTCTTTTGCTATTGCACTTGTGGAGTTTAAAAATGATTATTCTTCCAATAGTTCATCTCTACTGTGTCTCTGCACACACTGCTACAATATTTATGGTAACTAGAATGTCACTAGCTCTCTGGGGTAAACAAAGAAAGAGCTTTTTCTGATGAATTTCATTTTAAAATGTATTCATATTTATTTATAAATTCAGGTATTTTCATTAATTGATCTAAAAAGGATTTTAGGATTGAAAGAACAGACCACCAAGAATCTTCTACCTGAAGCTGAGGGTGTCCTTGCTCTTAGCTAAAAATGCAATACAAAAATAGTTACTGAATTAACACAAACAGTATGGTACTGCTTCAGGCATTAACCAGGGCAGGGATTTCAAATCTGAGTTTGCATCCTACCTGTTCTTACCTACCATTAGACTCACCACCTTAACTGCCCTGATCTTCTCAAATGCCATCCTAAACAGATTTATTTTGTTTTGCTCAAAAGGACAAACAATTCAGTTGCAAACCAAGGGTAGGAAGGAACATAATACAAAGGGAAGAGGACTGGTTTTTTTACACCCAGGGGTGCATCTACGTGTGCAATTGGGGCAAAGATATAAATTCCATTGCAGTCTGCACCAGAGTTTATTTCTCCCAGGCACAGTGTTTACATGTATGTCTGGTACTGCTACACATTGAGCCAGCACAGAGCTGCCCCAGGCTGGCAGGGTACTTGTGCGGAGGGGGTCAGCTGTGGGCTCTAGGTGGCCATGTCACGCAGCAAAGAAGCTGGTGGGGGCACAAGGGTGCTACAATACAGGCTAGCCAGCAGGCAGCCCCTACTCTGTAGCTCCCTCATGCCCCAGCCAGCCCTGGTCACTGTTTACATGTGCATCGTGGTGCGATAAATTACTCCATTGTAGAATAGTACTTGTCCCAGACAGTACTATCCTATGGCAGCGATAAATACTTTGTGGTGCCCTAATGTGGGTATACGTGCGAATGGTGATGCTTTACTAGAGAGCTAATTAGTCAACTGCAGTAGAGTGCGTATGTAGATGCACCCAGGGAGTTTCAGTGCACGTCTCTACAGCTCTCAACTGTTGCACCTTGAGCCAGTTTCACAAGGCATAAGTTTGCAAACAACTTTAATTCCATGAGTATTTCCCCATGAATTTGGACTCCTATTAATAAGTTCTACAAAGCTTGGTATTTCATAGAATCATAACATTATAGAAAGGCCGAGGTAACAGGAGCAATCACTGTATTTCCTGCATGCTGCACTTCCCCAAATAAGACATGCACCTTATTTTCCGAAGGCTAGATGCAGAAACAAGATTTTTCAAGAGTCATGGCCTTTTCATGGAAACACTGCCCTGCAAAATGGCTGCAAGATTCTCTTTCTCTATGAGGAAGAAGGATGGGATACAGACCAGTGTTAACCCTTTCATAGCCACTCTGAAATCCATGGCTTATTCCAGGGTATCCAGTTACTCCAGGTAAACAGGCTCCCTCACCATCTAATGGAAAAGTGATATAATGGTGCCTAATTTGTGCACGCCTGTCTTCCCTGTATCCTTGTGTAATCTACATTGCAGCTGGAGCATCAGTGGCCATTGGACCAGCTATAGCAATGGCTGAGCCAGCAGCAGCCATAGCCAATCTACTTGTGTCCCCTCTAAACCAGTGCCCAGGGCTGGTGCCCCACTGTCCCATCCCTAGTTATGCTATTGCTTTCATCCTTCATGCACAGTTGTGTTGGTGGCATAAGAATAGTTTGTGCCAGAAAGTGTGGACACCTGAGATGATCAGCCATAATTTTAAATACACCTACTTATGTTCTCAATCCTGATTATAATATCATGCAAACATAATTGGAATTAACCAATACTGTCTCATTCAGCCATCATAGTAACTTCAGAGGGATGGGAAGAGGAAATAAGACGCTGGAAAGGAAAGGAAAGGAAAGGTAGAAGAGACCATGAAATCGTTTAGTTCAGCCCCCTGCTCAAGGCAATATAATCCTTCACTAAACTAGCTCAACCAAGTATCTAACCTGTTCTTTCAAATTTCCAAGAATGAAGATCCCACACCAATTCTATGTAACCTGATCCAGGATTTAACCACCTGCACAGTCAGAAAATTCTTTCTAATCTCCAATTTAAATATTTTCTGCTGCAGTTTGGAGGCGGTTGCTCCTAATCCTGTCCCCTACAGACATAGAAAAGTCATCTCCATCCTCTTTATTAATTACTCTTTAGGTATTTGAAGATTTTTATCAAATCTCCCATTCAGTCTTTTCTTTTCCAGATTTACTAATCCTAGTTCTTTTCCTCATAAATCATGTTTCATAGACTGCTTATAATTTTTATCATTCTCTGCTGGATTCTTTCCAGTCTGTCCACATTTTTCTTGAAGTGTGGGATCCAAAACTGAATGTAGTATTCCAGGCAGGTCTCACCAATGCCGAAGAGATTGGAAGAATCAGTTCCATTGATTTGCAGAAGACACTCCTGTTAATACAATCCAAAATGCTGTTGGCCTTGCCTTTCCTTCCCTTGCTTTGCCTTTCCTACAAGAATCCACTGTTGGCCCACATTTATCTTATGTTCTACTGTAACTACCAGGTCCTCCACCCAGCTTGATGTCATCTGCAAATTTGCTAAATGTGCACTTAATCCCATTATCCAAATTGTTAGTTAAAGATCTTAAATAATACTGGACCCAAGGCAGGCCCCTGGGAAACCCCACTTGATAAGTCCTCCCAACTAAACATTGAACTATGATGACTGTTCATTTCCAGCTACAATAATCCAAATAGTTTTGTATCCACCTTACAGTTCTATAATCAAGTCTGTATTTCCTTAGCTTGTTAACCAGAACTTCATGTGGACAAAAGGCTTGCTGAAATTAAGGTGCATCATATTCACTTCTTTCCCCCCATCCACAGAACCTATCACTTTATTATAGAAAGAATTCAAGTTGGTCAGGCATGAATTAATCTTGGTGAATTTATATTGGCTGCTCCTGATCATTTCTTTCTCTTATTAAATTTCTTAATGTATTAAGAAAAATCTTTCTATCTGGAATATAAAAATATCTTTCACACAATATTTACCTCAGATACAGGATTGGATCCCATATAGGTAGGTTAAGACTTTATATATGTAGGTTAGGATTTGTCTTAGTAGTCTACATGTCTTAAAATGAGATACACTCAGATATCACAGCAGTGGTGAAATAGAATAAAAATATAATAAAACAAAGACATATTAAAAAATGGAAATCAGACCCTACCCAGGCTGACTTTATATTACAGAGAAATTCAGGAATACTTTTTTCAAGATAAGTTTTATTTGAAACCTGTGGAAGTAAGGATTTGCAACAAAAACTTTGAGAGAGTCTCAAGTACTGTGGCAGGGCTAGAAATACTTTAATATAGCACATTTGTAAATGCCTTCCATCGGTCACTAGGTCTTAGATGTAACAATAGTAATACAACAATACTTCCTTTCATCTGTACCCTGGGAAGATATTTGAATTTTTGCTATATATATTAAGCTACAAATTTATATGCATCTGTTTTCTGATTTTTACTGGGGATAGTTTTGTGCAGGTCCAGGGCAGAACATTTTCAATTAATATTTTATTATTACATTTCTCCTCTTCCTTTTATTTTTTTGCATTGTCCAATATAATATTGTTGTTTAAAAAATACAAATAAGTAAATGAATAAAATTGGTGCTCCTTTTGTATAGAACAGCCACAATAAATAGAGATCTTTGTCCACGTTTAAGTTATGTTAATTGCGTTTGTGGCACCATAGTGCATATTTTGCTTGTCTCCCTTATTATATTATCTTTTAATTGTTGCATTTCTAACAAGAATAAGCTGTTTATAACATATGACTATAAATAAACATAGCAGCCTATAGAATTACAACAGTAAATACTTTTGATATTTTATGATTCTCAAATAGCATGCATGCCATCTCTCAGATCAGATACAGGAAACAAAGTTTCAAACACTGCAGAATAGTGAACTAGATAGAAGTGATAGTATTCAGTGTATGTAATGACAGCAGTAATCAGCTGATTTTAAACAGACTAACAGGATGTTTTTCCATCCTCCTTTTACTCCGGAGGAAATTAATTTGTTTAAGTCTAAGGCATGGGCCTCCAAATTAAATGCAGTTGGTTGGTAATAAAGCGTTTCTCATATTTGTTTATCTGAAATGTTTGTTGGCTGAGAGTACATATCAAGGAGAACTAACACACTTCTAATCCCATTTAATGAAATTCAAAAAAACGTTTCCATATTTCCTCATGGTGCCTTGTACATAAAATGGTATATTGATCTTTCATATACTGCTCTGTCTGTCATCATCTCCAATAACTATAGGCCTGAACCAGTGCCTATTAAAGTTAATGTCTTGACACTGACTAGATCAAGATGAAAACATCCTAGTTGTGATTTACGGGGACAGATTTTTGAAATTATCTTTTAGACATTTGGTATAACGTCATCAAAACTGTGGTCCTAAATTGCATGAGCACAAACCCTGCAGATATAAAGACATTCATATACTGGTGCTTGCAAACACCTACTTACATATACTCTTACGTGGCTTGTACCCACAACTGTGTCTGTTTCTGATACATTACTTTACATGTGTCTTTGTTCTTTTTCATTCTTTGCCATGAAAATTGGGAGCCCAAAGATGTATAAATTGTTAATAGGTATTTTTACTTGGGTTTCTGGGAAATAATTTATGTTCCATTTCCAGACATGGATAGTAGGTAAGATAATCATATAGAATAGACCAGAGAAGTCTTGTTTACTGACAAACGCATGCATTTTGTTCATATTGCTTCCAGACGTTACCTCAGGATACTAAAGATTCTTAGCAAGAATATTCTGATACTAATGTTAAAATAAATGCACCAAGCATCACAGTTTGCTTCAGAAAGTGCTCACTCCTATTTCAAGGTGACTTGCTAGGCATCAGATAGGAATTTTCTCAAGCAAAATGGGGTACTTAAGGACTTATTCTGAAGTTATTTTCCACAATGCTCTTCTGGTTCTCTGAATAAATGAGCTTCTGAACCATGAGAACAAGTCAGTAAGTCCATTTTCTGTAAAACACCGGGTTGTTTTCCAAGTAGGCAATCAATCAGAAGTGTGGTTGGTTTCCCCCATTGTAGCTATCTAGGTCTGTGTTGAGTATAAGTAATTCAAAATAAAAAAGGATTGAAGAAGAGCTTTATAGTGATGACATGCTTTAATATATTCAAATTAAAGCTACAACCAAAACTGTTACCACTTTGACTGGAATTTATATCACTGTACCTTGTTTTTTTATTGCATGGCCTTTATTCTGTGTGTGAACTTAGGGGTTATACTGTATGTGCTGATTATTTAAAGACCTTGATATACTATACTAAGGCATTATTTTTAAATACCAAATATATGCATATTTAAGTATGTGTACTTACTTTCCTTGTAAGATTCATTACAATGCCTTCAGAGTTTGTAACTCTTGGTTATAAATCTATACTTTTGAGGTATATTTTGTAGACTACTGTCTTCAAAGCTCTTGTGGTTTATAGCCTCCAAAGCTCTTCCCTTCAGGAGAAGGGAAATTTCTATGTCAGACTTAAACCAAGGTACCCCATAGCAAAAGATGTGTATATTAAATGGTATTATTTCTTTTATATTAGAGTTGATGGAACTCTGCAAAACAGCAATCCATGTATTGTGTTTCAAAACGTTGGCTATCCATGAGAGCTTCAAATAGGTCATGGTAATTTTCACCATGATAGAAAATGTTTCTCCCCACTCATTGATCTATGACTAATGTTTAGAAAAGTTAACTGATATTGAAAGTGTTTGTGCTGATTCTACATTTTCTATTCTTGGCAGACAGTGAAATATAGGACATAATCTGTGGTGCAGTCAGGACCCAGTCTCCACGAGATGTTCCGAGTCACAAGAGCATGCACAGAGCTTCTCAAATGGCTGTGGCTCAGAACATCTACACTTGAGTCCATCCTGAAGAACACATTGAATTCCTATATTCAACAACCTGCCAAGACTAGAAAAGAGATCTGGACCACTACAAATGGTTTTATACTTAATGATGTTGATAAGTTGCTAGCACAAGCTAAACTGATATAAGCAAAGTTAAATTAGTAGAAGCGTGTCAACATTTGTGTTTCACAATGCTCTAATTAGATCCATTTTTAATCAATTTCATTAAATACATTCACTCTTCTAGTGAAGACAAGGCCTTAGGAAGGTCTCAGCAGCTTTGCTATCTCACACTTTAATAGAAATGAGAGCAGATGACGGTACTGGACAAGAATACAATGTAGAAGTAAATGGTCAGGGTGATTAGTGACACAGTATGACTTGTTCATTTGGACTAACATTTAGATTAAGATTTCATTTGGACAATGACTTAGATTTGTTCTAATTTACCAAACCTAATATCCTACCTTTTGTTATGGTTAAACAGAGTATTAGACTTAAGGGAACACATACTGTTAAAAAATCATGTACTCAAGTGTTTTTGATCTCTTTGCTTTTGTTAGCTTTGACTCTCTGGATGACAGTCATCTTTGTTGGGTCCTTTAGCTTCCAAAGTTCAAATTTTCTACTGTAGAAGACCTGATATTTTGAAAGTACTCTTCAATCTAAGTAACCCCATTAATACATTTAGTTTGCAGTAGACTGAATGATTTATCTGGCCATGCTTACTGGAAGGATTAACAAATTACTAACGTTCAAGTTTGGACCATTACATTTTTCATCATCGTCAGACATAGGTCTGTTCTCTTTATATGTTAGCTTTTGGGACAAGCTAGTAGACTGCCACAAGCATTTTCCATCAGACCTGATGCTTCTTGCTTTTCCTGTATGCTCCCTTTCATTCTTAGAGCTAAGGTTAGATTTGAGTCAGTGATGATCTTCTGGAGTGGTATGAGAGTATGCTTGACCCTGTACTGCTGATTAGAGCTGTGTAAAGATCTGGTATTTGATTTATGAGCAGAATCAAAAAGTAAGACAAAATTTTGGTTCAGAGAAATTTGAAATTAAATTATTTCAGATAGCTGCCTCAAGACAAACTGAAATATTTAATTTTGGGTCATATGACATTTTTATTTGATCCACAATAGAACATTTCATGTTTTGGAAGCTTCTAATAAAAACAAAAAATAAGAAGACAAACAAAAACTCCTACAGGGTTAAATTTTCAAAGCTGCCAGGATAGGAGGTGATGGTCAGTGTGCTTTTTAACTACATGCAGTAGCTGGGGAGCTGAAAAAATCAAGTTCAAATCCATTCTCTGTCTGATTGAGAGCAGGCATTTGAATCAGGGTCTTCTGTATCTCAATAGAGTGCCTTTAATATCAGGCAATAGGATAGTCTGTGTCTCTCTACTCTGCATAAAATACCTGCTTAACAAACTTAATATTCACTGAGCCAGAAAGAAAGAGAATAGCTGTATTGCCCACCGGTTAGGGCATTCACCTAGGAATTGGGACACCTGGGTACTACTCCGTGCTCTAATGAATTTTTAAGTATTTTGTGTAGACTGGAACAACATCAACCAAAAAGACTGTGGCAATTCACTCCAGAATACATTATAGCATGGTGGATAGTACATTCTCCTGGGAGATGAATTATGTGGCTTCAAACCTACACAGGAAGGAAAACCTGAAGCCCTCTTTATATCTTTTATCTATTACACAATTACATGTTAAAAAGTCCAACTAGCTATAAAGTGATTGCTCGAAAATGTGTAATAACTTTATAGCTGGTTTCAATCCAGGCTTAATTTGCATGTGTAGGCAGTGTCCCTGCACTGGGGCAATCACCCAGGCACAAGTACCCCATGCACCCCTAGGATTGGAAGATCACAGCAGTACCCTACTGCTGCCAATGCTGAGAGTCTTGCAGCTGAGGAAACTCTTAGTCCTGGCTCTTAGTCCCAGCAGCATCTAGTAGCTGTGGATGTTGGATCTCAGCAGCACCCCACGGGGCCAAGACCCAAAGTCTGCAGTTATAGTACTCTAAGTCCCAGCAGCCATGAGGCACTTATGTGATCTCCCAGTCTTAGGAGTGCATGGACCCACCCACATGGCTGGGATATTGTGGTGGCTGCGGTCTTCCAGCTGCAGAGATGCATGTGGCACTTCCAAGGTTGGGAGCCCCATCAGTAGAGCGGCCTTCTAGCTCCAGGAGCCTGCTTCTTGCCAGTGCAGGAAGGAGCCTGGGATCAGTGATAAGGCCTGGGATCAATGCTTAGTCCACTATCACATCTCCTGCCATGCACAAGTGGCATGGCAGAAGGCACAATTATATCGATCACACGTTAGATCTCATTGCATATTTACCTGTACATATAGAGGGGGCCTGAGTCTCTCATCTCTTGAGCAAGTGACCTAATCACTGGGCTACTGAGAAAAGAGCACCGTCTCCTCGCAGCTATGTACTTCTCACAGGGTGGGTAGAGGCTAGACATCTGTGCAACTCAGAGAAGGTGAGTGTTTCAAACTTGGCATGTTTTGTCCAACATGTACTAGACAGACTTGGTTAAAATCAACACTCTTTTCACCTGCCCCTTCACCTTCAGATGGGGAGAATAAATTCATTCCAGTTCTACTGTTGATGGAGGTGAATTTGCTCAGTTAGAGAACAAGTCCAAAATATATATTCTCCCATTGATCCTCAAGCAGGACTCTCCATGATATAGAAGTTATGGGTACATCACAAGTCAAAGGAATAATTTACATTCTGCACTTAGTAATTTATTCATAGGCTTATCCTGCCCCTTTTTAAATAAGCTGTTTTACTCAAACATCTATCTTAGAAAAGCTCCCTCTAGAACTCTCTTATAAAAGAGTTTGAATATTATGGTGTTTCCCTGGAAGTCTTCTTCATTATTTTATAGAATTGTACCATATTACTGTAAAAACTTTCAGCTAAAATTTTAGCTACAAAGGGTGCGCTTGGATTCAGAGGTAGGGGGTGCATGGAGACCCTTTCATTTCCATGTGCCTCCATCCAGACATGGCCCAGTTGTATACATATCCTGAGCATAGCTTGAGAAAGTATAGTTTGCTATTGTCAATGAAAGTGCTGCATAGCACAGAATGCTATCCCAAGCCATCCCAAACGTTTCACTACCCTCTCAGAGTCATTGTATAGCCATCTGAATGCATCAGTTGGCCACATTTTAATTCATATTTATAAATTAAATTAATTTATTTATATTTAATTTTAATTTAATCTTATAGCTCCCATAATAAATACTATAGTAGGTTTAATTACGTCAAATGTCTTTTGAAAGGTTGTAAAGCTTATTCCTGTTACAAGTAAGATACTGAAGTAACAGAATTTTGCTGTGCACTGGTATAACTACTCCTATGTTCTTAGTTAATTAATAGAGCTGAGATGTTAGAAGCTATGTCAGGAGGCTGAGAGTACATCTAGGGCAGTGGTGCACAACCTTTTTGCCCTGTGGGCCAGATGAACAGTGGTAGGTTGGTCCATAGGCCCAATTTCACATGCTGTGCTGGCCCAGCTGGGACCTGATCCACCTGTGTGAGGATAGGCTAGCTGGAGCCTGTTGTGTGGGGCTGCACCTAATCCAGCAGCCCAGCTATGCAGAGCTGGTCCAACTAGAACCCAATCCAGCCCCATGACGCTGACATGCCCAGAGCTCAATCCCTCTCTAGGCAGTGGTCCAGCCCAGCAGCAGAGTAAGAGCCTGATTCCTTTGTCCTAGGTATGGATGATCTAGCCATATGGGGCTTGGAAATGTGGTGATGTGGCAGCAGCAGCAGTGTTAATTGCCGCTGCTTCCCCTCTGCCAAATTTCCAGAGCCTTAAGGATCCCTGCAGACTGGATGACATGGCTCTGTGGACCTGATCTAAGCACTGGGCTGGGGTTTAAATACCCCTGATCTACAGTAATAACTAGGATGTATATATCATTCACAAAACTATCAAATTTAGTGACCTATGGCAGAGTAGACCCGGCCCCAACCTTGACCTCTTATGGCTTTACCATACACTCAGCACTGCGTGGGCCCCAGGCTGCTGGCAGGGAGACATGAGTGGGAGCTGTGGGTATGGCTGAGCCACTAGGAAGCACTGCCCAGCTGTGGAGCCGTGGCTTTTCTTCATCCCCATGGGTAGAGGCTGGGGCTGCAATGGACTTTTTCTCTGCCTGCACCCTGCCACCATGGGGAAGGAAAGAAGGAGGTGCCTGGTCCCCCACAGGGGTTGGGCGAGACCTTTCAGCCACAGCAGTGAGACTCCCAACTCCATAGTGGGTCTGCCCAGTGTTCCCACAGTGGCACAACCCAGGCAGCTGCCACGATGCCTTTTTGGGTCAAGGCATCTGCATCCTCAGCACACCTCAGGGCTGGGCAAGGCCCCATGCCACCCTGGCACCACAGGTGGGAGGGGGAAGGGTGCAGCACAACCCACCTGTCCCCCAGGGTGAATACAGGAGGGTCTGGTCCAGCAGCACAGATGAGCTTTCTAGATGCAGGCCATTGTGGCACAAGCATGGCAGGAGGTGCAGGAACCCTATTACAGGCCTGGGCCCCGCCACTGTGGGGCAGCTTGGCAGACCCACCACGGGGCCAAGAGTCTAGTTGCTGCAGAAGCAAGTCTCCCCCCTTGCCCCCCCCCAGCAAACCCGTACCTCCTTCCCTCCCTCCCCATAGCAGCAGGATCCAGGCACAGGAAAGGTCCACAGCTCTGGCTCCACCTTCTGCCCCAGTCTCAATCCCTGCCCATGGGGGCAATGGGAAGCTGCAGCTTCACAGCTGGGCAGCACCCCCTAGTAGAGCTACCCCCTAGTAGCTCAGCTGCGCCCATCCCTCCCCCCATTACAGCTCCTCACCAGTGGCCTGGGGCCCATGCAGCACCAGGCACACATTGAAGACAAGGGGGAGACCAGGTCTGGGGCCAATCCTGTCAGAGGACACTAAACAGTAAGCAGTAAATAAATATAATTGTCATTAACCATATAACCATTTACATCCCTAGTTGAAACCATTCCTCTCATTCACAGCTTATTCTAACACCCTGATGAAGAATACAAGACCATAGTTGCTACAGTATAAATTAAGGGTCAGACATTGCCATAAATCCTCGGATTTTAGGAGATTTAGCTACCCTGGGCATTTTGACATAACATTTGCGCAATTAAGGCCTAATCAAAAACGTATTGATATCAAAAGGAATCTTTGCATTTAATCAGGCTTTGAATCAGGTATTTGGAGCTGTCCCATTGAAAGGCATAATGTATCTGAGAGCAAAGTTGGGTGCAGTTTGATCCTTATATTTTCATTTTTTTAATATCTTAACCCCATTTTCTGTTCCAGTCAACGGGATAATTCTCACCACCCCCTAACCGCCCCCCCCCCAGCTCTGCTCATGCTCTTCCCCTCCCATAACTCCTGCTCCCCCATCCTTGCCAGAGGAGGCCCCTAGCTGCCAGGGCTATGGAGCCAGGGACCTAGTTACACAGCCCCCTGCTCCTGGCAGGAGCCAGCAGCTGCTGCAATGGAGCAGAGCCCAGTTCCACCCCCCAGCTGCCTGCCGCCTGCCTGCTGTGGGCTCAGGCAGAAGGGGGACTGCTCCCTGCCATGGCATGCACTCCTTGGGTGGCAGGGGGACCTGTGCCCCACAGATATGTGCATGGGGCAGGGGCTGTGTCCTGCTTACTTTAAGCTCTGCTGTTCTTTGCAGACCAAGTTGTGCACAATGGGTGGCAGAGGCCCCAGAGGAGGGCAGCAGAGCCTGTGCCTGAACCAAGTAGTGCGCAGCCCCTGCCCCAAGCACAGATCTAGGAGGCATAGGTGTCCTCTACCCTGCCTCCCCCCCAGGAGTGCACACAGTGGCAGGGAGCAGTCCTCTCCCTACCCCACTAAGACCATGCCCACAGTGCACAGCCCCTGCCCCATGCACAGATCTGGAGGGCATAGGTCCACCCTGCCCCCTGGGAGTGTACAAAGCAGTGGGGAGCGCCCCCCCCCCCCTGCATGAGCCACCTGCAGCCTGTCCCACTCCACACAGCGCCTTGCGGCTGTGCATTGCAGCTGCAGGCCCGAAGCCCCAGCCCTACCCAACTCCCTTTTTCCCTCCCTATGGGGGCCTCTCCCCACAACTTATCTGTGGGACCTGCTCTCCAGGCTGCCTGGGGCCATATGCCTGTACATGCACAATGTGCCTCCTGCCTGACTGCCCTCCTCCTGCTCCCTCTCAGCCTCCTGCAGGCTGGAACTCTGCCAGTCTGTGAACACCTCTGTCCAAAACTGCAAAATCCACAGATTTCTCAGGTAAAATGAGAAATCTACGTTTGCCTCCAGTAAAAGGTAAAGTCTGTGGTTTACTCCATTTTTCATGGGAAACGGAAAACCTGGATCCCTGCTCATAACTGTGGACTTTGGAAGCCCTGAAATCCTCAGTCCTGTCAGAGTTTGTATAGCAAGTGTACCTAAGAGCCTCAGGTGTTAGAATCCTTGGTTCTCCAGCAACCTATCAGGGAATTTGACAGGAAAACATGCAGGTTTCCAATGGAAACTCGCGCTTTTATCTGATGGTCCTTTAATTGCAGGAAACTGTAATCCCTACAGTGGTCTCACATAACATGTCCTTCCTCCTACTAAATAGCTACCTGCTTATGTATCCAAATATCATGTTCACCTTTTTATCTTCAGATTTGTACTTAGCTAAGCATGGTTATCGAAGTCTTTTTAAATGCCTTTACATTACAGGATTCTGTTTCCCAACTTGTGTGATGCAATTTGTGTTCCATGTTACAGAAACTTTGTCCTATACCAAGTGATCCAGATTAGTCTGTGCAATGGATCTATCCTTAGTATTATTTATCACACCCCAATTTGTTTATTATCTGGTAGTTTAATTAAGAACCATGTTACCTGTTACTCTGTCTTTTATATAACTAATGGTGATATTAAATAGTATTGAAGGCCCAAAACAGATTTCTTTGAAACAAATTTAAAAATACACCAGATATTTTCCATCTATAGTTGTATCAGTTAATCATTATGGACTATATTAGTTGTGTTTAATGCTGATTTTATTTTTGGGATGCTTTCTATTGAATTCAAAATGCATCAGAGATGTCTAAGTATAAGATAACAACAAATTTATGTTTATTAACCAAACTTCTTATCTGATCAAAGAGCAATATCAAGTTCCTTCAAAAACCACAATACCTGCTTGATAAAACAAAATTGATTTATCTTTCACTTTCTTACTGACTTTTGAGTGTGTCCTAATTGTATCCCAGGCGAACGTTTCCATGATTTTACTAGGATTGATACCATGTTAAGTGGCTTATGGTTTTTCAATTGGTAGTTTGTTTGTTCTGTTTCCTAGAACTTTCCCAGAGTTATGAAAGGAACAATAATTGGCTAAGCCCTTTAACAGTCTTTGGAACAAGTTATCCCAAATTGCTGATTTAACAATGTTTAATGGTTGCCATTTCTTATGCTTCCTGGTTATTGATGGAAAATATTTGCTTATTAGTTTAATATATGAATATATTATCCTTTTTTCTGTTAGTACATAAGAGAAATATTTATTGACTATTTTATTTCTTCCTTATCTGTTTAGAAATTCAATATTATTACTGTTACTACTACTACCAATTGTTATTTTCACTTGCCTCTTATCAGGGTGGTTTTTAACCAAAGAAACCTCATTATATGTTTCTGGAACTGTGGTTTCAGACATTTGATAAACCGTTTCAAATCATCACATGTGTTTTATGTTTAAAAGTTTCCTTCTCCTCATTTTTTCTCAAGTTCTTAGCTTTGGGTACCTGACCATTTAAGGTATCAAGTGTAATTAATATTGGCTAAGCCCATTTTCTATTTGCACATAAGTGAAATTAGGCCATGATAACTTGTGTCTTAGTGACCATCAATTTTTAGTTTAGTTGTCAATGCAGCTTTATGCATGAGAATGAAGTGCAGTTTAGAAATACTCTGAACTGGCCACAATACTTCTTGTGTTAGACAGTTATCATATCACATTTTTAGAAACTCCAGGAATATTTTACTAGTGTCAGGATGAGATCTCCAACGTATGTCCCCCAGGCTACCAATCCTCCATAGTAACACAATTTTTCTTTCTATAAATGGAAATTAAAGGAGCATCTCATCCTGTTTACATGATGATTTGGTTGCCTATAAAAGGTCTTCTCTAGAACCTTGCCATGTGATACATGAGTTACAACAGGGGTGCTCAACTTTGTGGCCACCTGAGCCAGATGAGTACCACTGGGCCAGTCCATGGGCCAAATAACAATGTGCCAAAATCAGGCCATGGGGCCTGGCACTGCTCCTTCCCTGCCCCAGGAGCATGGCACTCCCCTTTTCCTCCCCTGCACACTGGGATTGGACCACAGAGGCCTGGTGCCTTCCTCTGCCAGTGTACCACAATGAGGCCTGGTGCTGCCCTTGCCCTGCCTGTGTGCTGGGATCAGGTACCTGATCCACTGTGCAGGGTCCAGGGTTCCTCATGTGTCTGGATATTTGACAGCCAGGGAGTGGTGTCAATACTCCCCCACTACCAAATTTCCAGACTGATGGAGAGCCCTACAAACTAAATCAAACATCACTGTGGGTTGGAGGCCTAGAATCCCTAAGTTAGATCACTGATCCATAAGCATTCCTGCTCTTCTGGACTGTCATTACTTCCTGGCAATGGAATCTTATATAGAAAGTGCCAGCACTGTCCTCTTCTGCCCACTCTTTATTTTCTAAATAAGTTTATGCAGTGTTTTCAACATTCCAGATGTATGACTTATCCCATCAGCCATAACTTCAGGCTATTCCAGAAGTTTTCTTTTCAGAAAGCATACTTCTCATTATTCAAGTTTATTTCTCATGCTTCTGGCCTTGGCAAATGTATTGGTATTGCTGCTTCAGGCTCATAGTATCTAGAATAAAAGTATGAGGATATGTAAATGTATTTGTCTTTTGGTCCTTCTCTATAGCCCTCCTGACTACCGTAGCTCATCTGTGATCCAATCCATATACTCCCTCTGTAGAATTCAGTCTAATTTTCCATGAAAATGTAATATAAATATCATATAGAAGGCAGATGAACTTCTTGCTGGTCATTAAGGCTCAGATCTTCTCTTTCTAAGTAAATTTGACATTCCTTAGCATTTCTTGATGAAACTAAGGGTTCCCTAGGCCTCAGAGAGCCAAAGATGCAGCTACTTTGTCTAGACAGTTTCATACACAGGATTATTGAATGTGGTTGTGAGCCTTCAGCAACTCATTTTGTCTACACACTCACATCCAGCATCAAACATAATAAATGTACAGTAGGGTGAGGTCTGGATTTGGTTCTACTGTCATGGAAATAAACCTAAGTATATTAAATCTCATTTCAAATTCCTATGCCCTGACATTGGATCTGAGTGTTATGGATCTCCAGGTGCAGATTCAGGATTTGACAAAGGGAAGTCTGAGAGTAGAAAAACATGCTGAAAGGATAGTTGAACCCCTGCTTTCAGCCTCCTCCTCCTTTGCCACCCACTGGTGTGGGCAGGCCCAGCTGCAGGACCCACTAGGGGCTTTTAAAAGTCCCCAAAGCAGGTAAGAACTCCCTGTTCCCCTCATGCTCACTCAGATCTTCTCGCTTCCCATTCACCCCCACTGCTTTCCCTACTGTCCCTGGGGCACAGGGAAGCTTCAAAGCTGTTCCTGCCTGCTTCAGCCAGACTGCACAGGAGCTGGGCTCAGCTGGGACAGCAACAGTAGCAAGAGGCCTAGGATGGGCCTCCAGGCTGGGTACCCTGGAAGCACATGTGTGGAGTGGGATGTGACTGAGCATGTAGACAAAGGGGTGGGATTCTCATCTGCTTTGAGGATTTATAAAAAGTCCCCAGATGTTCCCAAGGTTCAATCCAAAAGAGGGCAAAAGGTGTGCAGCCATGTCACTGCAACTCGTCTGGATCTTCCCTCATGAATCTCTCATTTAAAGAGTGTTCCTAATGTGTGATTCTTTCTTCTGCCTGCCATGAGATATGCACTAGCTGTATCATGATATGAGTTAGAGTGCCTGAGTTTGATTAAAAAGTATACGAAAACTTGTGTTTTACTTCTTCACTCCTGAATATACAAACAATATCATCGTAAGTGGAACTAACATAATTTATGCTTGTTCTGTTAGCCTAAGATAATAATTAATTCAGCAGATTGTTCAGTGGTGGATTATTCCACATGATTTTTTTTTCAAGTGTTATAGAATCATAGAAAATGAGAGTTGGAAGGGGCCTCAGGAGAGCCTCAAAGCAGGACCATCTCCAACTAGATCATCCCAGCCAAGGTTTTGTCTAGCTAGATATTACACAAAGACTGAAGTTTGGGTAATTCCCCTTATGATAATTTATGAAATCATGGCACATTTATTAACACCAAGCTGAATTTCAAAGGAAGTTGTGGGAGCTACCAAGTATGTTGCTTTCTTGTTATTAAAATGAAAAAGAAAATGAGGTATATAATGGGTATTTGCTATATGCCAAACAGACTTTTCCACGCAAGGACGCAAAGCAGGCAGCTAAGCTACGTGTAACAGCCACAAACATAGGCGCGTTTACTTATTTAATACAAGCACTACGTTTATCAAAAGAGATGGGTAGTTAACCATGCTTGTTTGAAGTCAGGCAGAAGGCAGGTTAGGGTTACTTTATAAACTAACACTGGGTGTCAAACTCATCTGGCCCCACAGGCTAGATAAGTGGAATGGAGCCAGCCCACAGGCTGGATGAATGACACAGGACTACATCAGGCCAACATATCAACCCCCACAGGTTAGATACAGCATGTATCCTGACTGGCCGGAGGAGGTGCCACCTGTGGCACATGTCCCAGATGAGCTCTGCATGGGCACCACGTACAGCTCAGTTCCATACTGTCAGGGCAGGCTTTACACATGAGTCAACTTCAAGACTCAGGGGCAGCACAGGGGATAATGAGGCTTCAGAGCCAGATCTGGCCCACAAGCCATATCTTTGAGAACCCTGCATTAACTGAGTCAGAGGTGCATAAAAATGTGTAACAAGAAATCAAAAGTGTAACTAAAAAGAATCCTATCAAGGCCAGACTAGAATTCAGTGAGCTTCCTCACAAAGTTATCTTTATAGATGTTAGGCAACCACTTCCTTTGGTTCTTGACAAAGGATCATGTTCTGGTGAAGGGGTTCTGCTCCCGAGTCATGCACAATGGGCATATGCATAGATCTCACATCACTTATATGAAAGGAGGCTCAGCTACTTTTTGGAATACTGTTGTGCTTTTGCTTGGGCTGGGTAAAGGATTCTTGTGTGTTTAGGGTTCCACAAAAGAAAACTGGGCAGGCTGAAGGAAGACTGGAGGACTTGCAAGAGCAGACATTTTCTTCTCCGGATAGAAATTCCAAAGCTTAGCACTCAATTCCCTTTGTAAAGATCAGTTTAAAAGGATGTCTCTGGGGCAGCCATGGCCAGAATCAGCTTATAGTGCAGTTTAAACCATGCTGCCAAGAACCAGAACACTAAAATCCAAAGCTGGAGCGGTGACTCTGGGAATGGCTCTTCCCTTCCCTTTTGTCCCCCACATTTTCTGGCTTGGGTCTGCATCCTGTTTACCGGAGACACAGTACTGGTGTGGGGAAGCTCCATGAAAAGGTCCACCCCAAGTTTTCCTGGACCTAAGTTACTTCCTGGATGGTTTAAACCTAGGAGGGAATTATTTAGCTCAGTTTGGTGCTGATTGCTCTCTGCT
>JAGPOW010003642.1:30824631-30846713 GCA_030014935.1 Caiman crocodilus
AAACTTACAGCTATACTCTATTCCTCCTAATCATATAGGTGATAACCTTGAATGTCAGGCAAAATCTGAAACAGTCTTTTGCTGAGGACACTTGTTCGTGTTTCCCATCACCTCTCGGTTTTTGTATGCAGTTCTGTAGATCATGTGTGGCAAATTAAAAATTGACCTTAGTGACATTTTTTAGTGCCAGCGTGACTTCTGTCATTTAATGTGTTCATAAATGGAATGAAAACATAAGCTTTTGAGCACAGAGAGTTCAATGATCAGGTTAGATTCAAAGGTCAAAGTCTAGGACAGACCAGTGATAATGAGACTTTGGATTCAGATGATTATATTATAGTCATAAATACTGTTACTTTAGCTCCTAAACTGTGATGAGTGGAGAGATCTCCAGCAGGATAATATGTTTAACTTTTTATTGTTACTAAAACATCAGGCATGATTACATTATATATATACATGTACCTGAAAATCATTTAGAATTTGATATTTACGTGTCTATATTCACAGTGTAAATGTTCAATTCAGCATGTGGTACATATAGATAAACAACTTTAGTTTCTTCTGCAGTTTGTTAATGTATCTCTTTGCAACCCCGTGAAAGTTACCTATTAGTTACTCAGTTGTTGAGCAAATCAATTTTTCTTATCCAATGTAGTGCTTTATTTTCTTATTTCATGTGACAACTATTGCAGAGGACAAAATGGCTGACTTTTGGCCATTTCTCTGTCAAACAAGAAAAAGCCATTTAACTTAATATTAAATTGTCTTAAAGCTTTTGTAGGTTTTTTAATTGATTCTTTTAAAGACCACTATAGTTTTAGGTTTTAAAGAAATCATTGTGATTTAAAGAGTATACATTTCACACCAAATATGGTGGCTATTTTTTAATAACGATATGTTGCCTAGAGGTTAAACTGAGGTAACAGTTGCTTTCATCTGTAAATTTAATTTGAGTCTAGGTGTGTGGTTTATGTGTAAATCTGCTCCACTCTCTTATTTGCATCTAGTTTCTTTTCAGTGAATCATTCATAAAGTTAAGGCTACACAAAGTTAGAAAATTAAGAAAAAATTAAGGTAAACTATGTTGTAAATAATCTTTTCAAATCCATTTTAAAGGAAAATAAACAGGCTTTGTTTTTCTGTGTTTAACATATTAACATTTCTTACCTTAATCTGTTTTATAATAGCTTTTTCAAGGATAGCAGTAATTTGGTTCACTGATTTAGTAGAAATATACTAATCATTTTCCTTAATTTCAAAGAATATATATTTTTCCTCATATAAATTCAAGCTTCATCAGTAAATAATGAATGACAGCAAATACTTTTATTTCCTTCAGAAATTCCATGAATAGTCAACAGTTAAATATGATTATAAGTTCCTTCCCAAGAAATCAATGGTACACGATTTAACTAAGTGCATTTCTTACAATTTAGAAGTGTTGTTCAAACACATTATTTTTTAACCAAATGGAAGGAAACAATTTCTAAAGGAAATTTTAATTTTGACAGTTGCATCTCTTCTGTATCACTGTACCTTTGTGAGTGTGTACTCTCACCTTTTCTCACTTGTCAGAGTAGGGAATGGATGTATGGTTGGGCATGATTAGGTGCAGTTTTGAGCTGTTAATTCTGGATTTTGTTTTTTTAACATGATTCTGGTCTGTCAATAAATGAACAGACTGAATCTTAAATGAAACTTTGGAAAGACACAAAATAGAAAAATAGGAAAGGTATCAAAACCTCTTCCCCCCCAATTGCTGAAGTTTCTGTCTGTCTGTCTGTCTGTCTCTGTGTCTTTTTGAAACCCTGTCAGTCCATGAGTCAGATTATATTCAACTAACAGACCCCTTACTCATTTGACTAGAAAACAAGTTTTTGTGGGAATTTTTAGCATAGTGTCTGTTTCAGAAAGATCAATTTTCAGTTATTCTATCAAATTGTACCAACAAATAACAACTTTAAGTTATTTTGAAAAAAAGTTTTCCTTCCTTAATCTCTCCTCTGCTGTCCCCCATCATAATTGTTTGGAAAGGGGAAAAAAAGGCATTCAATGTAAAAAGAATTTAGACCCTGGTAAAGAATGCCATGTGTTCTAGGGAAGCACCTAGCTGAACTGAAATCCAACTCAGTTCTATTCAGTCCTACATAGGAGTTTAATGAGGTTATGACCTTTCCATTCACAATAACAGACCAGCTCATTATTATGAATGAAATGTGTTTGCTTCTACTGGTAGATGCATTTAGAGTCCACAGAGATCTTATGATCTTTTTTTTTTCTGGATGTTTTGAATTCTCTAGGATTTCTGATCTTTTCTGCTTACAAAAGCATGTGACATAATTTTTATTTAGTTAATAGAACCATGCCATCAAATGGTGGTTAACACTCAGACCTCTTTAACTTAAACCAAAAAGAAAATAAAGACAGATCACTAGATGAATATTTTATTGTTTTTGTTGGAAAATATCAAGCTGGAAAACCAGAATTTAAAGGTTTGGTTTTAGGGATGTAAATGCTGAAGTAGTTTATTCCCCAAAGCCTACAAATATGGGCTAGTGTTCTGGAGTTCTATCCTCCTGTGGGGACCTTATATCCATACAAGTGAATGAGAGTTATAGGGGTTCTCCTGCATGACTCAGATTGTTGGATTAGGTCCAGTTTTGGACATTGAACTAATAAGTGGTACTTGATTGTGTTAATGCATGGGTGCATTTTTTCTGCACTGGGCAAAATTATGTTTTGAAGTTACACATGAATAAGAAGACTAGTACAGGTAACTAACAACCTCTATCAACATGTGCAAAATGACTGATTACAGTGAGGTTATCCATACCTAACTTAGGACAGACTGACCCATGTTGACAACTTTGTTGTTATCCATGAAGAATTTTGTTTTAAAAAATAATTATTTATGCAATAGGTGAATACGGTCTTTCATGTAAATGCAGAAAAACCTGAACTAGATACTATTCAAAAGTCTGGGGTATGTGCAATGGGCTACTGTGAAGCTGCCATAACATGGGTGTTTACAATTTTTTTTTCAAAAAACAGAAGCAATTAGGTTCTGTTATAGGCTAATCACTTGCAAATACCACACACTTCAAAATGAAGGCCATTTTTAAGAAATATGAGGAAAAAGAAGAAATCTTAAAATTGTGTACTAATATTTCATATAATTAAAAACAGCTGAAGCCATTGTACTGAAATTGTTAAAGAGAAAAAATCCTTTTAGGCTGTGACTATGCAAATTAAGTTTCAGTGAAGAAGGAATTTTTAAGGCTGAATCATAAATCCTTCAGATTTGTAAAGGGAATACTGATAGATCCCTGACTATAATACTGAGCTTCAGCTTGATTGCTGAAAAATCAAAATTTGGTTATGACAGAAAAGTGCAAAACCAAGCATTTCACGCAGACAAAATTCCTTCATGCCTTCTGATTGTACTGCATTTATAAGCCTCCTCTCCCCTTTTCTTTCCTATATAACATTAATGGAGCCTTGTGCAAAAGCAAACAACTACCACATTTATGAGTAGGAAACGTAAAAATAATGTTTGGATCTATAATATATGAATCTTCACTGACACTATAAAAGTCTTTTGCTTTTATCAGGCAAAACTTCCTATCAAATAACTTTAATATCAACCAGCTCTTTGTTGCTTCAGTATGCTGTCTCTGTTCCTTATCATCTTTTAAATTATACAGATAGACTTGTGATCATTTCTAATTTTTAAGGATGGGATTTGTTACTTGAAACAGGTGATTTGTTTGTTAAAAATACATTAATACTTTGCAGTTTAGCACTGCTCCTTTATTTTTTTTAATGCACTATATTATTGTTATGGCATTTTAGTTTATGTTTTAGTTCTGCCCTTTTTATAACAGACTGAGTCAAGTAATTCAAACCTGAAACTTTAAAATTAAAAGACTCAAATGTCTTTCTCTTATTAGAAAATTATTGAATTTTCTCTGGCTTGTTGTGCCATATTTCTTATTCAAATTTTTTCATTTCATATACCTTTTCACCCACCAGTTTGATTGCCATGGCTGCAGCCGTGGGTGAATAATTGCCTGTCTTCACAGGAGCATGTTCTGGAGCTAAAGTCGAGTGCTTGCTTCCTGATGTATGCCTCATTTGGATTCTGCCGACAGCCTAGGGGCTGTATTATTCATGCCTTGACAGATAGCACTCACTAAAAGCATTGGAACAGGGCCAGGTACTGGCAGAGAGATAGTGGAGCATTGCAACTTGCAACTGAGAGGAGCATCTATAATACAAAAAAGAGAAATCCTCATACCTCCCTTTTACTGGTTTCACTTTGATGGAAAATTCATTTGCATCAAAATAAAATACACTAAAAATAAATATATTTTTTCTAAACCATGCTTGAAAGTTTAACACAATTTTCCACATTTAATTGCAAAGCTGATTTTAATTAGTAAGGCCCTGCATGTGAAAAATGAAGATTCACTTGGGTGAGTGTAACACATTGCAGTGTCTGCTGAATGCTCTAATTAATGTATGGCTGCTGTACAACAGGGTGCACTGTGGGATATTTATGAAAAATTCTGTGCACGCAGCCAGTCTATCTGTATTTTAGTTCTTGAATCCACAAGAATAAATAACTTTCTCCCTTTTATTCTTTATGAGACATCATTGTGCATGCCATCACTCCATCCATAAACTTTATGGCATGCCTGTCTTTTTTACTATTTGTCAATGATATCATAAATCAGAAGTCAGGACATACATATTTTAACATTAATTTGAAAGCAGAGCATGGTTGCACACTGTGAAGAAACTGAGGTCCATTGATGCATTTGTGTAAAGTCTTAGCACAGAACACTGAGGTCCTTCTTGATACTTGTTTTTTAAGCTACTATGAAAAAAGAAGCTGAATCCTGGAAATAAATCCAAATGTATCTTCATATCTCTTATGTTGCTATTCAACCTTTATTATACTGTTAAAATAGTGATACAATAAATGCTTAGATATTTTCCAAAGGAAAAATCTCTTTATCCACCAATAATTAAAATGATTGTGTTTCACTTAATGATATAGTTGCTAATCATTTGCCAAAAACTGTAGACAAATGTCAAAATATACTTCAAAGGTATTTTATATAATGTATTCTTGGGGATTTTTTCTTTAAAATTTTGGTAAACGTAGCTCCACTGCTTTAAGTCCAGTTAAATATTTTCTTCTTCTAATTTTCAGTTGTAAGGGAAACAGCAAAGGGATTTTCAAATGAAACACTGCAAACAATAAATAAATGTACTGACAGAGAATCCATAATATATTAGAGGTCTGTATTGGCTGCTGTCTGGTTTCTGCAATATATTCTTTGTCTGAATTTTTGATTAATGATTAAAAGGGTACAAACTTCGGCCTGAAACATCAACAAAATATATACCAGCAATTGGTGTGTGGCTCTGCATGCTAGTGGCTATTGTCTAGGGTTTACCACACAAAGGAACCACAGTTCAATTCCTCCTACCACCATCTGGGTTGGGAATAACAATTTCAGTGGCAGCAAGTTGTAGGATCTTCATGTGCCAGGAGTAGTAGCCTAATAAAGAGAGAAAATTCAAAGGCAGGATATCAGAAGGTGCTGACCCATCTGTGCAGTGACAATAAACAGCAGATTTGGGATGTGGGATCTGCAGTAAGTCCCTGGGTTGGTACAATGTGTAGTGCTGAGATGATATGCTCATTTTCTTTCAAATGGCAGGTGCCAAGCTTATTTCTCATTCAGCACTCCCTTTGCAGCCAGTGTCTGCTCTGGAAAGAGCTGTGTGGAGGTGTAACTGTCAACCACCAAATAAATGAGGACTGAGAGGGGAGTAAAGGGAAGGGAGTAAAGGAAAGACTACCCGGTAATACTGCGGAGACAATTTCCCCCAAAAGGCCCTGCAAGTATCCACATATTTTTGTCTTCTTCCTAGAGGAAATTCATTTTAAAATGGCTGGCCTAATATTTTGGTTGAAAACATAATGTGCCCCTCCCCCCCCACTGCTGCTCCCATCCATGCCCTGCAACCTGGCTAGGTGGCATGTGCACTGCAGGCTGTTTGCATGGGGTTGCAGCCCTAGGGGTGGGAAAGGGATTTGGTCAAGTGTCAGAACCACCCCCTGGGCACAGAGTTCAGGGCATGGAAAGTTTAGCCGTAGGGAACAGAAGGGGAAGGAGTGGAGGGGGCACCTGGGATGCTGGTGGAGTGCAACTTGGTGGCTCATCTGTGGGGACTGTGGAATATGAGCTAATTAACACAGATCAGAGACAAACCTGCCATATAGTGGCATAACTTTAAGTGAATTAAAGGGTTCTTAGAACTAGTTTCAGGTGTTAATATGTGGACAAAGCAGGGGTTAAGAGCACCAGGAGCCACCTAAAATTAATATGTAAACAGGCTCTGAGACTAACAGAGGAAGATGGCTGCAGATATTGGACAAGTTGTTTCATTTCTTTGTTCCTTATTTTCTCCATCTGTTAAAAAAAGAAGCACATAGATCAGGTATGGGCAACGTAGAGCCCACAGACTAGACCAAGGGATTTTACGTGGCCTGTGATGGGTCTACAGGCATGGGGCAGCCCAGACTATGGCATGTGTGGCTGATCCTGCTATCCACTGCTTCCATTGTCACTGCTACCACCAGCCCCCGCCCCACCATCCACATATCTCAGCCTGTCCATCTCATTCCACATCCACCACTGGGAGGTGGGTAGATGGGGTCTCCATAGAGACCAGCCTGGGACCCCTGTGGGCATAGCAGCTGGGCCTAGAAAATGGGATGGGGCCACAGATAAGCTGGCAGTGGCATCCAAGAGTAGGACAAATGGTCGAGGCCAGGGCTGGGATCATGGGGTGGTGACAGCATGAGGCCAGGCCCAGGGGAGAGCCATGATCTGCGCCCACACATCTCTGCAATGAGCACTGGTTCTGGTTAGGATCAATTGCCCAGCAACACCCCCACACACACCTGGCCTAGGCCACAACAGCTCACCAAAACTCTTTAAGTGGCCATCTATCCCAAATAATTGCCTACCCCTTATGTAGATATATGGATAAGAACACTATATAAAAGGTTGCATATAGCTATTACATACTATATTTTCAACTTGTCTCTGATTTTTTCCTACTTGCACATAAATAGATAAGAATCTGCACCAGTGCCTAATTCAGTCAAGAGGAGTCTTTCCTAAAGCTGGATGATTGGGTAGAATCAAGTGATGGGAGAATTTTGTTTCCAGGTCCAACTAACTGTCCTATCTGAGATTTTTCCTACTTTGTCTTTATATTAGTAGCCTTATTATAGTTACTGAAATGTAATAAACTATGAGTATTTATGATCATTGTTTATTACTGTGCATTTTAATAACACCTCAGTTTTTGTCACTGTTGTTACATAAACCTAAGGAAGGTCATAAGCAATCATACACATTTTGCAGAATTGAGTGGGGTGCCAAGGATCTGTATATGCTTTACCTGAAGACCAACACAGCAGAATGTTTATGTCTTGGAAGAAATTCTATCCATAGACAATAACTTATTTCCATGAATCTGTAGTTCTACATATTTCTTTAATTAATTCCTAGAGCCATTAATTCCTTACCCCAATTCTTACTAATCTCTGACCAAAGCACGGAAAAAGTGTGTGGCAGAGGAATCCAAAAATTACAAGAAGTCAGAATGAAAAATATAAAATATTGTTATCTAGCTCTCTCTCAAGTGAGTTACTGTGGTATCTGACACAGGGTCTGGACACACAACACATTTACACTGGTTTTGTACACCAATGTAAATCATACCTCGGGCTTGAGGAAGGACACAAAGTTCCTGAAAGCTTGTCTGATTTCTCTCTCAACTTCATAGCGAGTCCAATAAGATATCACCAAAAACCCCTTTGCTTCTCGCATATTTCTTGAACCATCATGGCTATAGCAGCATTTCAGCCTTGCTGCTGGGATTTAGAGCAGACAAAGAAGCAGTTAAATAAAACACCTATCTCAGAATGATCTGTGGACACACAACACCTACATCAATGTAACTTATGCTAGTGTAATTTTACCCTGATTCTTTCAGTTATAGGGTTAGGTGAAACTACCACAGTGTGTGTCTAGTACATGTGCTATTAATTTGAAGTAGACTTACTGCACAGTAAGCCTACCTAGGAGCATGTCTACACATGCCCCCCAAATGTGCTCCCAATAGGAGCAGCCTGGTACAGGGCTGCTTTCCTCCTGCTCTGTCCCCCTACAACAACCAGAGGGAGCTCCAGGCTCCTGCTGAGTGATAGCCTAGGGGCTGGCAGGAATCATAGGACGGTTCTCATGTGCATGGGGCCAGGACAACTCTGTTGACTGCAGTGGCAGCTGTCTCCTGGCCCTGTAGACATCAGGAGGGGTCCTGATGTGCCTGAGGCAAGGTGACAGCTGCTGCTGCAGAGCTCTCCCATCCCATGCACATGGAGACAAGCCCTGTGCCCATTGGGGCTTCCCCATGAAGCCTGGAGCTGGCTGGGACCTGCCCCAGACTGGATAGTTCCCAGCCAGTTCCAGGTTATGTGAAGAGGCAGAGAGCTCCCAAGTTCTCATGTTGCTTAGGTCCCAGCTCTTGTGGGGATCTGGGAGCTGAGCAGTGCAGGGACAGGGGCAGGGCAGAAAGTTATCCCATCACAGTCCTACTCAGCTCCTAGCTTCTGCATGGAGTTGGGAGCTGAGTAGTGGCAGGACTGGGGATGTTCCCTGTTCCCCTAGTGTAGCTCCTTTAGTGTAGGGGCTGATGGGGAGCAAATTTGTTTCTGGCCAGCAGCTACACAAGTGCTCAGTATCTACTGTGCAGTTAGTTTACTATCTGTATTTATGGGTAGTAGATAATTGCCTAGTAGACTAATTTACTGCAAAGTAAATGTATGCATATAGATAGTGACACTTGACTGCACAGTAGATTAGTCTACTGCTCAGTAAAGCACCTTGTGTAGACACATCCACAGTGTAAGGTTTACATTATTTATCTGCGCCTTGTTCACATTGGGCTAAAGGTTAATAAAACTAGTAAAAGTCAAGGTTGCATGTCCAAGCTTCCAGATAGATGTATAACACAGATAGTCCTGCTTCCCATCTGCCCCGTCTCCCCTGCCTACATACTTACTTATTAGGCCATGTGATTAGAGAAAGGAACATTGGTGTGTATAGAAAGAAACAAAAAAATTAGGAGCAAAATCAAGAATATAAGAAAGAGGAGGATAAAGAATCAGATTTACTTTATTTTCTTTCTAAAAATACACTATGATGTGTCTTTTAAAATCTTTTATTGAGGTTCTTCAATAAGTTGAGACAGCATTTCCAAAGCTATCACTTCTTATTAGTGGCTGATGCAATGTGCTGCTTCTAGTGGTGTCAACTCAGGACATGGAGGGGATGGGCGATCTATAAGCCATCTTCAGTGACGATAATAAAAAAAAAATCCCACAGTACAGATCAAATACCACACAGACATACAGATCCTACAGCTCATGAAGAGGTAATGGCCCAATACAGTTTAAGGGTGTGATGTGTAATTTGTGATGGCAACAAAGACAGGTGAAAAGAATTGGTCACATTTAATGACATTTCATATCATAGATTCATATTCATAGATTGTAAGGCTGGAAAGGAACTTGGAAGATCATTAGGTCCAGCCCCCTGCAATAGGCAGGAAAGACAACTGGGGGTCAGGTGACCCCAGCAAGGTGACCGTCCAGTCTTGTCTTGAAGATTTCCAGGGTAGACAATTGCACCAACACAGTTTGGATACCCTAATTATAAAGAAATTTTTCCTAACGTTGACCCTGAAACAGTCTTCCAGGAGTTTATGGCCATTACTTCTGGTTTACTCCAAGGGTGCCCTGGTGAACAATTGTTTGCTGAGCTCTTGATGTACTCCCCTGATGTAATAGTTCCAAGTCCCCTCTCAGCCTTCTCTTTTTTAGGCTGAAGAGTCCCAGGTCCCTCAGCCTTTCCTCATATGGCTTGCTGTGCAAGTCTCTGATCATGCAAACCTTCTCTGGACACTCTCAAGCTTTACCATATCCTTGTTAAAGTGTGGTGCCCAGAACTGGATGCAGTAGTCCAGCTATGGTCTTACCAATGCTGAGTAAAGCAGAAGAATCACTTCCTTGGTTTTGCTTGAGATGCATCAATTGATGCATGTTAGAGTATTATTTTCCTTACTGGCTACAGCATCACACTGCCAGCTCATATTCATACTGTGGTCTATATTATGAGCTTAAACTTGGTAGGGGTCATATGAGCCCAGTATTCATTCCTGCCCAGGGCAGGGAATCGAACTTGATGATCTGCTCAGGTTCCCTCTGACCCTACATATATGAACCATCTATGAATTACCCTTAGGTCCCTTTCATTCATGGTGCTGGTCAGTTTGGCTCTGACAAGCCAGTAGGTGTGTTGAGGCTTGTTCATTCCCAGGTGAAGCACTTTACATTTCTCAATGTTTAACTTCATCTGGTTTTGATCCACGCAATCTGTCTAGGTCTGCCTATATCTACAGCCTATCTTCAAGCATGATCATGCTTCCCCATAAGCTGGTATTGTCTGCGAACTTGGCCAGTGAGCTCTTCACCCCCACATCCAAATCATTGGTAAAAATGTTGAAAAGAACTGAACCAAGCACCAACCCCTGAGGGACATCACTGGCTGATTTCTCACCAGGATGATACAGATCCGTTCATTAGAACTCTTTAGGTCCTACCCCTCAGACAGCTTTTGGAAGTTAAGGTATACAATGTTAACCTCCTTTCTGTTATCCAGGTGGTGAGTTACCTGGTCATAGAAGGAGATGAGATTGGTAAGGCAAGACCTGCCTGTGACATGGCTGTCATTCAGAATCCTACCTTCTGCAAGCCTATTGCTCATAGACTCCTTAATGAATTTTTCCAGGATTTTCCCTGGGATAGAAGTTAGGCTAATTGACCTATAGTTACGCAGGTCCTCTCTCCTCCCTTTCTTGAGGATGGGCACAACATTAGCCCTCTTCCAGTCCTCAGGGACCTCTCTGGAGTGCCATGAATTTTGGAAGAGTTTCGCCAGGAATTCTGCAGTGGCTTTGGCCGACTCCTTCAACACTCTCAGATGGAGTTCATCCGGTCCTGCTGACTTATATATGTCTATTTTTTTTTTAATTAGAAATATATGGCACCAGTTCTATGGCAATAGTAGGAAGGCAGTCATTTCTCCCATGCCCATTCTGTACCTTATCTGGAATGATTTTCCTCTTTGCCCATTGAAATACCGAAACAAAGTAGTCGTGCAGGAATCATTCAGTAGTCACCACAGTGGCTAGCTGTTGTGCATTGTGCTGTAAATTGTAGCATGAAGCTGATATGACAACTCTGGAAATACCAATGTGACCAAAGTTAGTAATATATGTGTTTTAAAGAGCAAGCCTTAAATCAATTCAATAATTTATAGTGCTGTAAAACATGTTTAGCCAGCACAGCATATGATTGTCCCAAGATGTTAACACTAGCCATTCTAACTCATTTCTTGCTAGTTCTGGACCTAATTCAGGTCTTCAGGTGTGCCAATGCACAAGGGTCAGGAGGGACCTGAACAGATCATCTAGCCTGACCCCCTGTCACAGGCAGGAATGAATGCTGGGTTCACAAGACCCCAGACAGGTGATCATCCAACCTCCTCTTGAATTTGCCCAATGTAGGGACGAGGACCACTTCCATGGGAAATTGGTTCCAGATTTTGGCCACCCTAACTATAAAATATTGCCCTCTGATATCTAACTTAAACCTGTTCTCCATCAGCTTATTACCATTGTTCCTTGTCACCCCTGGTGGTGCTGGGGAGAAAAGGGCTCTACCTACTTGCTACTGATCTCCCCTGATGAGTTTGTAGGCAGCCACCAGGTGCCCTCCTCAGCCTCCTCTTCCTGAGGCTGAACAGGTTCAGGTCCCTCAGTCTCTCCTCGTAGGGCCTGTCCTGCTGCCCTCTCACCAAACGGGTGGCCCTCCTCTGAACCTTCTCCAGGCTGACCATATCCTTTCTGAAATGCGGTGGGATGCAGTACTGCAACTGCGGCCTGACCACAGTCGCATAGAGGGGGAGTATCACTTCTCTGGACTGGCTTGAGATGCACCTTTGAATGCATGACAAGGTATGGTTGGCCTTGCTGGCTGTGGTGTGGCATTGGCAGCTCATGTTCATCTTGGAGTCAATAATGACTCCAAGATCCCTTTCTGCCTCTGTGCTTTCAAGCAGGGAACTCCCCAGGCTGTATGTATGCTGTGGATTCCTTCTCCCAAAGTGCAGCACCCTGCATTTGTCTACATTGAACCCCATCCTAGTCTCATCTACCCACTTTTGTAGTCTAGCTAAATCTAGTTCCAGCCTCTCTCTCCCTTCAAGCGTGTCCACCTCGCCCCACATCTTAGTGTCATCAGCAAACTTTGGCAGTGTGTTTTCCACCCCCTTGTCCAAGTTGCTGATGAAGATGTTAAACAGTGCAGGCCCAAGGAAACAGTGTTTCTCCATCAATTATCTTGCAAGATCACATGCAAGGAATTTACCTGTTATAATTAGCTTTCTAGATATAGCCATTGATGAAATTTATGCTCTCAGTGCCTCACAAAAAATGTTATCCCTATTTTACAGGTGGGAAACTGAAATACAGACTAAAAGCTAGAACCACAAAGGGATTTATACATTTTACTGCCATTTCAGGTGCCAGTGCCCAAAATTTATATCCTCAAACTGCCCACCCAGTTGCTATCTAAATTCTGCAGATTCTCTAGACATCTATACTTCTGCTTTTGAGGCATGCCCAGAAGCACCTGGCTGTGGATACTGATGAGAAAACAAACCTCTCTCACATCTAAACCTCAGATTCACACGCCAGCCATTCAACTGCATTCCTGTTGAGCACAGTTCACTAGGTGTTCTTCCAAAACATAGCCTGAAGATATGCCGCTCACTTTATTGAGTACCTCAGTGGTTAGGGCACCAGATTTGGGAGAGTTGAGTTTAATTCCCTTCTCTACCTGAAGGGATTAGAATTCACATCTCACACCTCCCCAGAAAGCACCCTATCAAGCTGTACAGCAAAGGGGTGTTCTCATTGCCTCATGTTGAAGACATTTCACTTTACATAGAATTATTAGATATTCACTGGATCGGAGAGAAAACACATGGCTGATCACTAAGTCATCCAAGTTAGTGATTAAATCATTTGCTTTGGAAGGGAGAAACTTATGTTCTAGTCCCTGCTTCAATTAAGACTTAATATAAAACACTAAAGCAATGGCTCTCAACCTTGTTAGACTTGAAACATCCCAAAACAGACTCAAGGCACCCCTCAGAAAAAGCAAGCCCTTTGTTTCCCTTATTTATTTATTTTTTTGATTATTGAAAAATAATACAGCTATTCTTCTGCTGCAAAGAACTCAGAGGCTGTGTGCAGATGAGTGCAGCCATGTGGTATGTGGCACCACAGACACATCTGTGGTGCCACATACTGCACATTCAGCTGTTCTCCGCACTGCAAGGGAGCAGCATTTCGGGGGGGAGGGGGGTTGACTTTTGGATCTCCAGAGGTTTAAAAAAACAAACAAACACACCAAAAAAAAAAGCAGAGTGGCATACATGGGGGACAGTGTGCACCACTTGAAACTGGGACCTGGCTGGCTAGAGCTGTCCTCTGACTACTGGCTGGGCTTCGAGCAGCAGGGTCACTACTGCTGCAGCCTGAGGACCCCAAGTAAGGCTGCTGGGGCCAGCCCAGTGGAAGCCCCAGCATCCCCTACCCCAACCAAGGTAACCTGCCATATGTCAGAGGGCATGTGGCACAGGCATTTCCCAGGGACATGTAGCAGAGGCACAAGGTGTCCCAGTGCTAGTTGTCCCCAGGGAACCAAATGTTCATGCTCATGTGGATGGAGCCAGAAAGGTCACAACAGGTCAGAAGGTTTTTAACCCTTTGGATTCCAATTTAAAATCTATGGGTTTGCTATGAGAAACATGTTTGCACACCTGAAAATGCTAAAATTACATGGCACTTTGTGGCATGCTTAAAAGGATTTCAAGGCACCCCAGGATGGCCTTGTCAAGAATTACTGCACTAATGGAAACGAATAATGGATGCCAGATCCTGATAGAGCCAGGAAGCCTATTCTAGGTTACAGTCCTCACACTAGGCCATAGAGAAATACTCGGTCTCCTACCCTTTGAATACATAACTAATAAATGCAAAGTGTAGAAACTTCAACATGAGAATACCCTTAACACAGAATATAACTTGAACACCACTTAGGGTACTCACCTGCGTGATGTTCATATCTCTTTAAGCTAGTAAACTGAGATTTCCTACATTCAGGGTGAGTGCTTTGGCCACTGCGTTACTGGATAAGGCTTTGCAGGGAAGGAGGAGGGCAGCTTTTCTTCTGGCCATGTTTTGAAAGAAAAAGCTAAAGTGACCTAATTTTTCAGAAAAAAAAAAAAGAAGCATGTAGGTGCTTAAATCATCCTATGTATTCTCTAAGGAGCCAAGAAATCACAAAGGAAATAAATATCTGAGCAGAGAATCAAACCCATGTGTTCTGAATCCTAGTTCAGTTTCTTATTCTTACAGTAAAAATGGGTTGAAGCAAAGAAAGTGGCACAACTAACAAATGACCACTTGTTATATGCTTTTTGTACTGTTAATGTTTCATGTCGCAGCAGGCCCTGATCGGCCAATACTCATTAGAGAAGTGCTAGTTGTAGTTACTTCATTAGGGAAGTGCTGGTTGTAGTTTATTCTCCAATCAGCATTACAGTTAATGCCAAGTTGATCTTAGCTCCTATAGTCAAGGTTAAAAACTTTGATATTTATGACAAAATCTGTCATCTCTTTTTCAAAATGAAGTGCACACTCTCACACCTGATATACACAATATTTTTGTTTATAGTTTGTGAGGAAATCTGTTAATTAGCTTATAAGTTAAAATTAATTTTAAAAAAGAAATATGTCACTTGCTCTTAGTCATAGGTTTACAAAATGATTGTAATAACATAGACCTTTAAAACTTCCTGTAAGATTAAAATTCACTGAAGTCTACTGCATAGTTGCATTTGAAGTTTTTTTTAAAAGGATTCACTGTGATTTTTCCATACCTGCAAGTTTCTTCTTCAATGGGGACTGAAGAAAAAGCTCCTCTTGCCCTACTCCTCTGTTTTTCTCAACTGTCTGACTGGGATGAAATGCTTCTCTTATTAATTTGCTCTGTGGCCTACAGTGTCAGCAGTAGCCTACCCACCACTATTTTTCATCCTACTCTGTTTGCTCCACACCCCTTAGTCTTTCCTTATTTTCTTTAATAATGATTTATTCCAGTCTTTCAAAACTTACTTTTTGAGAGAGCTTGGGAGCTTACTGTCGCTCCCTTGGTCTTTTAATGGATTTTATGCTTTTGCCATGAAGCACCACCATTTTGGGCACTAGGCACCATTTTCCCGCACAGGATATTTGCTTTTTCCATGATTTTGAGGTGGTTTTCTTCAACAAAATACTTTGGGGGGGGGGGTCAGGATTATACCATCCTCCAAATCTTTGGCACCATGATGCTCAACACCACATTATACAAAGTCAGCATCCTGAGATCAATCTATGACCACAGTGCACCCAAAATATTTTTGTTTCTGGAACATTCCTACAGATCTGTGCCTCATTCCTAGGAGCCCTCTCACCCAATACAGGAATTTGCCACTCCATACGAAAAGCATTATGGCTCCAAGACCTCCCTGTCAGACACAGATTATATGGAGGCTTCTGGAGCATGAGGGCTAAGTGCACAAGCTCATAGCACTCTTGACCTTCCACAGTAATGTAGCCCTGACCTTGGCCAGGTCAGCACCTTTGTGCTCCACATTTGGCATTTCAGTTCTAATTCTGGATCTGTATACTGTCAAGCTATTTGCCATGACTCCTATTAACTCCAGAACTACTCCCTCTAGTACCAGATGTTCAGAAGTACCATGTCCAGTATAGTAGCCTTCCAGCAAATAAGCCTGAATCAGCACTGCACCTAGGTCTCATATTTGCTACCATACTACTTTTAACCCAAGAGTTGTCAGCTTCACCATTCAACACGTTGTGATTTGATTACAACATAGACCCCCTTCTGGAACTGTATTTGAACATATCCTCTCAAACTCCCAAGAAACCCTCACGTTCAGCATTGTGAAAGCACTATTTGTTTGATACCACACTGTCCCAAATGTCTTACTCCTCTTACCCAAAATTGTCATTCTGGCTTTGGGGACCACAGTCACTCTTCAGTTACCCTCACCATGCAAGCCATTTGAGGTAGTATTCTACAGTGTGCTCAAAGGCTACTTCATTAATGTAGCCTCCCTGACGCTGGGGCCTGTTCTCTCCTGGACAGTCTTCTTGTGAAGAGGCTAGAGAGTTATTTTTCTTTCTCTGGCACTGCTTCTTCATCCACAGAACATTTGGGTTTCCAAGACTTACTGAAGTTCCTGAGCAAAGATATCTAACTTTTTCCTGAAGGGATAGTTGAGGCACCACTCCATTATTTGAGTGGTATTTATTCATTATTTGACATCCTATACCAATCTATGCCTGCTAAATTCATAAAAATGATGCTATTCTTATGCTCTGATGCTGTCTGACTTCCACTCCTTCTGTTGACAAGTGGGTGAAGAGGAAGTAAAGAGGGCCCTGAGTTTTCATATTCTCACCCCATTCCATCTTGCCTTATTGTCACACCTATAAATGAAAAGATGGTTCTTCCAGATTTATGCCTAAAGATAGAGGACATAGGAACTTGGACTTTAAAGGAAAATCTATATTTATTTGCTGGTCCCCAATTTAGAATTTCTAATTATGAAGCTTGCTTAGTAAGGAATGATCTCAAGATCTGTGAATTGCTTGATGGCCATGTAGACTTTGTTTCTGCTCAGTCCTGAGATTTTTGATTTGTTCAATCATGAAGGGAAGGCCGTTGCAAAAACACTGTTCTAAATAGCTCTAGACTCAGCTGATATAGCAGCTCAATCAATGGCCACATCGGCAGACATTGTTTTGGTGCTAGGTCTGGTTTGCCCCAAAACATTCAAAATCAGTCAAACACCTGCCTTCTAAAGTGATTGAGTTCTTCAGTGCCAAAAATATATGCCCCTTAAATCCTTCACAGATTCCATAATGATCCCTGTTCCCTCAGGCTTTGTCCCCCCTTTTCAGGAAAAGTCCTGATTTCTGCTGGTACAGCTTCATTAAAAGGCTCCAATGGTTCCTTTTCTACAAACTATCTCCTCTTTCTCTTACACTTGGCCATTGGGGCTACCAAAAATAGGGAGAGATTCAAAAAAGAGAAACAATTTCATGCCTTCCTATTCTGCATCTGTCCGTGACCCCTCTGCATGACATTGCTTTGATAGTAAAGTACAGAAACATGCTAGTTTCTATATTTCCCCCTTTCTGTAACCACCTTTTTTGTTCAGTTCGGGTTTGGATCACTGTTGGATGCTGGGTGCTCAAGATAAGAATAACCAGTAACACCAATTTGCAGTAGGAAAGATACTGTTTCCCCTTCAAAGAAAGAGATTTTACAGCAATTATTTCCCAATCCCAAAGAGAAAAGGAGGATGTAGACTGACTTGAGAAAACTGAACAGTCATATCTGCAAGCTCAAATTAAAGATGGTCATCAGAGGAGCTATCATACCATCTCTGACTGAGGATGGATTATCATCTTCTCACTTGCAGGATGCAGGATATTTTTCCATATATCTTTTTGGCAGTCTCACAGAAAATGCCTACACTTGCTATTGGGACAGGACCAGAACCAGTATTAGGATGTCCTTGTCAGCCCTGATCCCCTGAGATTCCTCATGGAAGTTTTTTTTGTTTTTAGCACTGTACATCCAAAGATAGGGGATCACAGTAAATCCTTATGATTGGTTTGTAAAAGAGCCCCCTGTGGAGCATGTTATGAAGTTTACAGTCTTGTTCCAGTCATTCAGGTGGTGTAGACGTGTTCAAATGATTCAGGATTTGTTTTCCCAGTAGAAAACCTTTCTCAGAGACCCCTAAATAGATGATTGAATATTGAGGAGCAGAGAGCTTCCAGTGCTGATGCTGCAGAGCCAGCCTGTGCACACATCTCAGAACGTTCTGCAGTCTGCCTTGCAACAGATAACAGTAGCAAGCAGGGCAGCCCTGATTGGCTAACTCAGACTGCTCAGGATCACTTGCAGGGAATATAATGGCTTCATCGTGAAGATTGTGCTTTCCCATCCATGAAGCACACAGGGGCTGTGTTTTGCTGCTTGCTCTGCTGGAGCAGTAGAGTCCATTCTCAGTGACATGTTTTCTCTCTGGATCCAGAGGTTGTGGGAGGGAGTTGTAGTATCAAAACGTGCTGGAATGCTGGACAGTTGTGTTGCAGCTTCTCTCAGACGTGTAAATATACATGCATTTGGTCTCCTGGGAATGATTTTAACCCCGGATGTTCTCTGAATCGTTTCCTCCTGCCCCAAATGGTAATTTTTGCTTTGGGAGAAAAATCCTGAATGTTTGTACACTCATGGTTTCTACTAGGAGAGCAATGACTTTCCCAGCTGAAACTGAATGTCTGTACATGGCCTTAGTCTCCAAGCAAATGATCAGATGTCAATGCAGCTGGACATGTTCAGAGCTACTTTGAATATCATACTGGCAAGGGCCTTTCTTTCTTAGGACCATTCACAGGCCCTGAGAGACCTAATCCTCATGTTTCAGAAGTATCTTTAAGTCTCTCACATTTATTTCTTGGTCATGTGGCTTTGCATATGTTCATGTAATCCAGGTATACCAAGAGTGAGCCCTCCCAACCAAATAGAGAGGAAGTGGTGACAGGCTAGGGTGCTGAGGGAGGGATGTCACCACCCTGCATGTGGATCCCTCCGTTTCCCTATTGAGACAATATACAGTTTTATTATTATAAATATAATTAAATCATTTATATGCCAGAACTAATTGGAAACCTGATATTATAAACTAACTTTCATAATCTCCAAGTCAAGAAATGAGTTACCCAACCCAATGAATCCAATAACAAGCACCCCAATGGGTAAAACCCAGTACTTAAAAATACATACAAAACTGACCCAAAGATTTATTCAAGCTCTCAAGCTCATCAACATCATGGTTAACAACACTAAAATAAAAAGAACAATATTAGTTATAAAATATAAGATGCAACATAAACTCAGAACCTCAAGTACATAGGAGTCTAATTATGAATTCATTCCTTGAGCCTGGAGAACAGGATGTTCCCCCTTACCCACTCCCAACAGGGTCTCTGAGACATTAAGGCAATCACCATTATGTTTGTCTGTCTGTAGTCAAACATCTCCTAGTCATGTGAAACATTACAGAAGGTCACTTCAGCCGGGTTTTCTCCATTCATCATAAGCGGTCCTTATTTGTAGCTGTAATCAATAAAAGTTTTTTTTTTTCTGCTTTGGGGCTACCTTCAGTCCCAGATCCCTTTCATAAACTTTCCTGATTCTATGGCCTTTCTTTCCATACGTTTGATCCCAAAAGTGATTATGAAGAAAGTAACCTAAAGTTCTGTGTGCAGCATATTGATAACCCCCTCCATAGCTGGGAATATGAGTAAGTTGTTCCCTTGGAGTCAAGTCCTATGACTTTGCCCTTTTTTCCAGATCTTCTAACTTGAACAATGACAGATTGCTACATACAGACCTGCACTCTTCATGTTACCACTTGGATGTTAGGTGAATCTCATAGAAATGGCTTGTTCAGTAGGACTGTGTGAAACAACTGTGTTTCATTTTGGTTTTAGATTCAGCATTTCAGAGGGGCAGTGATTTATTTCAGTGTTTTGGATCATCATCCCATTTCAATTCGGCCAAATCTGTTTTGACGTTTTGATGCTGTTTTAGTGTTTCAGCCATAGGCTATAATGGGTAATCACTAAATTGCCTATAACTTTATCATTTTATGCATGATTCAGATGAAAATTGCATGGATGGTAGCCCCTTCTGAAGACATGACACCTGCCAGATTTCAAGGAGATAGATGCAGGCGGTTTGTGAAACTGCACCTCAAACTGTTCAAAGCAAAACTAGTATCAGTTTCCGGCAGCTGCAGCTTGCTGTCATCCCACACGTAGATCTGGGGCCCTGTGCCCCACCAGGAGATGGGGGGAAAATCAGAGAGCTTGGAGAAAAAACAGGGAGCTGGGAACTGGGGAAATGTTCAGGGACCTGAACATTCCCAGCTCCAAGTTCAGTTCTCCAGCTCCCAGTTTCATTCTCCAGCTCTCTGATCATTCCCCCTGGATCTGCACACTGGGCATGAGCAGGCTGCCACTGCAAGGTGGGGCCAGTGAAAACACCACAGTCTTCCCAGCGCTCAGTGCAGGCTATGCCAAGTGGCTGCTGCCGGCCCCAGCCTGCAGCAGCAGTCTGCTGAAACCCCACACGCAGATCCAGGGGCCTGTGCCCCTGGTAAGAGCTGGGAGAAGTGATCAGAGAGCTGGAAAATCAAACCAGGAGCTGGGGAATTGAATCAGAAGCTAGATATTAATATCAGAGCAGTCCTCTTTCCCCTCCCTCTTCTTTGTTTTTGTTTCCCTGCAAGCCCAGCTCCAAAATGCCAAAATTCTCGAAAACATTTCTGAAATGTTTCCTTTCTGATTTGTTTCAGAGCTGTTTTGGAGCCTTCCATTTCAATTCAGATTTGGTGTTTCTGGTGCTAAAATAGCCCTCAAACACCTCCAAAATGAAATGGCTGCCAAAATTGTGCACAGCGCTATTGTTCAGTTCCAGCCATAGATAACCTCATTCATGGTAGGAAGGATTCCACTCAAATCTTCTTACCTGGCAAAGTTGTCAAGCTTTTGTGCCTGGAGTCAACTAAGTTTTATTTTACTGCCTAAATCATCCTTTTCTTCTTATATTACTAGCTGGAGCTGAGGAAGTTGGACTTGATCCTTATTTCCATCCAAATCTACTTTGCTGCCTCTTGTACATAGCCATCCTCTTTTTTCCCACCTTGTCATGCTTATGACAGCTTAGTAGAAGTTTCCACCTAAGTGAGGACACTATTCTCAAAGGGGACCTAAACTTAGCCATTGCATCTCTTTTGTGTCCACCATTTCAGCCAAGGGCAACATGCTCCTTGCTGCCTTCCTAGTGACAACCAACTCAGCAGAGAGAGTTGGCAAAATTCAGTCCATTGTGGCAGATCCTCCTTATGGCATTTTTCTTCTAGACAAGGTGACACTCACCCTAAGTTCTTGCTAAATAAAGTCTATAAGTTTCATTTCTACAGGTCTCTCTTCAAAGCTCTGTACTTCTTAAACTGGGGCTTTGTTACCTTTCCTGGATGGCAAAATGTCCTTGATTATTATGTCCCTTCCTGTTCATGAAAGGCTATGCATGTCTCCACAACCTTTCATAAAGGTAGCTGACAGATCTGAAAGCACAGTTATTTCTCTACAAGGACTGCCCGGTTGGATCACTGGCTATGTAAAACTCAGTTAAGAGATTGCCAAAGTGGATATGCCATTTCTAGAACATGCTTATTTCACCAGAGGATAGGATTTATGCAGTGTTACTGTAATTGACATCTGCAAACTATAGCAACAGAGTTCGATTTATGCCCTCACTAAGCATCACATGCCTTCCAGCTGATTTATGGGTACTGTTTTGTAGTTACCCATATCTGAGAATGTGTATATGAACAATTATCTGAAGGAGAAAAGGAGGTTACTTACTAGTAAATGGAGTTCTTTGAGCTACATTCTCCATACACACATTCAAATTCTGCTTTCTGTTCCCTCCCGCTTAGAATTATAAATCTACGGTAGAGAATAAACTAAAAAGTGGTATATGTGTGTGCTCCATCTTTTGTCCTTCCCAGTACAGGTAGAGTGTCTAGGATGGGTTGGAATTCAACCAGATTTTTCATAGTTTCATAGTAACTAGGGTCAGAAGGGGCCTAGAGCAGGCCATCTAGTCTGACCCCCTGCCAATGGCAGGAACAAGTGCTGGGGTCACA